>VZRU01020750.1:788981-801876 GCA_013398155.1 Pedionomus torquatus
ATACACAACCACACAACAACCAGGTGCTTCTCTGCATAGGGCCTTTTTAAATTGAGATCTAAAAATAGACAGACAGACAACAAGCAGACTTAAACAATTTTATCAGAGGTTGATTTATTTCAGCTTTCTGCTCGCCCTGGTTGCAGTTCAGTGCAGCCCATAAATAAGTTACACTGGCAAAGGAGATTGAATTTTTGAGGCCAGAACAGTAATTGAGGAATTGAACAGCCTGGAGGTTGAAATATCATCTCCTGGGACATAAGCCTTTGGACCCATTAGCAGCTGTCTATATTGCTTGTCCAGCCATTGACACATATGACCATGTCAACATATTGAATTGATTTGTTTCTTTGTGTCATAAAAGATCATGTGTGCTCTGGGCTCCTTCACGCTGCTACTCTAAGAGTAAGAACATCTGAAGTCAGTTAGCCATGTAAATTACAACACAGCCAACATTTTCCTGCAAACTGACAGTTTCTAGTCGTCATCAAGTTTCTCTCAGGAACTGGTTTTCAATATTTAAAAGGCATCCAACCAAATGTAATATTTAGGAGGTTAGGAAAAAAGGCTGGACAAAGCTTTTAAGCTGTAAGCTTTTCCAGTACAGTTGGGGGGGGGATGTTATTTCCAAAATGTCTTTACTGAATATAACACCTTTTCTTTCTCAGCTAGGTTGCAAAATTACCAGTATCCAATGAATCTTAAGGATTTTTCCTTTGTCAAGTACTAAAAAGTCAGATCTTTCAAAAATACGGGAGGGCCCAAGTTCTTGTGAAGAAAATCTGTACCAGTTCAACACAACTCAGTTCTCGGGAAAGCAGTATTTTTCACTTTTTCCACTCCGTATTTGTCAGCACTTGTGAAGACTGAAAAGAAAGCCTGAGAATGTTTTTGCCTTTTTTTTTCTTAAAAACAAAACACACAAGTAAAAGAAAAATCCCCACCATGACCCACTTCATTTTTTCGTTGTTCCCTCAGGATCAAAATTTCACAAGAAAACAAGACTCCACAGGCAACTGAAGCAACAAGCAATAGATCAAAAACAACCCATGGCCAAAGGCAAAAAGAAGTTATCTCCGGGTCTTACTTTGCATGAAAACATGGAAATGGCCTCAGCAAGCTCTCCAGGACCTGTCTGACCTCAGGAAGATGCCCCCGTTTCTAAGGTGACGCCACCATGGGGTGGCCTGCAGGCGTCCAAGGCCGGACAGGAAGCGTTTCCCACACAGCACCCCGAGCAGTGGGGGTTTGGATAGTTAAGATGACAATCACATACTGAAAAAGGATAAAATTTGATAGAAGATCTAGCAGGCATCTGTGGGGCCTCTTGGGGGGAGGGCTGTAACTTCACAGGGGCACAGGCCTTCCCCAGGCTCCGTGGCACAAGGTGGGGCAGCTGCTCCATGTTAGCAGGGGGTTAACCTTCTGAAAACAAAGCCAGTGCTCTACTTGAGGTCATTAAAGTGATGGATTAAGAAGGAAAAGGGGAAACATGGGAAAAAAGTCACTTCATACATCACTATTAAAAATCCGCATTTCCACCTTTCCCAGTCAGTCTGTAAAAAACAGAAACATAGATCTGGTTTTGTTTTCTAAGAGATGATGGCAAATAAAACTAAAAGACATTTCTTAGAGTATCACATTTATTCTGACCGAGCCCATCGTACTTCATTTTGAAGAAAGGCTCCCAATCACATCAAGTACAAACACAAAACAGCAAGTGCCAAGTAAGACAGTCTGTATACTGGAAGTAAGCACTAATGGTTATTCATAAATAATTTTTCTGATTAAATATCAAATCAAACAGACACACCATCATCAGTCTTGTAACAGACTGTACTCACAGTACCTTGGGCTCCGCTCCTACTAGATCTTGCCACAGATAGGCGATTTGGACATATGACACTACAACAGTGTCCTGGTTTGAGGTAAAACGAACCAATTTTCTGTTCTACAGTTTTACTTTCTTAGCTAGGCCTCTTCTAACTAAACTCTGAAATTAACAGCACATTGTTCACAACTGTTTCATCTCACAGTGATAAGACCTGATTATACCAAGGGATGGTATGCAGAGAGGCTCTTGCTTATACTTACTGCTATAACAACCAAGGTCAGATAATTTTCGTCATTTGCCCTGTTGGAGGGTCAGAAACGGAAAAGCGTAAAGTCCCACCTGCAAGTAGGGACAGATAGGACAGGTGACCCAAAACTGACCAACAGGGGTATTCCATCCCATCCGCATCATGCCCTGTATAAAAGCTTCCAGATCTGGAATCCAGCTCCTGTCGATCACCGAGTCCAGTTTGGGACTTTTCCTGAAGCCTGCTGGTGACATGGTCGTCAACCTGGGAGCCTGATACGGTTTTGTATATACTGTATACTTCCTTTTTCCCTTTTTCCTAAATTTCCTTTTTATTATTTATTATATTATTATTATTTATATTTTCATTAAAGTAGTTCAGTTTTTTTCTAAGCTCTTGAATCTCTTTACTTTCTTCTTCTCCTCTCCTTTACCCAAAGGGGGGAGGGGGGGACATCTGTCAATCAGGTTTTAGTAAATTTGGCTGAAACCACAACAAACAGAGATCTCTAATGAGTAACAATGTGCTGCTCATTAAATATGGTCTCTCCAACTTGCTATTGAAGGGGGAACCGATGGCAGGTCCTGCCTCCCCAAAGGGCTGGTCACTGCTCAGTGCCACAGGCAGGAGGTGGATGAGGGCCTCCTGTCTGCTCAGCTGGACATTTTCTCTCCAAGTTTTGTAAAGAAATTCCAAAATCTAAAGGAATTTCCATTCAACTTTGTCTTACTGAAAATTTTCATCCCAAGCAAGCAAAGAAAATAATTTCTTTTCACTAAAATGTATGAGTAAGAACAATTCCTATTAGAAAGGCAGTCTGGCAGCAAGCCTTGAAAAACTGAAAAACCCCATTCCTCTGCAGCTCAGCAACTCCTCAGGAAGGTCTCTGCATTTGGAGATGGGCAGGACGGAGGTTCACCAGCCCTGTGGTGTTCTTCAGTTGCAGTTGTTCCCCCCTCACCATGTGCTGTCTCAGCAGCACCCTGCTCCAGCTGACGCAGACAAGAGAACATGACACCACAGCAATAAAATTTTTAAAAAATTAAAAAAGATAAAATCATATGGGCACCTTCAGAACAGGTTAAAAGTCTCTAATTCTCAGGAAAACAGTATGCCTGCACAATGATGGACAACTTCAGTACTATCTTCCAAACAGCCCTTACCTGCAATCATACTATCTCACAGGCTGTAACAAGGTACACAGGCTAAGCAACTCATAGAACTGGCAGGACGTTCAGCATTTATGGTTGCAGTGTACTCCTCAAATGGCTCTTCTCAGCTGCTGCAAAACGAGTGCTTCACTTCCAGACCTTCAAAGGAAAGGGTTAAAAATCCTATAGAGGCATTTTTGTAGTAGACACAAAGAAGGACTGCAGTTCATTTAGAGATGCAGACAGAAAAACTAGATACTATACAATATAAATTATTTAATGCTAAGAAAACCTCATATGAAGTAAAAGATTGTATAAATACTGCATAACATCCAACAGGATTCATTGCCTTTCTCTGCATAGATTTTCTTTACTACTTTTGGAGAAAATTAAAAACTTGGTACTCACTGAACATCATATCTTTAAAACTCAGTGGAAAAAAAACGTATCTATATTGAGATTTTTAGATAAAGCATCCTGTTTCAAGGACTAAGGACACCAAATGCTATGGTAAAACCAGCCATACAAAAAATACATTTCCCAAATTGAAATGCATAGTTAACTTGTACAGTTACATATACTAATTACCATTCTGTGAAGGTGTCCTTTCACTATGTCCAATGATTATACTGCAGAATCTTAGTGATTTTACCCCATCAACTTACCATAGGCTTTTCAGATGTTATTTATATTACAGTTTACAGGGAATATACTAACACTATATATCTAAAATGCTTATCAGCTATCACCTTATCAGCAAATTTTAAATGATAGCAAAATTTTGGTTTCATTAAGATATGAAAGAATTATATATTTTTATTACTAGAATTGTTATTTTTATCTCAAAGTTTTCTAAATATCTAACAGAATTCCTAAATCATAAGATGAAAAGGTGAGTACAATGCCTGTTTATTTCACACACTCCCTACTGCTCCATTTCATATGTTCAAATGTGACTCTTTTGACCACACAATATACATGTATGTAGTAGGCAGGGGGAAGCTTTCCAGTGCTTGCTAAAGTCCATATTCAAGTTTGGAATAGAACTACAAATTACGATTTTTCAGGATAACTGGCACTGACAAGAAAGTAAATACTATTTTAAATGCCTTTGAAAGGCTTCTGTGATCACACTGTTGTAGATACTCTGCTTTTTTAAACTGCCAGCAGATTATTTATCTCAGTACCAATGAAACTGAATAAAGATAAATCCCACCACAGTATGAAAAATGTCTGTGCTTTAACACAATCTTCTTTTCTAACAAAATAATCCTGAGTGTTAGGTAAAAACAGTGAAAAGCATGATGTATTGAGCATCTCAGCAAGATTACATGTCAGATTTGAGTTTTGATAGGTCAGGGGGATGGCAGGTCCATCTTCACAACGCATGCTATCACCTCTACTATTTTCCAAACAGAAGAATGTTCAATGTTAGCTTCGCCAGGCTTAGGAGTCAACTGCAATGTAATCCTGGGGAAGCTGACTTAAAAAGGAGATAAACCAAACACTACAAGCATTCATAACAAACTGAAAAATTTTCCCAATATCAAGAGTGAAAGTAAGTCTGGACTGCACTGGACTGACAAAAAAGCACACATCCTGCTCCACTTTGTAACCAGTAAGATACATTTTTATCTGCTTTTACCACTACAAAAGATTAACAGACAAAGTAGGAAAAGCTCAGGACCAAAGCCTTTTATTCCTTGAATTATCAGGGAAAAGTTATCCAGAAAGTGTAACTTTGCAAGGAGCACACAGTATCACCAATAGTATGCCTTATCCTCCTTCCTGCTAACAAGGTTTCCCCAAATTACATTATTTTAAGTACTGCCCAAGCCAATATCCATTTTATCTTTTATGAAAAAGAAAGAAAGAAAAAAAATCACTCAAACTGTAAATGACTATTATTCATTAAAATATATTTGTCTTCAACTGTAAGCACAGTTCTGAATGATGTCAGGTGAGGCAGTAAGAAACTATAACTGCTGAAGAAATATAAATAGAAAATAAAAGCATTTTAAGAGTCTTCTTCCATAGCCACATCCTCTTGTAACTTCTGTACCATTTTGTCCTCCAGCTGTTTTGGTGTGCCTTCAAAGCAAAGAAAAAGATAAATTAAAGTGGTCTCTCTCAACATAAATAACTGTTTTTCTTTGAGCGATATATGTGCCTATTCTAGATGTAACACCCTAAATATATTCCTTATAGAGTTTTTCTAGAGTAAACCCATCAAGCTTACAAGTATTTATTGCTAATCCTCATCACCACCTGAAGAATTGTTTTAACAGAAAAGCCAACGCTGTTTTTATGCAAAATCTTGAATGCATTTAACATGTTTCCACCTAGTATAACGAACTTAGATATATCTGGCAATACCTGGTAGAACCCTGCAAAAAGGGCTATAAAAATGCATTACTTCTAACAGATCAATGGCCTTATAGAACGATTTAAGCCCTCCTGAATGCTGTGTTGAATGGCAATAATGTTAACTCTCAACAATGCTACCAAACCAAACAAGAAAAAAAATATCTGGGACTGACATTTGATTCTGTTCTCTTTAAGACCAGGCAGGAACTGCAAAACACTGAAGAGGTGGCTATTGTTTGCTTAACAGACCTAGGATGTGCTACTGTGCATCATTCATTTAACATAAGCAAAGCCAAACAAATGAACACTCAGATTTAATCTTATGTTTTGAATTCAGATCCTTTTTTGTTTTCTTTCCTCCCAAAACAAGGGACAGATTTAACCAAAGTTTATCCATATATTGACAAAACCTTGTTTTACATGTATATACGTAAAGATATACAATCTATATATACAATCTTAGATTATATATATATGTATATATAGATTGTGTATCTTTACATAAATACAATCTTACGCATATACAATCTTAGTTAATACAAGCTGGAAAAAAACCCAAACCCATAGAGCAGAATTCATTTAACATCTAATAATGTGTCACACCTACATTTGTAGAGACAAAATCACTGATAATTTTCATAAAAGAACAAGTAATGGAAATGCTTTTAACTTCTTGGCATTACTCTACTCCATGAACTGTATTTTAAAAAATAAACAATCTTTACAATCCATTTTTATCAACACCATCTAACACAAGCTAATACTTGTAATAGAGAATTTAGAAATCAGAAAATTTAGGAGAAACAGGTTTCTCCAACTGAAAAATTCAATTCACTAACAAACAACATACATTATTATATCTGCACTAGGCAGATTTGAGTGAAAATTTGTTAAATTACCGTGTTTTTTTAAATGTTAGGCTTACACCAACGAAACAGTATTTTCATACAAGTTTCATTATACGTACCGAACTACAAAACAAACCCTACTTACAATTAGCTAACAAATTCAAAAAGTAGAGTTTAACTACTATATTTTATTTCAGTCGGTGGCAGTCTGATGAGTTAAAATAATCAATTCAAAGGGAAGACTTTAATAAACGTACTAGTTAACAAACATGCAGTCCAGGGAGTACTAGATATTGAGTGCAGTTTAAAATATTCAAATAAGGAAATGGAATGATGAATGCAGGACAGGGTAAATAAAAGTTATGTTTGATTCAGAATAAAGACACTGCTCACATTTGGTAGCAAGAGCTATTCTCCACATTCGACAAATGAATTTTAAGAAAAATGGGGAAGATTATTGATCTGGAGAACCAGTCACACCAAAAAAACCCTCCCGATATTGATCATAAAATGGCATACACAAGTTAACCTACGCAAGTCAGGTAAAGCAAGTTCTTACCTGCATGTGGGGCACGAAGAAGGTGGATATTCTGTTTGACTTCTTTGATGTCTTCTGCCTTCTGCAACTCTTTGCTCTTCTTTAATCTGGGGGAGTGGAATTAAATTTAATTGCCCTCAAAGAGGAGATGTATTCTTTTGTTTTAACACACGATGCATGTCTTTAGCTAAGGGTATGTAAGCAGTAAGTAACTACGATTATAAGGAAATAAAGGTTAGAAGTATCTGAAAACCAATTCAAGCATATACTGGGTATAAAACGAGAAATAAAAGCCAGCATTATTATCAATTCTTACCAGAAATCTGTTTAAATCTAAGACTCCATACAACAAACAAGGAATTATAACTACTATCATCAAGTGCCCAAAAGCTGCATTTCACAGGACAGCCAATAAAGCACAGTAGTTTAGTAGCGCAGTAGAGCTCACTGAAAATATTTTACCCTATTACTTGGATGAATAACCATTTAATACTTTTGATCATAATTTCTCTGGAAAAAACGACTATCCAATACAGATTTGTGAGAGCTCCCATAACACAAATTTAATTCTCACCTGTTCATAATAAATCTGGCTTGGCGTTTTTGCTTTATTTCCTCCACTCTCTTCATTGCATCAACTGAAATAAAGCAGAAGTTGTTTTCAATGTGCTTACATATCTATGGTTGAAAATACATGTGATTTCACAACACCACCAGTATCCCCTAACAGCTCCGTATCAGAGGCCACTCTTATAATACATAGGGGAAGTTACTCCTTCTTCAAAGAGCAGAGGAATACCAACTATGACAAACTGTATTTTAAAACTTGTTTATGCTTCCACTTTCATGCCTATACACATTTTCTACAATGGGCCATAACTACAGAAGACTTACCACCTTCTCCTCTGTGACATCCATTCATGACCTAAGTCATTCATCTTCCATTTTATAGCAACTGATTTATTAAACTGAAGTGGAATGAGCAGGAACAAAGAATCAACTCCATCAGTACAAAAGGCTTACACTAAGAGCCTCTTTAGAAGTTGGATAACCACTACAGTTTTTTGAAGATAATAATTCAAAAATAGAGGAATGTTGTACTTCATTTCCTAACCAGCTTCTGAAAAAAGTAAAATTAAGTGCAACTCCACACCTGTTCACAACTCAAACCTACTCCACGTGACCATAAGAATCTGGTCATGATTCCACTTATTTCGAATACAATCACTACAAAGTGTGAAAACTGTAAGAACTATAGCTCATTCTTTCTAAAATGACTCACCTGTCTTGTTCCACAACTCTCTCTGGTATTTCACTGGTTCATTTCTACGTTTTTCAAACTCAAATGAATTATCCTATATACAGAAAAAATAAATACAGATTATATACAGAAGCATACTTAGATCAATACATTCTTACTATAGCACTCACTCATGTAACTTTTTACATTATTTCTCCCCCTTTCAGAATCTCAGTTCCTATACTTTAGCAACCTTTAGAAAATACTAAACTAGAAGGAAATAGAATGGAGTGTTTGACCTCAAAGTGTCAGAAACCACAGTGATTTGTCTGAAGAGAATTCTGAAACGTCTCCCTTGGCTATTTTCTTTTTAGCAAGGCAAAAAATAACAGAGAAGACCAATACAGAGTAGGAAATAGAAAGTAGAGTAGACAGGTGGAAGGCAAAATTGAAAACATGTAGAGTCAAAAGCATTTAATGCAGGTCAGATAAGTTCTACTCAACAGCTCATAATTTTGAAAAGGTTCAAAAAAGAAGCACTGTTTCTTTTTAAGAATATTGAAAAAAAACATAAGATCATTTGAAATTGTGAAATATTTCAATGGAGTATTTGGGGCAGTGGGAAGGTTTTCTTTTTGTTGGGTATTTTTCCCCCGGGAGTCTATGACTAAGAAAAAAAACATTTTCCTGATTTTTTAGATTTTTTTTTTTTTTTTTTGCTAGGCATACTTAGCTTTACATCAACTTTTATCTGGGGGCTTTTGCCTGCCCACAGATTCTTTTTTTTGTAGTAGTAAACCCGAGGTATTAGACCAGCTGCTAATTTTCACTTGAGCTAAAGACAGATTCAATGACAGCAACTCCACAGAATAGAAAGGAAAGGCACATAGACACTCACAAGCCATGCTCCACTGGCACATAAATGTTAGTTTTCACACTGAGATAGCATCAAGTAAAATATCCAAAATATAAGCTGCAGAGCACATTGTATGCTAACATTTACATGTCGTTCTTATTCTTCAAAACAAAAAATTAACCTAAAGTTCATTTTTAGCCAAGCATATAAATTAACTACAGTTTATCCTAAACTGAGTCAGCTTTCACCTATTTAAAATATACAGCATTGGTCTGTATCATGAGAATACACCACAAACAGCAAAAAGAAGTCTTGTAAGGGTACAGATATTCAAAGCACCACAGTCTTCTAACCTACACAGATGGAGATAAATTACAACTGCCTCACACTGGCCAACAGAACTTTTCCATTCCAAACAAAGCTCCTCAGTCATTCTGAGCAAGAGAATAAGAACGTGTGAACACCTGGCAAGATTCTACCCTTCTTAATTATTTTTTTGTTGTTTAATTAAAAAAATAAATAATTGAAGTCCTAGAAAACAAGTAACTATATTTAACCTCTACCATGTGTACTTGTTTAAAGCAGAAAGAACTATCACCTCCTCAGATACTACAGCATTTTCCAATGTTACAAGCCTACTTAAGACTCTCTCCCCAAAGCTGTCTTATTATGTAAGAATGGGTACCAACCAAACTATAGCAAAGCACTACGTTTATATATTGTTTTAATTCTTAGCACACATAGATAATCTCAGAATTGGAGCATATTGTCACCTATTAAGACAATAAAAAAGGGATTTTAAATTAAGACCTTAGCTATTTTCAGAAAGGTAATTCAACTTCACCAGAAAGAGCTTGAAAGCAAGAAATACAATTACAGAAGATGGCAATGACTCATGGTTTCTCAAAGTCACATTAAAAAATAAAATTGCATTCTTCTCCTTAGAAGATTCACAGAAAGTAGCAAATCACCATATCAAAACACTTACTAAATTGTGAGCATTCTGTCAAAAAACACATAGTTAAGTCACAGTAATTCTTGAATTATTTAAGGGCTGTCCCACCAAACGTGAGCGTTCAGTATTTTTACCACTGAAGTAACTTGATCTTGAAATTGTTTTTAACTGTTTTAAGATCTCACATACTGTTTTTGAAACATTCCTATCTATGCAAGGACTTTTCCTATACATTGTATGCTTTAAAGACACTTCAATGGGTAACTATACTATGTGTCTACACAGAAACTTCCTGGAGTACCCAGTAATCCAGATTATCTGATTGTGCAGAAATACAATTACCAAATGTATAGAGAGTAGATTTACAGATGAAAAAAAAAAGTGCCTTGGACTTGAGAACTGCTAAGTCCAACCTGATACACCAGCTTCCACACTGAAGCTGAAATAGGAAGTTCCAAGTTACAATCAAGCTAAAGTAGCCCACTCTCAAGAAAACTCTCACACATCCCCTTTCATACTCCCTCGTCCCCATTTACATACTCCATCCCTTGTGCTTGTCTAATTAAATGGTAACGCATTAAGCTAGCTAACCTAACCTGTTTACAACTGGAAGAGACTAGACTTTTGCCATTATAGTGCACTAATGTAAAGTGTGAACCAATTCAACTTCTTACCACCGTCAATTCTTTGCCAGCTGCTTTGCGGAATGCTTTGGTCCATCTCATCTTTCTGGGATTTCGCTTCTTTTTGAAGTTTCTGTGGCATTTTGATTTGCAGAATCTAAATATCTTAAAGAAGAAGGCGGGGAGGGGGAAATAAACGTACAGTCAAATCACATCATTCCTGCCCTATTGGAAGCGTGATATCAAACACTGAAGTTTCTCTAACAATACTGCTCATTGAAAATTACATTCATCTTCCTAATGTCAATATTTTTAGCTCAAATATAGCTATTAACAAATAGAATTTCAAGTACTATTCCTGGTTTTTCATTATTAAATAATTTTCACAGCTGCCAAGAATGTGCACAAATGCTTATAATTAAGCTGATTATAAGTAAAATATACCGAAGTGAAGAGAATTATCATCTGCAAAAATAACTGTAAAACCAAGCCTGTACTGTGAACAAACAATTCTCTATACCTGTCAGCACTTTTTAGATACAGTGCCATCCTGACAACAACAAAAAATCCTCATGGCTCTCATATAACATTTTTCAGTGCGATACACACATGCAAAATAAAAAACTCTATGTTCTGGAAGGTAGATTTAAGCATTAAAGATTACCCTGCAACAGGAGTCCTAAGCCTATCAGATAAGTCCTGGACTGAATTTACTGAAAGCTGTTAAAGCATATGCCAAAACATTCTGAATGATCTTCTGCCCCCTAGCCTTCCATTTTTTTACATGTTCTACAGAACACTAGACTCATTTTAGGCACCTGCCACTGCTAGCCATGGAAACACCTTATGTTCATCCAGGTGATTGTTTCAGGTCCATTAAAAATGCATGAAAAAAACATCGCTATCTACACTTGAAATTTCCCTTTTATTAGAGCTGGAATCACGTAACCAATAGCCAAGTCAAAGAACAACCCCCTAACCCAAACTGTCCCAAATCCAACAGATGTTTTCCAGTCAAAAAGAGTACTTTTTGTTACTGCAAGATGGCAGTAACATAGCGGGGGGTGGGGGGAAATGATGAAGGACAACACTTAATTGTATCCCTATTTACAGTTCTTAATCCTCCCTAAATTTGCCCATCATGCTGAACTATCCTGGCTGTCTAATAATCCAGAGCAGAGCTGGAACTTTGAGAAAACACAAAATTACACTTGTCATTCATGAGCTTTTGAAGATCCTACTTTTCTTTAACTGTACTCTCTTTCCTACCTAGTAGTCACTTCTAAAGAAAGCGAACAGAAAATATGAACCTTCTAGTAGAGCTACTTATCTTCAAACAATATTGTTTTAAACATTCTTCTGTCCTGTGTTTTCACCCTAACTCAGACACATCTCTGTTCACAACTAACCTGCTGTTGTGCTACTTTGTTGGGTTTTTTTTAAACACAAGACACCTTGTGGCCATTTTCTAGTAAACGGAACTGTGTCAATCTACATCTACCTCTAAATTCCCAAAAGCTGTGACTCAGATGAGCGATACAGTTGAGCTAGTATTTATTTTGACGTCTGAGCACAGGCAGGAAGCTATTAGTGTAAGCTTCGTTTCACACTGGAGTCTGCAATGCCCTATAGGACCGATAAAGAGCACAGTGGAGGCTGGGAAACTATACACAACATTTTATGTACAAAACTGTCACTGTAATGTAAAGCCCAAAGTGCTATGTAAGGCCTGTTATGACAGCCTCAATTGGGTAAGTCACATCAGATATCTGAGCGAGTTACAACTTTTAGTTGAGTACCATGAGACAGACATAAAGCGTTAGCTTTAGTACACCACTTTCAGTGTCTGCGATCTGGATTGTTCAGGGCTTTAGAATCACCTGACATTAATCTGAAGGCTCTACTTCTCTAAAATCAGAAAAATAAAGGATGAAGGATTTGAATTGTTCTGAAAAGTGTATAATTTCCTAATAAACATAAGTAATTCAGCCTACGCTCTTCCCGAAAGCAACAACTGCCAAGTTACTGTGTGGCCCCACCAAACGGCTGCCACGCAGAAAATAAATCGTCCCGGCGATGTTGCCCCCCAGCATCACCTCGCAGAGCGGCCACTCCGTGGGCTCCGGCAGAGCGAGGGCAACACTGCCTGCCGCCGCCCTGTTGTCCCAACTAAAAGGCCTTCAGCCCGAGACACACCCCCCGCCCCACCTCCCCCCCCACGCCGAAGATGGGGCTC
>VZRU01020750.1:801995-839364 GCA_013398155.1 Pedionomus torquatus
GTGGGAACCCTTGGGCCGCCTCCGGCGCAGGCCCGGCGAGGCCAACAGCGGACCGCCACGAGCTCAGCCGGGCCAGGCCGCGACGGGGAGCGGCTCAGGTGCCGAGAGTCGCCCAGTCGGGCCCTCCCGCCAGCGGGCGGTCGGTACCTTGCAGTCGTTGCGTACGAACATGACGCCGTGGCCCGGGTAGATGGGCCCCGAGCAGAAGTAGCACTTCTCGATCCGCATGNTGCATCCCCAGCAGCGCGGTCAGCAGGGTGACGGAGAGGATTCTCCCCTCTGGCGAGAACCCCCTCAGTGCTGCATCCAGCTCTGGGGCCCCTGACTTAAGGACACGGACCTGATGGAGCAAGTCCAAGACAAAGCCATAAAAATGCACTGAGGGATGGAGCACCTCTTCTGTGAAGATAGGCTGAGGAAGCTGGGGTGGTTCAGCCTGGAGAAGAGGAGGCTCCGGGCAGACCCTGTAGTCCCTTCCAGTACCTAAGGGGGGGCCACAGGAAATATGGGGAGGGACTTTTTAGCAGAGCCTTTTGCAATAGGACAAGGGGTAATGGCTTCCTAAATTGTTTGGAATTGGAGAGGGTCTTACCTCTCTTCTTCAATCTGAGGACGCCTTTACACCTGAGTCTGAAATCTTCCTCACCATGTAAGGCTTTACCACCACAATTCCTGCTTCTCCATTTAAAAGAAGGTAACTATCCAAGTATTTGGTGAATTACATGTGCCTTTAGGGCAGTTTTCGCTTTCAGGTTTCTAGAAGAACAATAAAGGCAGTCAGCTTGCAGCTATCTTAAGGAAGATGGAAGGAAGATAAAAACTGCTTGAGTACAGCTGAGTCAGTAACCTTATCAGCACAGAACTCATCTCTAATCTTTTTGAAAACCAGACCCCAGCCACATCCTATTGCAGGAGACACAAGCTAGAGCATATGACTGGTGAGTAGTACTCACCCCCAACCCTAAGGAAAACGTGCTCCAAACTGGCCAACAGAGTGCAAGATAGGACTGCACAGGATATTACTTAACCTCATGCTAAGTAATAGCCTTTCACTGGAGAGGAGGCTCAGGGGCTGTGACAGAAGATGGCTACCCAGCTGATAAGAGGAAACAGGAGACACAAACAATGAGGGAAGCTATGAAGACACCGAGTTTACAGCTAGAGGCAAAACCAAATAGTAAACTAGTTTGCTTAGGTCGAGGGGTGCTGTGCTTTGGCATATGCAACTGCAATCCTTCTTTTTCAGTTTGATTACTTGGAGTTTCCTGCTCATATGACTTTTTCCCCCCCCCCCATAGGTTGTATTGATTTCACTGCAGCCAGCTTTAGCTGTTTCCTGGCAAAGTGCTGTATTGTGAAGTCTTTGGTGGCTTCTACAATTTAAACACCAGATTACAGACTGTTACCAACGCCCCTAGCAGACAGATGGGATAGGAAAGCACAGTGATAATACAAGCATTTACAACTGGATTTTTTTTTCCCCCCTTTTTTCATATCAAGTCACTAATCTCTTCAAATACAAGCCATCACGTTGTGGATTTTAAGTGCTTGTTCCTGATCTGTAAGGCAATATAGATTGAAGTTGGCTGGACCCAGAATCCAGATTAATAATAAAAAAAGAATACGTACTTCTACTCCATTAACAGTTATTTATAGACAGAATTAGGTATCCAGCTGAAAAACAGCTTTGCTGAAAGAAGAGGTTTTGCAGCAAACTGAGCGGCTCATTTGTTTGATTTTTGATACAGATTACCACAGCAAGACTTGTTCACCAAACATCTCAACTGAATACCCTGAACTCATAACAAATCTCATCTGCAAATATTTATGTACTTGGCCAAGTTTCCTAGTAGAAGAACTGTTGTACACAGTTCATATAAACTGTCATATACAGTCATATAAAAGAACTGACACCTGTCAGGCACGTGCACTTGTAGGATCAAGTTCATAGAATGTATAATCATGTCAGCTGGAAGACACTTCTGGAGGTCAAATTAACACAAGGCGGCTCAGGGCCACATCCAGTTGAAGTTTCAGTGTCTTCAAGCGTGGAGATTCCCTAACCTTCCTCAGCTGCTGTTCCAATTTCTGATTACTTGTATGGTGGTATTTTTTTGTAATGTCTAATCAGAATTTTCTTTACATCAGCCTCTTACTGTTGCCTCTTCCCTATCCCTGTGCACTCTGAAAAGGGTCTGGCTCCATCTTCTGTATATTCTCCCATGAGATAGTGCAAGAGAACAGAAAGGTCTCCCTTAGCTTTCTCTTAAAGCTAAGCAAACCCAGTACGCTCTTCTGCCTACTCCTTGTGCTCCAGCCCCCTTATCTTGGTGGCATCTGCTAGACTTAGTCCACTGTGTCAACAACTTTCTTCTACTGTGATGTCCAAAACAGGACACAGAACTCCAGAGGTGGTCTTATAATTACTGAATATAAGGGAAGAGACTGACTTTCTGTACCTGCTGGCTTCATTTTACTAATGCAGCCCCAGATGCAGTTGGCCGTGTTTGCCACAGGAGCACACTTCTAGCTCCTGGTCTACCTCCTTTGGAACAGAATGCCCATCCCCTCTTCAGCAAAACATTTTTTTCAGCCACTACTAGTGCATGGGATTATTCCAAACCAGATGGAATACCCAATCACACTTGCCCTTGTTAAACCTCATTAAGTATATTTCAGCTCATTTACCTTGCTTATCAAGGATCGTCTGAATAGCAGCAGTGCCTTCCAGCATATCATCACCTACCTGGTAATCTACAGCGCTCTTGAGAAAAGCGGCTACTCTGAAAAATCAGGCTCCTTACCTTTGTAGAAGCAGTAGATTTTACAAAAGGTATTGCTTTATTCCCTTAGCTCTCACATGCTACATGCTCACATTAGCAGCTTTCTGAATGTCTTATGACTACAGAAGGGGTTGCCTCTATTTTCTTTTATGGGTCTGAGTGCCTTCTGGCATCACCCAGGACACATGAGCCCTGCATCCAACTTGTCTGGTCACTGCCAGCAGGTAACAAAGAAGTACCTAGGCCACAGAAGAGAATTTAGATACATTTGAACTAAAACATAACATACAGAGACAGTGCAGAAAGACACAGACCGATACTGAAATGAAACAACAGGAAATGTTACAATTCAGTTCAACAAACACTGACAAGGTTCAGATCAGGAATGTTTAAATATTTCATAATAAGAAATCCTGGGACAAACCATCTTAATGAAATACTTTCCAAAACTTTGTTCCATTGCAGATCAACGTCTTCAGCTGACACTGGCTGAGAACAACTTTCCTTGAAATAACAATTTCTCATCACATGAGAATTCTTCTTTGGTTGGTTGGTTTGTTTTTAAAACCAGTGCTAGATTCATAAGAATAGTCTAATTCATTATTGAAACATTTACCATGATTTCTCACGAGAGCTAAAAAGGGACCAAACATTTTGTCACAGAATAATTCAAACAGATAAATCTTCTGGCACATTTCAAAGGCTGACATCAAAGCAATTTTATGTAGATTCTCTTTATACAGTAAATAGTTACATATAATATGCATGACAAAAGTATGACAGTTTCAATATTTAATATCCAAGCTAAACATAAGTATTGATAAAGAATTTTTACACCATTTCAGTAGTCACTTAGCTCAGTAGTTGGCTGTAATAATCCTTACTGTTTTCAGGAACTGGATAGAGCTACAAGCACAAAAACTTCCATTAAAGTTAACGCATGACAAAAGTTCCACTGCAACCCTCTGGAAAGCAAAGAGTCACATTAAAAGAAGTTCAGACACTGAAATACATTGAAATGTATTGTGTCCTACAGTAGAGTTTAATACTCTGCTGATAACTTCAGAAGGCACTCTGACTTAAACCACAGTAACTCTGGTCCACAAGCATTTCAGAATCTTGGTATTGTATAGTAGAAGAAAAAAAAAAAAAAACCACCCTCTACTCATTCAATATAAATTGATTTAATCTCTGTCCCAGCCCCAGAGTAGTCAAATTATATTGCACTTTTAAAATATTCTGTGTAGACTGTGATAAAAATCTAATATTTACATTTTGTGTTTGTTAAAGAACTTTGTAAAATATTTCAAGAACCAAATTTTAACACTTATTCTTGTATTATTAATATATCCAGAGGTTACATCAATTTATATTTTTTTTTTACTAGCCCCTATTCTAGAAACATTTTTGGTCCTTCAAAAAAGTGTTATGCTGCAATTCACGTTCACAACTGATATTTATATATAAATGTTTGTCTGAAACTGCAGTAGTTAGAATATTTAAATAAATAAATACATTGCTAAAGAAGTAATCGCTTTGGAGTTTTGTAAACAAACTGCTGTGGAAAGTCTGTAACAAGACTCAGTTTGGCATGTTATGACTTTAATTGGCAATACTTTACACTTATACAGCCTCTGCCAGGCTAGAAAACAGTTTAGTAGGCACATCTCATAAATCAATCTGGAAAAAGGCCTCAAAAATACTGAATGTTCCCTAGGTTGTATGAATAAATAAAAATTATCAAAGAGAAACATGATCCACAGAAGCCAAAACTGACATTTATGCAACCCGTGGGAGGACAAAAAGAAAAGCAAATCAATATTCTTTTTAAAATACAACCTAAAGGAAATGAACAACCCATAAATGAATATATGACAACCAAGATGTATAGGACACAAAGGCTGTATTAGCATCATAAATTTATAGAAATACTGATCTGAATAGACCTGGTCTCTTAGCTGCATCTCACCAGAAAACAATCATCATTCATTTTTCAATCCAAATTTGAAGAAACCTTCAAAATCCGTGTTTGGTAAAACAAATTCAAAAATTTTGCTGACATCTAGGTTGCCTTGCTAAAACATGAGTGGTAACATAAAAGAAACATTGCAACAGATGTACAGTTATGCCATCTACATATAAATATAAGTGTATGCAAGTTCTAGAAATTCCAATGTCTGGAGGTCTCATAGGCTGTTGGACATATTTTATATAGTACAGTTGTAGTTTACATGTTCAATTTCATGACATACCCAAAGTGCTCTACATATGCTCTCTTCTCTGTAGTTTTTATACAATGTAGAATATTTTGGTTTTCATAACTAAAAACTGATGGTTTGAGAGAGCCAGGAAAAGATACTTGCAGGCTTTTGTGGAAAACACAGGATTTACTCTTTGAGATTGTTACTGATTGATGAAATGATTAAGTATTTCTGTTCAAAGCCATCTTGGTAAGTTTGCTGTTAGTAGAATGTAAGAGCTGTCACAACATCTAAGTGCCTAGACTGTGTAGTTAATGGAGCCTTCAAAGGGCAATGGGAAATCCCTCACTACAGAAGTCTACACTTTCTCATTGCCCATACAGAGGTATTTCTAAATTTGGTAATGAAAGTTCTTTTCCTTCCCTCCTAAGTAGAGGATTAGAAGAATATCCAGTGCTACACCGAATTAAACCTCTGTCCTATCACTAATAAACTGCATACCTTGCAAGCAAAGGTCAATGTTGTTTGACAGAAAAAAAAAAAAAAAGAAAAAAAATTAGTATCAAGAATTAATATAGCTCATTAAATAACTACACAATGTGATCTGTCCATAAGTTAAACAGTTAAGCTGCAACTGTACTATACTTTAGCATATACATTAAAATAACTTGTAACTGAGTTAACAGCTGCATTTGCCTTTTTCTTGCTCCTCATTCAGTTGTTCTGTAGAGCTGTGCCCATTGGAGCGCACTACCCCTTCTGGGATCCAGGATTTATCCACACACCGCTCCATGCGCTTCATAATGAGGTCAAGCAGGGTTTCGATGGCTTTGCTTACATTATTGCCATTAGCTGCACTGGTTTCAAAATACGGTATTCTGCAGAAGACAAAACCCACAAACTTACATGAGTTTATATTCATAGGAAAAAAACCAGTACACGACTACTGCCACATACTTAGAAATCACACAAACGCTGTTACTGCTACTCCACAGCACAAAGACACCAAGTGGTCAGTGGTCGGAAATGCAAAAGAAATTAATGAAATGGCTGACTGAATATAGGGCAGAAACATAAGTTTTGATTTACATCATGGAGTCCACAATTTAGAGAGGCACTGGCCAGTATGAATTCCCAAAGTTAGGAGCTTCTGCGTTCTGTTTCTTCAAACTCCGTGCCCCGCAAGAGATGCGGTGCTTTATATGGCTTTGTGTGCATAGTTTCTCCTTGCTGATTTCTATCCTCATCAGCTAGGGAGTCACTGCAAGAGGGAGAATGCTAGTGTGAACCTTCCCCTGCAGTCAAGGCAGTAAAGACTCCTCATGTGTCTTATCATCACAAAAGGTGACTGTTTCTTCTTTGACACACCAACTATAAACTCTCTTACATATTAAAAAAAAAAAAAAAAAGAAAAAAGAAAAAAAAGTCTCAGCACTCAGACTACCTATGTCTTTATTAACAAAAGTTTCTGGGCACCTTGGTATTGAAAATACAAAGCAAGTTTTCATCATGGTTGTATGTCATGATGGTTCAATTATACGTCTGCAGGCTTTGACCTGCACTCAGTGCTCCCCACAGGGTGGTGCTGGAGCAGCTACATTAGTGTTACTCCCCAGGTGACTTAATTGCTTTATAATGTTAAGTATTTCTTACTTAGCTTGCAAGATTCAATGAGCAGTTAAAAAATATTATCTTACTGTCTCAGTGTGTAGGTCTTCTGCAATCATTTTCAAAATACATCACTTACTAGTGTAAGGCCTTTCCACAGAAAGAGGATATTCACTATCCCACACTTTTGTTACCAGAAGACTGTAGGCTGCAGCAGGATTTATCTTGTTCCCCTCAGGAGTAAGTGACTGCTAGCAACTGTCCTGTCTCATCTCTACAGGGCAGAGAACTACAGATTGGACATGATTTATAACTTTGACTTTTAGCTCCCTATTCCTAAATTAAGCTGGCATTTTCAGCCACAAATATAAACATTTTATAAATTATTTCCAGAAGTAAGTCACATGCAAAGCTATCTCTTTCAAATCTTTAGGAAATGGTCAAATACATCTGGTGCTGTTTAAAAGTTTTTGCTTCTTCACAAGGAGCTGGTTGAAGTACCATAAACACTTGCTGTTGTCTCTGTGGCATGGATTTCAAACAAGCATTTTCACAGGAGAAAGAAAAAGTAAGAAGGTAATGCTGCACTAAACCCACTTGTCTCCAGTGAGCAGATTGCTTCTGACTTGCCTCCAACGATTCTTCAAGGCCAAGGAAAGCTAATTTATGACTATGTGATAGGAAATAGTATGGTACAACATGCCTAGACCTGCAGAACAAGGCAGTTCTCACTGGGAACCTAGTGCTCACACTATGCAAGTTTTGTGGGTTTACTTTAGACCAGCTCTAATCTACTTCTCTATACTGAATGCAGATTACTGGTTAGAGCACATCATCTAATTTAGTTTTCAACTGAGAAGGGATCCAGTTCACATGCTAGAAAGCTGCCCTGCTGTAAGAATCAAACCACAATAAATAAATCAGATAATTTGCTTCAAAAGCGCACTTCTGATCCAGGCTGAAACGCAAATGTAGTCCAGAGACGAGACCCATGGAATAATTAAGGGGGTATAAGACTACTGTGGGATTAATGAGTATCTGACAGGAACAAAGAATTCACACAGTTCCTTTAGGGACACATGATTTGTGCCTGTAGGGAAGGAGATGGTCTGACTTGGTTTTCAGAGCCCCTGCCAGTCTGTGAGAGTACAGATGCCTCCTGCAAGAAAACAGGGCTGACCCCTTTGAGACTAAATCACTAAGAATTCACCTTAAGGTGAAGCACCAACAAAATTGCTTGAACAGGTGAGGAGACATTGAATGGGAAGGGGGCGGAGTGGTCTAGACCAGATTGCTCTTTTGTGGGAACTCGGCACTCTGTAAGCAGACTCTCCCAGTGCTGGAGAATGGGTCCTGAGGCTTTCAAAGAAATTGAGGCCACAAGTTTTCCTGGCCATGCCAGAGACAGTGGCTATCCCAACAACAAACTTTGTTAAAACAACTCAGCTTGTAAATTAGGATATCATTATTTGGTATTATTTTTGTTTTCCCTAAAATCTGATGAGACACTCATCACCTCACCAAATTCTCTTTTGGATTTCACTTTGTAGGAGACCTGGCTTTCCTGTGCCCCATTGAAAGCCTCATCACAGGCAAGAGCAAAGAATTAGACCCCCATCATTCACCTGCCTCTCCAGCTAAATTCAATCTCTTTTCCAGAACATTTACTTTGTTTACTGCCAAGGAAAGAAGATTAAACATCCTCCAGTGCAATATTATTGCAATACTATGCAAGAATTTTTAGCCAACGCAGAAAACATTAATCTCTGACAGAAAAAAAAAGATATCATACCAGCCAGTTAAGCATTCTAAAATGCTTATTCGCATGGTAACCTTTCAGTATACAGAAAAGGCATCACAGAAAACATTTCATTTGGCTTTAAACACAGCAGTAACTGGAAGGAAGTTACTTACCCGTACTTTTCTGCAAGTTCCTTAACCTCTTCTTCTTTCACCACTCTTTGGTCCTCGAGATCACTCTTATTTCCACATAATACAATGTCAGGGTTTTCACAATATGCATGCATTTGTAGCTGACCTAACAGCAACAACATGAATAGAGGTCACAACTTACTGTCAAACATAAAGCTCACTAAGAACAGTATCACATTTCAGGAAAATGACTCTTTGAAAAGTAATAAACAGCCATGTTCTCTGTGATCTCACAGGACTTCTGCTCTTACACTGAGAGAACAGGTGGACATCCACTCAGTGAAAAAGGCAGGAACAAGCCAGGGGAGCAGAAGCCTGACAAAGTTAGCATGGAAGCTGTATATTTGTAGTGTAGGAAGTTACGCTCACCAAGCATCTTCAGTGTGCTGCCAGGAAAGGATATACTTCCCTCTCCTGATGGATGATGCAGTTTGGGAACTCCTTTGCCTAGACACACCAGTCTAGTAACATTTGCTTTCCATTACATTTTGCTGACAAAGCTTCAGATAAGCCAAAACAGAGTTTCACATCGGCCTTTCACACACTTAAATTATTGAATATCGCCAGAGTCAGGGTTATGATGTTCTCTCAGCTTGCTTTCATATAGGTTAAAACTGAAGTTCAGTAGGCAAAGCTGTATTTCAGGTAAGCACTAGAAGCCATCGCTAGCAGCTATTACAAGTATGAATAAAACATTTACTTTCTTTTACTGAAAAAGCTATTAAAAAAAAAAGAGTATTTTCAGTTCTATATCTCAGTGAGACTCCATATTTACAAACATAGCCCCCAACACCCATGCGAAGAAAGTAAATAAAAGAAAAAAAATAAAGAAATGCCATACTTATCCAGTTCCTGACATTCAGAAAGCTTTGCTCATTTGTCAGATCAAAGAGCAGAAGAAACCCCATGGCATCTCTGAAGAAAGCCGTTGTCAAGCTACGGAACCTAGATCAGCAAAGTTAAATTAGTTGGTTCATCTGACAAGTCACTTTGAAAATACAATTGCACAGTCATGAAACTGAGGTAGCTGAAGACTGAATTAACTAGAATGAAACGTTCATCATAATTGGTTTGCTGATGTAGGGACTGCATAACATGACTACGGTCTAATCAAGACCTAACGAAGTCAAGGAAACATTTCACTCAAGTGTAAGAGCTTTAGACTAAGTCTTCTACTATAAAGCATGACTTGATCAACATTCAGAAAATAAAATAAGCATGAAATTCAGACTTTGAGCCCTATACACATCAGTTCTTGATTTTAAGACTATCAACCACTAGGATGCTAGTTTTTTGATAGACAAATAGAAAAGAATCCTTTGAGGTGATTTTACCTGTCTGACTTTCTTAAGGCCTCAACATATTTACAGAAATTTAAGGAAAACTGAAAAAATAAAAGCTTTAAAACCATCTATATGCATTGGCCATGAAAAAATAAACTGGAAGTTTCCAAAAAAAGCAACACTTACAGTTTTAAAGTTCTACAGTTGTAGATTAGAGTTGCAATTTAATGGGTATTCATAGGAAACTTTCCATCACTGTTAAAATTAAAATAAATACTCTTTCCTGTCTTGAGTCATACAATCAAAACATAATAATCAATAAAGAGAACTCATGTACCCCGTTCCATTGGCATCTAGCTTGATGACAACTGCCTTACTTGCTAGATGGAGGGCGGAACATACCTTTCCTGCCCTGCAGTATCCCAGAGCTGAAGATGTATCCTCTGTCCTCTGCCACCAACACCATCTGGTCCATTGGGTCTATACACCTGTAAAAGGTAAATTTGCAAGACTGAGTGTCAACAGTCAGCCTCTGTGGAACACAAAACAACTAAAAGTTAAAGTAATTAAATGCAGCAAACCTGCAAAGATTCCAACTACAACTCAATCTCTCTGCTTTATAAGACATCCAAATGAATATTTAAAAATCAGGGTAAAAGCAAAACCTGCACAAGATATATCCAATAGACTATGGATTCCAAACAGATATTTAGAGCAGACATTAAGTTTCATTAGACAAGCTTAATTGTAGCATTTTGGGGTTTTATTTTTTGCTATTATCTTGTATCATGGTTGAGTTAAACTATAAGAAAGCGACAATTGGATCATGCAATCTGGCACTATACTTGTACTACTACCAGAACCTAATTAGGAAACAGAATATACTCATAAAGTTAATGACATCTTTTCTTAGCTGCCAAAAGATTGCTGAAAAAGACCTTATCATTTCATAGCTTAAGAAGCAGAAATTTTATGATAATAACAAAAGCTGAAGAGTTTACTCAGCAAGAAAACAAAAATAAAGGCATCTGTTAGTTTTGAAAGGATCAGATAAAAAGATTAACTTCTTGTTCACTTCATCTTAGGTCATCTTCTTTACCCTCAGCTGTCATTGTACCTAAGATTACCAGTTACAAACATATCTTTAGAGACTCATAAACTTCCTGAATTTGTGGATTATTTGATTTAGGTTATGAAACCTATATCTTATTCTGAATTATCAAATGTGCTGATCAAGTAAACCCACCATGCTCACTACTCCACAATAGGAATGCTAACTTACTCAAGAGACTAGCTTTCCATTTCACTAAGGTATGCACCTGAGTGAAATACCTTCACTAAGGTATGCACTACTGTGGTGCATGTCATCCATCCAAAGCCAGTCTCTACAATGCCCATGACACCAACCAGATTTCTGGATGCTTGGGAAATCATCACACTACACTGACAGGCATTTAATACTTATACACAAGAATGAGAAAAACTTGCCAACTCAATTTCTCAGTGCAGTAAGGACCAGTTATCATAATGCAGTGCTCAGCTTCATATCTAAAGTGTGCTTGCTTAGTTTAGTAACAATTCAGAGGTTGAAAACCCCAAATAAATGAACCTTGTTTTTCACAATTCTTGTCTGGTAGTGGTAACTGCTTAAGAAGCCAGATCGGCTCTATGTATCACACTATCTCACTTCACTCATATGTTTTTGAAAGGTTTTAAAATCAACATTACAGTCTTTGTTCACTAGTCATTCTTGTTCACAAAGAGCAAAAATATTTTTACTACAGCCCAGTCTTTTCCTTATGGAATGGAGTTCAATAACAGAAGTGCTACTCCAGGTATTATGTGCACAACTCACGGAGTAGATTCACTCATCAAATCTTGCTGAGCAGTAAGAGGCGATTGCTTAAAATCAACTCTAACTGGGAGAAATGGGGAGGGACAAACGAACATGAACAACCAAAATAACCATGTAAATTGAGACCGTTTCCTTGTCACGAGATTAAGTGACTATTGATTAAGTAACTATTGATTGCATGCCTACACGTAAGTATCAGCAGCTCAGATTTTTAAAAAATAGATTCTATTCTAGATTCTTAGAATAGACTCTAATGCAGACAGCCTTTTAAAGTAGCACACTCCATGTGACAACTCACCACTCTCTTTTCCCGAAAATCAATGCCAACTGTTGTGATAAATTTGGAATTAAATTTGCCATCCGTGTATTGGTAAAGAAGGCTGGTCTTTCCTACTCCAGAGTCACCAAGTGCTAGAAATTTTATGAGGTAATCATAGTCCCCATCAGACATAGTGAGAATTCAGGAGACACCTTAAAAAGCAAAGCAAAAAGGATTAGTCAGTCAACAACTCTGCAAAGGCTTCCTTTGACAAATGTTTAAAATACAAATCACTATTTGAACTACAAAGCATCCAGCAGTGGGACCAGTTCAGTACTTTTTATTCTGGTTTCACTTTACACTCTCAATTATGCCAATTATCAGTATCAAATTCAGCTGTGACTGAAAAAGTGCATAGTTAATTTTATTACATTCCTTTCTCTAGAAAAAGAAGGCAACACAATTTCAACTTCTTCATGAAAAACTGAAAATCAAGGTCAAAGTATTCAAGACATCTGGAACATGAACTGCAAAACTTTTTTTAATCTGCATGGAAGCTAGCAAAAGCTACTTAAATATCCCAGGAATGCAATTCTGACCTCATATTCACTGTGACATGCAAAAAATCCCATTTTTTTCCAGACTGTCCATGGTATTTACATAAAAATGACAGTAACTTTATATTAATAGCTATACCTCAGTCTTTAAAAGATTTTTTCATACAAGGAGGAAAAATAACTAAGTAATATGTTGTTGTGTTTGCTGACGTTTTGTTTTGTTTAGAGGACCACTTTTCAAAGGTTTTTAAGTTTTCATCATGATGCTAGTTAATCATTTGAACTAAATCCTGATCCCAAATTGCTATAAAACAACACACAGGTACACGTGGCCCCTTTTTGTGCCTTTGAAGAAATAACAATATTAAGCACAGTCTGATCCAAGTGCAGTAGTAACAGCTAGAACGTGTAATAAAAATCACTGGCAAATTTCACATAGGCTAGAAAAGACTGATGTAAGCACACTAGTACTTTCCTATTGAGTAGCTACTGAGCCTCTCTTCCCCCAAAGCAAACAGTAAAAAGCTGCCTTATGTTGTATTCAGACACATGAACATGAAAAGATAAGCCTAAAATAACCATTCTAAAAGCAACATAAAATTGGCATTAAATGGCCTCTAATGGAGGAAATAAACACCAAAATATAAAATGTATAATAGGCAATGAAAAAAAATTCAAAAAAAATAAATCTGCTGTTTCCAAAAATAAGCATTTTTGGAACTATCTGTAGCTTGAACTAGATAAAATCATGCATTTCAAGTCAACTACTGCAGCAGCTTGCATCAATGGCAAAACACCAATTCATTTCTTGAATAGCAACTCACAGCTTGAGGTTTAGAACAAACTGTATCTCAAGTATGTAGGAATCAATCATCACCCTCAAGTGAAAACCGTAACTATCTTTAAAGCTTCAACTTTATGTTACTATTGCTCTTGATTACAAGGCAGAACTGTGATTAGTCAACTTAGCCACGATTGAACCTACCACGATGAAATGCAGACAATGGTCAGATACTCTTCAACTGAAGAGTCACTGGAAAGCATTTGACACATTTCCTTTTCCCCAGCTAAGGGGAAATTATGCCCTCAATGACAGTAAAACCTTCCAGGAAAGGGGGCTTAAGTGACACACACACTACCATGCAACAGCCAGCTAATTCACTTGCCACTGTTGTGTTCTAATACAAAGTTTTGCACTAGGGTAAAAGATTGAAACAACAACAACAACAACAACAAAAAAAAAACCAACCAAACAAAAAAAAAAAAACTAAACCCCCAAGTAATAGTTATCAGTGAGTTTTTTACATAAATACACCACAATTGCAGGCCTGCATCCACCACACAGCTCTGAAGGAGCAGCATATTCAAGTGCGAAAGTTAAACAGGTCATCACACACTGGCATAATAACATTTTCAGAAGAAATTAAGAGCCCTGATCCATTAGACACACACAGATGGCAGCAAAAGGGGCTTTTAGGTTTGTTTAATTTTTTAAATCATTCCCCTTGTTGGGGAAGGGGAAAAAAAGTAAAATCAGATTGCCTACCTTGTAGCTCTACAAAGTCTTTTCATTGAAATGCACTAGAAGAAAGGGAAAAATATTTTAAAAAGCAAACAAGGAGGTTTTTACTAAAGACTGAATTTGATTTTGACTTCCCTCTTGTACATGGATTTTCTTTTTGCCCTCAGATGTTCTCCAAGGGCAAAGGACTGTATAAGCTCCTCCTCGACTCAAGTACATGTTCTTTCAGCTCCCTTAAAATTAATTGTTGCTTAAAAAGGCTTACATGCAAATCATAAGGCCTCCATATTATAGGAAGACAAGCTAGCTTCATGTTTTTTGCTATGCTATCCCATCACTATTTCCTTGTCTTGTTGGGATTTTGTTGGCTAGCTATGGGTATATAGAACATAGTTTTAATAACAGATACAAATGATAGCACCATATAATCACTACTAATATATGTTGCAGGAAAGCTAATTTATCATGCACCCTTGTGCAAGACCTTATGGAGGAAGAAAAAGCACTATAGCTCTTTCTTGGAGCTGTAAGAAACTGTTAGGGTTCAGCTGCACCTTCCAGTGGACAGAGCTCTGGTTAAAACAGAAAGGTCAAGACCTTGGGATAGGAAAACCTAAAGGTAATTCTATTGTCATATCTAATTCATAGAACATCTGTTTGGACAAGCACACCACATCATTCAGACCACTTAAACCTCAATTCTCCATATGGCTGGTAGAAGCAACGGCTTTCCTTGAAAAGGAACTTTTCTCCTTAGGCTTTTGAAATGTACACACCTTTCACTGCACCCATAATGTCAATCTATTATTCAAATATCTCCAGGGAGTGGTTCTTGTGAAACCCTGCAAAGTTAACCTATCCTTGGAGACATGCAAAGAGCTATTTTCATAGCAGTTTCATGCCTTGTCCTCCTCCCTGTACAAATATTTAAAAAGAGATCTCCACCCTCTACTTCCGAGACCTGCAGTCCTAGTGCACAGACACATCCAGCTCCACACAACGGAAATTAGAATATATTCACATATTCACAGCAAAGTATATTCACAGCAAAATTGCTGTGGCATTTTAAAAGTCATGGCCCTGTTATTAAAAACCCATCCCATTTTTTCCTTCTGATTTTGCTTTAAAAAAAAAAAAAAAAAATAGGCTTCACACCTTCCAGACTTTCCTTCCACATTTCTGTACCATATGTATCAGAAGAGTGGAAGCTAGAAAAGGAAGAATCAGAGAATGCAATTAGGATTCATCTGGTCATCAAAGGAAAAAAAAAAAAGAAAATGTAATTCATTTTAGAATGATTTTTCTCAAATCTTGCTTCTATGAGTAAGAACACCTCTGCTGAAAAAATTCACTGATGGACACATATTTAGGCTCTACATCAAGGTCTCAGGGTATTGCTTTTTGTAAACCCCTACCTAAACCCATTCAGCTCTGGCTTTGCACTTCGCCTGGCATACAGATGAGTAAGTGCTAGGAAAACTCCACTGGCCTTTTCCCTTGCTGACAGGATCCCCAGAGCCACCACTTAAGCAGTGCCTGTACAGCTGCCGCTCTGGAACCTCCACATACTCACACGTCCAGATCGTGGCTTGCCAAGAAGGGATGCTCTGCAAAGCAAGTGCCGCTCTTGTTCAGTCCAAGTTACTTCCACATTAACCGGTATTAATGCCAACATGCCTGTATTTTTGCCTCCAGGACACAAATATCATAACCCTGTTGTGTGATAAAACATTCAAGACCATGGCAGTGTTGGTCCTGTATAAATTAAGGAAATTGGCTTGGCATGCAGGATTTCCCCTGTGCAGGATGGGAGGATGGGGACAAGGAATATGCATTCTGAACTGGCCTTGCACAAAACATGCAACTCCTGTGCTGCTACAGAGCTGATGGAGGGGAGAAGGAGAAGGAAAAAAGAAGAAGACAAAGAGAAGAGTAAATGAAAACACAAGGGGAAAAAAAAAAAAGCCAAACCACTGAGCTGCAAATAAAAACATGTATACACACACGTGCGCGCACACAGTGTAAAATTCAGGAAATCGGAACATGCTCTTAATCAGACAGTCCTCAAGCACATCAATTTAAAGTAAAGTATACCACTTACCCAACCTCTGCTAAAGGAACAGTTAGGGCACTGGAGATAGTACTTCCAGTAGGAGTATTTTTCTAGCACCACCTCTTTAGCACACAGCCAAGAGGCTTACGTGTCACCTGTTTGCATTCATTTTGATGGGTGCTCAGAGATAAAGAGGTGTGCCTCATGTCTCCATGTCTACAGAGGGTACTGCCTGACAGCATAGCTGAGAAGCAATGACACAATTCACGTGTCCCATTTATTCCTAGAGGCAAACAGCATTTTAGGAGAGGATTGTGCATGACCCACCTAGGAACAGATCTAAAATATCTGCTGCATCACCCACAGACCTTAATAAAACGACAAGTTCCTAACAAATGTTTTCATATAAAAATGTATTAATGATGAAGCATATGGACCGCAGATGTTCAGTTCTGTTCATAGCTATAAATCCTTCTCTCTCACATGCAAGAAGGATACAGCAAACTGCTGTTTTCTTTCTTTCTCTCTTGTACAGACTCAAGGACACTGCACTGCTTCATGGGTACCATGGTGAAAGCCACCTTTACCACTGATTTCCCAAGAAGTGAAAAATTATTCTTTGTCAAAGACTGGAACAGACAGTATTACATCTGACATAACTTCACATGACAACTTCCTGTGACACCACCCCATTTTCCAGAGAAGCAATACATATTTAACAGAGGAAACTTTGTGGGGGTGGAGGGGATGGTCCCCATATTATACCACCTAGACAGCCCTCCAAAGAGCAAAAAAAGCCACTATTTTGTATGAAACTACACAAATAAAACCATTTCTTTTACGCAACTCATTCTTCTCAACCCCCTCACACCAAGTGAAATAACTCTCTGTACAACTTGACATCAGCCCAGCATCCCAGATCTGCAATATAGCCAGCCACAATGCCAGTGACTAACGCAACAGGATATCACTCAACTACAAAGAGACACAAAAATTACAATTTGCCAAAACACGGGCATTAGACCAATAATTAATTCATATTTTAAGATACCGTGGGATTTTATCACTTTGTTCTTTGGGGGTGGAGAGCAACTCCCCAACTCAAGCGTTACAGTTAACTTTTAATAGTGTCCACCTTCTGTAAGTATCCGTCAGCTTTCAGGTGGATCTTACAAAGGCAGAGGAGTTGTGTCTTGGCTTTGTCCTCTTTGCTTGGGAAAATCAGACCCTGCTGGAAGAGTGAGACATTCACTAGGCTGTGTCCTAGAGGTAGGAGCCAAACTGCAGTGAATTCTGCATATTCCCCCTGCAACGGAGATCAGGGCGCCAATGGATAGAGGGAGCACAGTGAAAGGGTTGTATCTCAAAGCATCTATCACAGCAAGAGCAGTGTGCAACAGGTAAAAAAGCTGGAGTCTGCTGGAAAGATTCCACTGTATTCATATATATTCAAGCCATATTTGTGAATACACTCTGAAAAATTCAATGCTATTTAGAGTTCAAAAATGCTTTGCAAATGAAGGTTTCCCCAAACACGGCTTTATTTTTAAAAAGCAGTTGAGGCTGCATGCTTATTATTAAAGAGTTGATGTGACCATTGGGGGAAGAGGAGTCCAAATCCAATGCAGACAGAAAAGGAAGATACTACAGATCTCTCAATGAACCATGTGTAAATACAATAATAATGCATTTGTGTAGGTTTGATCATTCTGCAAGAGCAAGTAAATTCATACTATAAGAGCTTCTCACATGGGCGCTATACAGACTTGAACAACTTCAAGAGCTGTTTTATACATCACCTGATCTGGCACAGCAGAAGCACTGAGAAAGCGATCTGGACCTCAAAGAAATAGATTCACTAATCCTGCCATACCAGCACTCCCCATCACACTACAGCAAAGCTATAACCACATTCTTGCCTGGCGTGGGTGCAGCGAAGCGAATGGCCTCACCCTGCTCTAAGGCTTCAGTAGCACCATAATGCTTGCAGAACTGGTCACCATCAGACACTTGCCAGCTCTGTCGAAACAAGGGACAGAGAGCTAAACAATGTTCCTGCTTAGTCAACACTATTAGAAGTGCCTTTGGCTAAAAGATGCCAGATACATAGAAATGTAATATAAACAAATTATGGCAACAATTTTTCATACCTCAAGTAACTGCTATGCTGGGAGAAGAGAGTCAATAAATAAGCACTTTACTGAAATATTCTGAGCTGCACCATTTTTTCATGATTTCTTATGAAAATGTATGACCTAGCTTACTTTAATTTTGGCCAAAATGACACTTCCTGCAATTTCTGGGACTTTACTGTAATATAAACACCAAGAAGGAAAAAATCTCTTCCTCTCACAAATGAGAGGAAGAGATTCAGTTGCTCCAAGCATTTATCTTTTGATTGCACTCAATTGCTTTACTTGCCATTTTACTGTTATGACCTTCTTAGTTTCAACTATAGAGGAATTCTAAGATATTGTAGGATCAATGTCTAAGGACTGTCTCTTTCCTGGAAAGATGTAAGTTTAAAGGTGCTCAGGATACACATAGGAGTCTACAAAAATACATGACCAAAAAAAAAAATCCTGTGAAGCTTTAGCTTCCAAATTCTGTCAAGCTTTAGCTGACATCACTCAGCTGAAGGTACTCTCGAACACTTTGTCAACATTGTTAGAACTGCAGAATTTTGCAGAGCAAGAAGAATTGACAGGTACACAACTGACAGGTACCCTGAAAATCAGTCATCATGGGGAATGCCAGGCATAAAAATCATGATCCTACCCAGAAAGGGAGTACAAAAAGGGTAAGTGAAGCAACAGGTCTGCAAGCATGGTGAGAACCTTGCACAACAGGCCAGGCAAGGAATCAGCAGACTCTGGATTTCATTTCTAGAAAACCAAGGTAAACTGGGAATGGAGAAGCCAGGAAAGGAAACAACAGTTAGTTTTGCAACTACATCTGCATTTCAGCATAACCAAACGAACAAAAAGGAGACTGAACTTCAAAGAATGGCTCAGCCACATAAAGGAATGAAAGGCAGCATGGAAAAGGAAAAAAAAAAAAAAAAAAAAGGAAAAATAAAACAAGGAATGTTGCAGGTGATACTCCAACATTACCCATACAAAATGATCTCTATCCAGTTTCAACTTTTCTGCAAAACGAACAGCACCATCTCTACTCTCATCAGTTTCTAAGACTTTCATCCTTTATGGTAAGAAAATACTGTATATAAGTAAAGATTTGACATGGTATCTGATGAAAACAGTTGAACTGTCTCAGAGGACCTGCCCTCCTCCTGGGAACGAGAGCTTTTACCTCCCAAGTTACCTCTCAAACTCTCATCAGAAGTTGCTTTCAAGTGGTAGCAGTGAAGGATTTATTTGTGCCATGTGAATATACTCCAGAGTAGACTGGAAAAAATAAAGCAAAATTTTTATTTCTTTTTTTTTTTTTTAAAACAGCTCCATACTAACTCCTTTCTCAACCATTCAAGTGTTCCTCTAATAAATACATTAAAGCCACAGTGCCTTGTAAGTTAACATGCTATGCTTCTTCACTAACTTATAAACAGGAAATTCAGAGCTATGCCCAGCGTCTTTTCTTGACATGACAATTCTGACCACTTTGGGACCCCAGCTCATAGCTTACCCACGGCCTAAACTTAACACTTGTAACATATCACTTCACTGTATCTCTTCTTGACAATAACAAGGAATTATGAATGACAGTCTTACATAGATTGACACAGTTTCCAACTCTTTCAGTCAGTCAACACAGGAGCCACCAGGATTTCACCCACAAAGCTGGTCGTATTCACAGAAGGAGGGAAATATCCAGAAGTTTGCCCACCCACTCATTCAGCAACACTTCGAATTCCAGAAGGGCAAGGAAAAAGAGTACACTTCTATTTCTGCAATCAGAAAGAGCCACTGAAAGATAAAGAAGAAGATAGTAAGAATCACAGAGTATTGTAAGAATTGAGCATTTCTTTAAGGAATGGTTTGGCTAGCCTGGAGATAAAAATCTCTTCAGCAGACAGTGAGAATAAGAGACATATGAAAAAGCAGAATAAAAGGAATAAGAAAAGGTAAAAAGTATCTAAAAGCTGAAAAAGGAAGCAATTTCATATGTGCAGTCAGAATATAAATGAAGGAACATCTTAGGGAAAACATGCACGTACTCATGCTAAATAAAGTATTATGCTTTATGCTCTGCCTATGTGGGTGATTCAGTAGGCTGCAATACACGTTACTAAGGTCAAGTTCTTTGTTTAAGCCCATTAAAGGACACATAGACAGAGGAAAATATTTCCAGCTTCTTAAAAAATATATTATTCCTCCAAGGCAGGAAAGTTCTCCGCTGCCTTCCACCTTGTTTTGAAGGACAGATACCTGGAATACCAATAATGATTCTCCAAAAGGTCACACTGCCAAGTTTGTGAAGGATACAAGACACCTGCTGCATCACAGGGAAATAATCGTGATAATTTATTTTTGGCAGATTATGTCGATTAAAAGTCTGTGGAGAATGTCAGGCAACAGACAACTGAATATCATATAAATGGGACTATAAAACTATGTTGTTCATCCATTGACTTGGGGAAGTGAACAAAGGGGTGAGGCAGGAAAGAATTTCAGTGCAGAATGTAATCTACCTTTTCATCCTTTGGACTGGGAAATATCTGCTTCTCTTGTTTTTCATAGGAGGTTTTGATTGGAAGATGCAACAAAAGTTATCTCTTTTTTTTTCTTTGTTTTACAGCTGCTCACATTCTTTAGCATTACTTTTTTTCCTGTAATACTGTGATTTTTCCTAATTTTTGGTGCAAGTTACTTGATTTAGTTCAACAATAAATAACAGGGTAACAGTATATATAGCATTTCCTGTGCTTTGTACTGGCTATTTATTTCTCTGGAAGTTAAAAGTTTTCTCATTATCTAGATCACACTGAAATAGCTGAAGATTTTTTAATGCCATCAGAAATTAGTATGTCTCCACCTGCCAAATGAAAACAGCTAACTACAAGGCATCATGGCCTTTTGCAGCAGGACTTATGTCAGATCACACTTACAGACATCAGTGAAAACACATTGTTCTTGGAAAACTTGCTGATTATCAAAGTTATTGACTGAACAACTAATCAATATCCATATCTAATGAGCTGTAAAATCTCTATTATCTGTGAATATCAGGCATGACACTGGGATTAGTATGTTATTAGTGGAAATACTTAATCAGAAAGGTTTCTTAAAATGGATCTAGCACAAAGGCCAAAATAAATTTATAGTTTTCTGTGGGAAAGCAAGGGAAACTGTCAGTTGAGAAAAAACTTTTCCAGTCATTATAAAAGGTCATTCCTTCTACTTCTCGGTTTCCAATCCAACGTGCCTGGACTTCAAGGGATGGTCAGAGATGCTAAGCGAGGAAGTGGTGTGCATGGACAAAGATGGAAGGACGTATCTAGATTGACAAAACTGAGGCTCACAGCTAGCATTCACTTCTACACTTTCAAAAAACATAAAATTTCAACAGACACATCCTCACAGGTGCCAAGCTCATCAGTCACACCCCATACCACGCTGGCAGCTACTGCAATATGGAGACAGACGGAGCACTGCAGGTTGGCAGCACAGTGCTTCAAAGAAATTCAGAGATGGGTCAGTCACAAATTAAGAAGTCGCAAAAAGGAACTGAGCCTTTGATTTCACAGTCTGTAATAGCTACAGTCTAAGAGAGAGACTTTCAGCCAGTACCAGGCAGGATTTTCGAGTAAACATGTCTGGAAACAGTAAGCATGCATGATGTTTCCATATATCATAAATGTGATGAAAAGGTTAGAAATAACTTGCTGAGAATTCTGTGGGCATAATTTAACTTGTCCACTACTTAATAAAACAGCACTTCTGCCTGAAACAGGGCCATGTAGTTCTCAGTAGGCCATGACCCATTCTCTTCAGGAAGTTACTAATGTGCGACAGCAAAGCAGAAATCTTGATCTGTGACACCAAGAAACGGACATTTTGGAGCACTCTCACAGCTCAAAAATATTACTGTAACTCTTCTAACGAAGCAAAGTTAAAACTACAGGTTGAGCACTTTTCTCACAAGAATTGAAAAATAAGTCCATATTTTCAACAAGCCACTGAATCTTCCACTTGAACAGCTCCAGAACTGCAGCCTGTACTAATCCCATCCAAACTTTCTACTGAGGCTCTGCAGTCTGCCAAAATAGTCAGAAGGGCTTTGGCAAAATGTTTGCTTCAATTTGTATCCTAGCACAGCTTCATTTCTAGAGTCTCAGAAAAGGGATAATTCAAAAAAAAAGCACCAATTAAGCGGGTTGAACTGCACAACACAAAGCTTCCATTCAAAAAGCCTGCTGTTTTTCAACCTGAGTTGCCAACACTATTTCTCTTACTGCTCTGATCAGAATCCCATAATACAGCACGAATTATATTTAAATCTCGATATACAGCAAAGACTGCTCAGATAAAGAGCAGAGCAAACTAGAGTTTCTTACACTAATTCTTGTCATGAAGGTATGCATGAGCCCTGCAAATAAAACAAGAAGAATCACAAGTCTAACACCACAGCTTGCCCGTATTATCCATCTGAATTGTTCCCAGGCTGAGGGAGGACCTCAAGATTGCTGTAGAGTAACACTCCCAGCTGAAACCTGGCAGCTGTTGCCAGCTTTTCATACTATAGATGCCTTCCTGCAGAATTCTTTCTTAACATTTCACATGGACATACAGCACCCTCAATTTTTACTTTAACTGACCTACAATAACAGGCAATTTCCTACCTCTCTCCCCAGAAGTCTTCAATTAAAATTATTATTCAGAACGTTTTTGCTGTAGCTAATAAATAGCATAGCAGCGGTGACCTTACAGAACCACTGCCTCTATAACCCAAGAAAGAAATACACAAAGTTATTCTAAGAAAATAAATTGCCACACTGCTCTAATTTATCCATGCAGTACAAATTACCTGTACAAACCTGCATCAAGAAAATACGTATGTAGTTTTCATACCGCAGTGGATTCAGACTGTGCTTTCTTGACTTAACACTAGGTACAAAACTCTGTATACATATGAAAATCCAAAAATATTATGCAAACTGACAAACCAACTTCATATAATGGCTTGCAGTTTTTTATGTTTTATATTACAATTATGTTTTATATTACAATTGAGAAAGGCATCAAACTTCTAAATGAAAAACAGCATAAAAAGAGTAAATAGATATGAAAGAATCTATTCAGCTACATGCTTCTGTGTACAAGTCACGAGAAACTGGGAGTATGCAATGGTACTGTCCAACAAGAATTTTTATTTGAAAAGAGTCATTAAAAATAGGCGTTGCTGTATCATTTTTTATTAAGAGGCTGACTGTGGCTTGCAGCATTTGGCTTACTTTCAGTGTATATGATTTCCCATAGGAGGAAGCAAAAACTGAGTAATAAGACTCCAGTAAAAACAAATTCATTATATGGAAAAAGAACATCTCGGTTAACACTAATCAGTACAGCTGCAGTGCCTATAGTGGAGTTATGCTAACATACATCAGCCCCCTCACTCCCAGAGAATTCCCACCTTACCAAGATCCTAGTTCTGCTTATGTTTATACCAAGAGTTGCACCATAAAGCATCAAACTGTATTTTTGTAAAGAAATTTCAAAGGAGATGTTATATTATTTCCTGGTTATAAAGTCAAGCATTTTAGACCAAACAAAATTTACTCTTTATTTTTTTCCTTGAAAAGTTATCTTCCCTTTGACCAGAGCTTATTTCCCTCATTCCACTAGGATATGGTTCAGGTCTTTTTCCATTAACTGCTTTTAAGATTTTATTTTAGTTCATCCTTTAAATTTTGTATAGTTTCAGAATTTTTCTTGGTCTTTCTCCCCCTCCCCTTTTTTTTTTTAAGGCAAAAAAAAACCAAAACCAAAGCAATTTCTCTTTGATGCAATTCTTCATGACATGTGTAAAGAATTCCAGATGAATTAGATTCCTAGTTTATGTTTACCAGGCTTAATTATTAAGGGTGTTATGTTTAAGATAGTGTTGTAAACAACAGACATGCTAGAAAAAGGGAAATATACTGAAACCCACTACGGGTCTGGTGAAGGTAAGGGGTGCAAATCAGCACCATATGCTAAAATATCTTCTTTTATGCTTTGCTATATACAATAGAATCTCAACATGATCAAAATTTAATCCTCAAATAACTTAGGCTATTAGAAATCACTACCCTCAAATGTGCTGGAAATTGTTTCTGTAACACATATTCAAAATGCACATGTAATGTAGTAATTGAGAAACATTCTGTAATAGTAAATTACAACAAAGCAACTATGACATGATCGATATTACTATCCATCCAGTGCAGCACAGAAGAAATAAATAAATCACTAAGTCAAGCATCAATGTTTACAAAAATTCTTTCTCCAGTTACTTTATGTAAGTTTTTTCATACACTAAGGATGTCTATAAGGAAACAGTAAGAAAACATACTTATGAATTTGTAACTTCTTTCTCATAAACACAAGTCAAAGGGGCTTTGATCAGGACTAGAAAAATCATCTTAGATACTCTATACTAGACATCAATCAAAACCCTGGGAAGGCCTTGTGATCTTCCCACAGAAGTGGAAGAGAATACTGTTTTCTGTTCTCTGAATTCCTACTTGGTTATTTACAGTCTACAAGAACTGGAGTTTTGGTCCATGATTAGAGAAACGCTGGCAAAAACACGGGCCAGAAAGGATGCCTGATTACAAATTCATGCTTAAGGTGGCAAGGAATGATCTAGTCAGATGGGAATATACATTTTTAATTTCTTCCAGCGCATAAAACACAGTATAAAACACAGTAATAACATCCCATCCCCATATTGCCTTTAACATAATTAATTTTAAGACTGGAACCATTACTATATGATTCAATGAAGAACATGAACTAGATGAGCTCTCATGGTTCCTTGCAGTCCCATTTCTTCTGCTAATTAAAAATAACAGACTGTGTAATGCACCATTTTATTCCTTTTATCATCAATACATTTAGTATACATGAGAACAAGCATGTTTGTGTGCAACTCAATTAAAAACAGCATCACTCTAAAGGATTATTTTGTTAAGTATAATTTATTATAGAATGTTAATGAGAATGCAGGAATAAATAGAGGGGGAAAAAGTTCAAGCAGTACAATATTTAAAAATACTGGGTTACTTTGTTCTGTATTTTGAAATGTTATTTGTGTGGTACGCTACTATCAAAGATACTTGTGTGGTACACTTTATTATCAAAAGTGTAATTCCACCTAACTGTAGAATAAGTTTGACTTTACACAGAAAGAAATTTAATCTAATGACTTGGGCACCTTATGGTTATTGAATCCAGACATTGAGCACTGCAGTCATTTGTTTTAATATTATTGATAAACTTAAGGTTTATCTTTAAATCTGACCAATGTCTTTGCAAAAAGCAATGACCAAAGATGTACCAAGAAGCTGCAATTTTGTCATTTAAACCCAAGGCCTATGTTTTACATAAGCCAACATACTTCCCATTTTCAGGTTTACTTTCTACTCTAGAACAAGAGGATACAGCTATGCTGAATTGCCTCTCAAAATCAAAATATTTCAGGCAGTTTGTCAGAAGTACAGCAACATTGTTTCAAAGCTCTTAACAGAGGAACAGTTGGCACACAACAACTGTCAGCTCAAGGAAAACAATGTAATTAATCTTATTAAAATAAATAAAAAAGATAAAGTGTTCACATACCTATGCTTAACAGCTGCAAATGGATCTGTAGTTTTCCAAGGGTACTTCAGTGATAAGTTTCCTGACACAGTTCGGATGTCTTGAATACCATAGTCATGCAAAAAGAACCGTTTCTCATCTGAAAGGTAGTATCGTCAGAGAAAGAAAATAAAAATAAATATAGTGTAGTTCAGAACAGTAGCTCTAAAATTCACACTGACGTGCAAAGCTGCCAGCCCCACATAACCACCCTACCCAACTAATTACATTCAGCTGCTTGTCATGTGGTCTCACTGAACAATCAAGTGATCTCTTCTTTTAAAACTAAGCAACGTGCTAACCAGATCTCCCTAAAATAGGTAACAAATATTAAGCCTTTGCATAAACTATTGTCCCTCCTCTTTCTTGTCATAGGAAGTCGCAGTATGTTTCATTACAACAACAAAACAAAAAAAACCCACCAAATACAGTAATCCACTATAACGAAACACCAAAAAGCTCCTAAAACCTAATGGAGAGTTTCAGTTTTGAGCCTGATTTTATGTTATGCCCTTACAGATGGCAGAAAAAGTTACGGGTAACAAAATTGGCACAGACATCAGAGTGAGACCATGTGAGAAGCTGGAAGGATTTGGGAGGGCACTGGTAGCAGTACTACAGGGCTTTGTAGCCTCCACATCCAATCCCTTCTGCTGAGCCACTTCTGATGGCAACAAGCTCCAAAAAGAAACAAGAGTTAAGCTGTTGTCAGAAACTTTCTGAACCACTGCAGCTAAATCTGCAATCTCCTGCTCAATCCTAGCAACACATGCAGACATTTTAACCATGTCCCTAATTTCATGTAAACCAACTCTTCCTCAACAGTGAGTCAATCCATCAGGACCTGCTAACACAGGCATCAAGAGGCAAGATTCCCATGCCCAGAGATGTTCCAGCACTGGTGCCTGCACCAAGGCACTCCCTGGACAGAGGTCCCTGTGCTGGGCCGAAGGGATCATCACCACAAGGCCTCATCCCCTCTCACAAATGCCCCTGATGTTACAGATGCTAACAGGAGAGGACTGAAAGGTGTGGACAGTGCAAGTCACCATGTAAGATACAGCAGATGCAAGCTTTTACAGAAGACAGGTTGCCTTGCACAATCCTTTCTTGTCTGTTTCTTTCCTCACGGTGTTTCAAAAGCAGAGAAGAAAGGAAATGAAGAAAGTTTCTAAGACTACTCTACTGTCTTATAATTTAAGAAATGCTGCAGACTCAGACAGCCTGCTACAGCACTTGTCTACCAGTATTCGTGACAACTCCACAAGCTCCTTAATTCACTTGTTTCAGCTCTGAGCTATCTCACCTTCTTCCCTGCAAATAATGGCAATTTTTATTGCCCTTTCCCCAGTGAACATCTACGTTCTGTTATACAGAGCTAGCAAACAACTGTCTGTGGTAGAACAATTTTTCATGACCTGCCTTAGAATTTTTCCGCATTTTTCCTCCATTTCTTTGACATGTTGTTACAGGTTACAATTTTTATAACTCTACCTATTCTTGGCTCATTCCAATCTTGTATAAATTCCAGCCCAGTTTCAGAAGAATACAAAAGTCCCTTTTTGGTCCCGCATGCAATAAACCAGTTTTGGTTCAATTTTCAGCAACATGAACATTATTAATCTTTAACTGCTTCCCTGATCAATACCAGCAGAATTACTTACTGTGAAGAAATATTCAGACCACAAACACCCAAGAATTTCTGGTAACTGCTGCAGAGTGCAGAAGGAGGAACAGGATAAGAAGTGTTGACAGACAAAGCAACAACCTTTCTGCCGTGTTGCAAACAGCCCTGAGTGATGGCTACACACACTGAACACAAACTGCCTGTCTGGAAGCCTCAACCAGCAATGTAAATGGAGTTCAAACTCTCCCACGTGGTAAGATTTTTGCTATCTTTAAGGGGAAAACAATTCATAAATAATTCCCAGGCTTCAACTTTTCATTTCAGGTTGAAACAAGGCTCCTTAACTTTCCTCTTACCAAGTTGAGAAATACCAACTAATTTTCCCTTCCCCCTTTCCAGGAAAGGGTTTTATCCAAAACAGTAGGACTTTGCTAGAAAGGTACAGCTGAAATAAAGCTTATTTTCTGAGGGTGAAGTTATGTTGATTTCCAACTGCAGAGTTAGTACCAAAACAGAGGGCGACAGTTTACAAACTGAGAGGACATCAATGTTTGTTCGCTTAAAGTCTCTTGTTTTAAACAAACACATTTGCAGTGCCTCAGCAAACACTGCAGAAACAGCTGAGCCAAGCCTACTGCGGTGGCAGGAAGTGCATGCAAACGGTAGGGCAGCAGCTGGAACAGGAACCACTGCAGCCAGCCCAAGGTATGCCTTCCTCTCCCTCCTACCCGAATCCTAGGGGGTTATAAGAGCTTGGACATTTTCCAAGTTTCTGTAGGGGATCAAAATTACACCAGTGAAGTTCTGAAACTGTGAAATGTAGCTTTGAAACTACAGCTTTACCAAAAAAAATGGCCACCTATTTATTTATAAAATCTTCTCACTGTGTTTATGAGCAAGTTTTATGAACGTGACCTGAACGCACAGAATTTATGGCCTTCTTGTAAAACTGATCTATGCTATATAGGCCTAAGAACTGAGGAGAAAATTTGAGCAGAGTCAAACACAGTGGACAGTACGGAACATTCTTCATCATGAGCATCAGAATATTTGCCTTCATACATTCCACACTCTTGAGGAAACCTGCAAATGTCTGAACTGCCTGTAGCACGTGTTTCACCTAGAATAAAATGCCTGATTGTTACCTGTCTGACCACACTTCTTGTGAAAATTAAGACATATGGCACTGGAGACAGAAATCGAGGAAGAGGAGGATCTGGCACCAGTCCGTTTCAGATAATGCTGACCAAACAACTCATCTCTGTTTTCAAAGCCAAAGCTGTGCCTAGCCCCACTGTCAACTGCCTCCACTGCTGCCCAAGCCTCAGTTACCCAATTCTGTTGGAGGTCTCTTCAGCACTCTGACCAGTTAATGGCTTTTTCCAACACATACTAAAAGCTCACCATGCCCTTACCAACAGCCGTAGTTTTACATACCTGCAAGTCTATGGAATGAAACCCAACCAGCAGTCTCCCATGGGTCATGTTACTTCTTAGTGTCCATAAATCCTATCTGTGCCACAAAACCTCTACTGGGAATCAAAGAGGAAACTTAAAAAATGCAAGAGGGGGAAAGGCAGTCAATGGGACACAATGCCTATGAACTGATTTGCACATATGCTGGAGAACTTCAGGAGGAGTCAGAGGACATGCTATACAGTAATTATTTCACAGTGAGAGAAATACCCTACAAAACACAAAAAGAAGTGAGAAAAAAACTAAACAGGCAAAGTGTGAACATATTAATTGGTATAGGCAGATTCCTCTAAAACAGAGTAATAGCTGTTTCCTTGGAATGAAGTCAACTTCTCACAAAAAGACATTCTGGAAAAAATTAGAGGGACTGATGAGATGTGCTGCAAAGGAAAATTGACCAGCTGTCAGGTGAATGAGCTTGCTACTTAATGCCACAGCAGTCCATAAATGCAGTAACATGCCAATACCTCAAGACAGAACTAAAAAGACTTGAAATTAGGAGACAAAATCCTTTTTATTGAAATTTTTCTGCTTTCCTCTCACCAATATCCTTCCAAGAAAAAAAGAAAGACAACCCACACTCAGAAGATCAGCTTTCACACCAGAAATGTAATAGCTGAACTTTCCTAGCATCAAATCACGAAATACCGCTTCAGTGATTAAAATGAAAGTAGGTCAGGCAGGCTTTTCTGCTACCCAAAAGGCACATCTGCTAAATATGTAGTAACACTCAAGTTTAAAGTAAAGCTTTCATGTGTTGTTCTTTCAACTATAAGCTCAACTAAAGACTAGGCGATTTCTAGTAATGGCGACAGAGCTTTCTTTTAGCTCTGATAAAAGATAAAATACTGGTATCTTCCAGGTCAGTAGTGTTTTACACAAAAAAGAGCTTCTTAAAATTACTTCCTTCCAAGACAGGCTCTAGATTACTAACTTCTAAGAGTTACCAGGTTCTCTTCAAGAAGAAGAAGAAGAAAAAAGTTAACACTAAAATAATAAAGAAATTAAAAGCATCAATTTTGGTTTCATGGAACACCACACTGCCAAATAAAGGAATCCTTCAGTAGGTGGGCACTCAACATCAGCATTTTGACAAACTTTGTATCAAACTCCATCATCTTTTTCACAAAGACTGCTTCCTGAAATAAAATTTGCTTATATTTGCAGAACCTGTTAGTACCTCAAAAAAGACTAGTAAAATTATTCCAAACAAGTGGATCTAATTGATTTGTCAATTCTGTTGAACTACAAGTTTACTGCCTCCACATCACTTTCTATTAATGTCAGTGTAGGCACAGTTTATCCTGAGGCAAAGCCAAGCATGTAGGAGCGTGCTACAGATCTGAATGACAAGGCAAAGAAAAAAAAATATTTCCTGAATCAGATTCTCTCTCTCATTACAATTCTGTAATATTAGAAAGCAAATAATAGGAAAAAAAAAGTCAATTGTCCATGTACAAGGTGTTAGGACACCAAGAAATAGTGAATAAAAAGTTCAGTATTTAAAATAGCAACAAAAAGTATAAGTGTAAGAACAAACATGATTACTCATTTTGACTGAAATGAACAAATTTTATCCTTTTGCATGTAGGAAAAGATGTCTTGGCAACATTCACACTGTTCAAATTACATCATCTGTACTCAAAAGAAGAGTATTTAACCTAAAGATGCATGAAATACTCAACAGGCTACAGCTCTTCTGTGAGATTTATGTTGGCTCCATGTTTTGCACAACTAACAAAGTGGGTTCAAAAGAGCACCCAGAACAGTAATGCCTGCAGACAGAAACGTCCCTGGGTTCTGGTAAGAAGCTGTAAAAACATGCTGATCTGATGTCTCTGTCTGAAAAGTTAAAAATTTCATTTTAGATTAATGATCTTCATTTACATATTAAAAGGGTTGTTAACTAAGTGTATTTTTTTAATTAAAAAACATAGTTGCACTACAGGAAGCTGTAGTACTAACGTAAAGCTAACTTGTGCTACAGCTTCCTAAGAAAAGCTTTTCAGTGTTTTACAATCGTATAACATTAATAGAATTTTGAAAATTGCTTTCATGTTTTTATTCATGCTTAAGCTTAATCAAAACGTATTTGTTCTTTGCACAACCTGATCAAATATGTCATTGCCAAGTAAAACTGATCTCAGGAGAGTTTCAATTTGGACACAGCTGCTTTCTTTCCAGCACAAGGAGACACTCACATCTTCCGTAAATCTACTTAATAGGACAAGTGGTCCTTCATCCTCTCTATATGCTGACAACAGTGTCTTTTCCACTTAAGATTTGCTCTCAGGAGGAAAAACTGAAAGGGTGGTTATTTGCATTATTTGACAGATAGAGAAACATGCCTCTTCTGAGCTACAGCAAAGTATTCCCTTTGTCCTATATTATTGTTCGATCTTCCACGCAGTGAAGCATATGAAACCTAATTAAACACCTGTGATACCTAATTTTCTCCTCTACCTCTTAAACCATGAACATCATTAACACTAGAGCTCCTTCAATTCCACATTTATTCAGTAACTTCCCAAGTTAAGCATAACTAACCCGACTAGTTGATCTTGTGCAAGAGGAATGAGTAGGCTTATAAAAGGGGTGGTTCTGGAGGACATTACTAAAGTCGATCTTTCAATTCCATTGACTGTATTCCACTCTCTGTGCAACTCTCAATTACAAAAAACATTACTGCTCTCATTCATCATGATCCCCCAGGATGCTAGGCTGAAGAAAAATTCCCTAAGGCTCAACACACCACACCAGAGATTGCAAATACTATAAAGGACTTCTTGGAGCAAAGCTCCAAATTTGCAATGCAAAAAAACAAAGCTTAAATGAGGACACATCTCTTAGCCTGGTCTCTGATAAGAGAGAGGGGCAGAGACACTGAATTTCTCCCATTTCTGCCTTCTCCCCCAACATTTTAATCCATTGACGAGTTTTAACACTCCTTCACAGAGGGGAAGAAGCCACAAAGATATTAAGTTCCTATACACTTTGTGAAAAATCTGCAGTGGGATAAGGAGTCAGGAAGGAGTCAGGTGCACACCTTGATTGAAAGTGAGAGCTTATAGTTTTTCAGTTCTAAAAAGGACACCCACCAACTGGCCAAATTGCTCCAGACCAACAGCAGCACATACTGCCATCATAATTAAATTTTACATTTATTTTCAATTTGGATTCAACACATTTTCTATTTAAAAGCAAATAGATTTTAAGCACATCTGTTATTTAAAAGAAAAAGTAATAGAATAAAAACTGGTTGAGATTCACTGCATTAGCAGCTCAAATGTTGGGGGGGGTGGGGGTGTTTGCTTTATTTTTACATGTATTAGAAACTGTGACTCTTAACTTTTGCAGCATGTTCTTTTCATAGGTCTTCCAAGACCTGCTCTTCAGCTGCTACTGACACACAGCAGGATCTCAGCCCCCTCCCGGTGCATTGGGTGCTATATCCAAACTGACAATTCTAGAAAACTATCCAATCAAGATTTATAGTCACCTCTTCTACTCATTAAAAAAAAACACCACTTCAACAATTCCAACTTATGGCTATTTTTATCTGAACTAAAATTATGAGAGCTTTGCTATCAAATACAATCAAATTCAGACTGCAGTGTCTTCAAACTTGGATGACATCATCTCTGTACAGACATGTTTATCCTGACACCACTCTAATGAAAGAAAGAATATGAAAAAATTAAGTATAGCCAGACAGTTCATGCTCCAGCAGAAAAGACTTGTCAAGTTCAATCATTGTTAGAGGAGAAAGTCAGTGGAGCGTGTGCTGTTATGTGCACAGGATCTTAAAGTTCTGGATGAGAAACACTGTTGCAAACGGATGGTACTAGCAGGGCTAGAACCTAACTGGATACCTGTATATATCACATTCAGTCATGCATAAAGGTCTGTCTGGAACCAAAAAAGTAGGGGGAGAGGAATTATTATTAATATTTGCAATTTGAAAAACCCCACAACCAACCAAATACAAAAACCTCATCCTACTTTTTGCTATAATCTACATTAGCTAGGCTTCAAAGTGGACTGGGAAAGCACCACCCACCGGCAATAACTATAACAGCAATTCATCGCTCTGCAGACCTCACATAAAACAGTTTCACAGCACAAGCAACTCCTATGACTGCTAGCTTTGAGTGATATCCTTAAGTTTTCAAAATGCATCATGCTCCATGTTAGTCATTCAATTATCAGCAGGGATTTCCAGGAGGAACATCATCTCCCTCAGCAACTCCTATTGTAAAACATACTTGCAACACTGGCAGGGACATACAAGAAAACCAGAAAGTCTGCATATTTTTATCATAAAAATGAATCAAGCTTTACTTTCCTCCTACCTACCATACGTGCTTTATTAGTCCTTATCACTAATAAACGCCTTCAGTCTAGTCCAAATATTCCCATTCCCGAGGGATGTTACTGCAAAGAATTGTTTTCTTTCTTTTCAGTTTATAGAGCAATGAGCACCAAATGAAATATGCAACAGTTATGAAAATAATGAGACAGGACCTCACAGCAAAACTTGGTTGACGTTAGAGAGCACATGCTATTCACTTTCATGGTTGCATACCAGCCACCGTGACAGCCATTTTGAAGTTTTAATTAGAACTGGAAGGATGCCTTTAAAACAGTAGTACTTCTGCAAGAGAATCTTCACCTTCTAGTGACATATGCTGCCTCATGGGTTAATATGCTTAACAAAAGTAATATAAAGATCATGTTATCAATGGTTTCCAATTTTGTTTTGTATTCTGCTGTTTATGATTTTAACCAGAGAGAGGCTTATATACCTGAAAGTTCACCTATTCTTTCCATCAACATAAGTTGGTGTAATAAAGGGGTTCACTTCCACCATGGAGCTCACTTTTCCTGAAAGGAATAAAAAAAAACCAAAACAAACAACCCAAATCTTGAGTAATACATAACTATTTTGTTTTGGGTTTTTTTAATCCTTTTATCATCTTTTCAACTGATCACTGTACACACAAGCAGTATGATAGCCAGCTGCAATCAAAAACTCCAAAATTAATCTGGAATCAGCTACTTGATTTGTATAGCAGTTGTCCTTATACCCATCCAGTGTTTTATTTGCATATAAAATATTTCAGCTAGGTATACTCCTTGCAGTCCTTTCATTCACATGTAAAGATTCACTGCAGAAGTGTAGAGTGATTTTCAAAATACTATTTCCAAGTGCCCACCAATTTAACTTTTAATTTAAAAACACTGTTCATATATCTACCGATTCCTTTTTTCCACTGCAAACCATAAATTTCTAGAAAAGCTGTATTCCTCCTGCTAAGCTTGTATCTTCATTGCTGATTCCTGCCCCTTTCCTATCTTACTACCAATCTTCCCACTGTCTTCCAGAAGTGCTTTTTTTCTAATATGGTTTTGTCTTGCCCATTTCACTTCAGTAAAAGCATCAGACAGAAGGAAAGGGAACAGGTGTGGGAAATGGATTTGCAAACTCAGGAAAATAGCACTGCATTAGTTTATGCTTTAATATTATCTTCAGAGTCATAAAGGCAAGGACACTAGTTGTTGGTTTTTTTCCCCTTGCAGTAGTTTAAAATACTGAAGAACTTGTCAGGTCAGCTCCAAAAATGCTGGCCAGTATGTGAAAAAGATTCAAACACCTGGTACTATGCAAAATTGCTATACATATATCAGAGTACTTTCAACCCCTTGAAGTCACAGCAACATCACAGGAAAAAATTGTGTTGGTTATATGCCATATTTTAATCTATGTGCCATAACTTAATCTTCAAAGTTTATTAGACTGGAGAATAAATCACAGACATTGAGACTACTTATTACAATAACCAAAAGTAAATTCTGTTGTATTATGTATGAAAACAAAACAATATAAGGATGTGCCAGGAAAGAAATTAGGGGCTAGGACTTCTCATTCACTGTGCTTTTAACTTCACTGGAGATGAAAGGGCATGATTACAGCTGATTTAATGTGGTTCAGGTTAGTCCTGCCTCCCAACAGTGATGCAGCTTTCAGACTAAGATGACCAAAAAAAAAAAAAGTTATGAAAAAAAAAATACAACCAGATGCTATTGCCCAAGGAAGACAGGTTGGAAATATATCTGTATAAAGTGAGGCGGGGCGTTATGTATCTAAAAGCTGTCCTTTTAGATAGTATTTCTTAAACTATGTTGTACTTCAACAACTTCTCAGCCATGTCTGAAGTGAGTTCTGTAAACATGACTGTATCTCCATGAGTGGTATCTACAAGAGAAGAGGAGCAAAAGCAAGTCCTAGAGCACTCAACATGCCCAGCCCAGCAAATGCTTAGCTATAAATATGCAAGTAACCCTTTGAAATTACTGAAGAACAAACTTAACTATCTGCAGGATCAGATCACATGTGGAGTACAATAACGTAGCTTTAATACAGAAGAGAGTATTTGATGATTAACTATTTAAATCACAAGTTTAATATATTTTAAATGCACCTTGTTATAATTATATGCTGAGACATTAATGGCAAAAAGGAGTTGTCATTCCTTATATTCTATCCCTAGTGCTAATTTTGCCTGTTTCTAAATTAATTTCTCTCTAGCCCTCTGCTGACTATGACAGACTGTTCTTAGTAATGGTGTTGATCTGCAAGTCCAGGGTTATGCTGAAAACCAACAGACTAATCAATGGTCATTATGCCAGCACAGCAGGTACCTGGAGGTAACAGAACAACCAGGAAGGAATCTAAAGAAGACATGAAGACTACTGCTCATACTGCTTGTTTCTATAAATGCCAAAAGCTAGTTAAAAAATCTTTTATCTCGCCAATCTTCTCTTTGAAAAAAAAGGAAATGTGTAGTCAAGTGATAAAATAACATGTTCCCATGTTTAACGATAGTGATGAAAACAAAATTACAATCTAGTTTTAGATATCTGGCTGCAGATGAGAAATTTGATTAGCTAGAAAAAAATAAAATAGTTAAGTTGTAGCACATTCCCCCATCCACAACTCCTTTGTACAAGAGATTAAGTAGACATAAAATTAGAACCCCAAACTAGAAACACAGGAACATGCTGTTCTTTTATCCCATCTTTTTAACTCTGCTTTTGAGACATCTATTTAGCATCACAATTATTCCAACAGTTACATATCAACGTTTGAAATGCATATTGTATTATATGCTTTTCCCTGGCTGGAAAATAATTGGAACAGTCACAAAAATGATATGTCTGTGAAAAGAAACAAGGGCTGAGAAAACAAGTTTACATAAGAATAAATTTCCAAGAAAAGGCAGGCAGAATAGATATTACAAACTGACTAGTGCCACTAATGCTTTTTATGTGTGGAAATCAGTAAAAGTCTGGCAGAGTGTCTATTAAAACTGTAAGCATAGAGAAACATCATGTCGTCGATAACAGCTTGCAGAACTCCTATCTCCAAACATGAATATGCACCATCCTGATTATAAATTCTTAAGCACTAATGATTAGGGAAAATGTTGCAGAAGTCATAGGATCAAAAAGCTCAAAATACACCTCTCTAAAGAGAAATAAAAACTAAAGCTGGGTGGTTTTGACAGTTCTAGACATCTCCTTTAAACTTTGCTAGCACCATAAAAAAATACCACTAATATATCAATATAACCTCGTTACTTACAGAGCTTGAAAAATTAAGACATTTTTCAGATAAATATAGCTTTTTTTACATCCAAAATCATCAATGCATTAGTTTAGCCCAAGCGCAAGCATTAGAAATCAGGTTGAGCAGACCTCCAGAACCCTCTCTCAACAAGCAGGCTGTCAGAAAAACCTACGGTGTTCAGAAAGAAGTGACAGATCTGTTGATACTCAAATACATGATTTAAATTCTGACTAAACAGATAAAACACACTTATATCGCTCCCTCAACAATTGACCAGTTTTAAAGGCTTTTTAAAATTATTATTATTAGAACAGTCAGACGTGCAATCCACTTTTCAGCTTTATAAAAGAAATGCATGCCTAGACCTTGGGAAGTTTGTAGGTCCCCCCAGCTCCTACGCGAGGAAGGCCAGAGAGGGATTATTTGGGTCCTCGTGCTCACGGCAGCGACGTCAGGAGAGGTACCGGCCGCCTGTGGTGCCACCGGCCCGCTCTGCTGTACGGGGAAACCACCTTTCCCTCCCAGTTCCCTACTCAAACCACTCGTCTTGAGCTGATTTCTTAACTTCTTTCACAGCGGAGGCGTCGCCCTGAAGCCCCCCCCGTGCCTCCAACCGCCCTGCCAGGGGATGCCAGGGGGGAGAAAGCCCCGCACTCCCCACCCCGCCTCTCCGTCCTCCTACCTGCTCGCCTCCCCCGGCCACCGGGGCTCCCGCAGCGCCGCGTCCCTCCGCACCTGCTCTTTTTTGGGGTGCAAGGGTGCCTTTTCCGTCAAAGCAACATC
>VZRU01020750.1:841507-868951 GCA_013398155.1 Pedionomus torquatus
GGGGCGGGGGGAGCGTTGCACGGCAGTACGGCACCGGCCTGGCCAGGGACAGAAATACCTCCCCGGCCTTTGGCCACAAGGGAGAGTAAATGTCTGGGAATAACAATATCGAATGAAACGTCCCGTTTCGGTTGTTCGTAATCGATCCTTAACGTTGATAATTATGGCTACCTGACTTGGGAGTGGGCAAGTGGCTTAAGGGGCTACTCGTATCCACTCATCTTTGCAAGCATCTACAAAGCCTTACAGTTGCTGGCTAAGGATGACGTCCAGCTGCTGGTGAGTATAATCAAAAGAATGTACCTGCTGCTTAAATTTAACGTAAAAGCATTGTATTTAAATTCAGTACGTTTTTTGTCATTGTTCGGGTAAAATCCAAAGGCTTAAATGTGAATTGGAGACTTACAAGCACAGAGACCTCTGTAGTGTTTCACGGGGGTGCAGAAGGCGTTCACGGACCTCCCATCGCAGTACTGATGCCTGTGACTGCAGAGGATTATTCTTGGCCTCCATCGGTCTCGAGTTTCATATTGAACATTGTTTGCCACTACATCATAAATCCTGTGTTTCCATTTTCCGGAGTGTTTAATAATGTATATTTGTACTAAACTCAGTAACAGCAGCCCCTTTGACTTCTACTGGAGATGAACGGCAAAAAATCCTACTTTCAGCTTCTGAATACTTCCAATTGAACTTTACAGTTTCTTTGTTTTGGCAGAAATATTAGTTCTACCAAAGGACCTTTATTATTTGTATTTTTAAAAAAAATCATTCAAAGATATAAGGAATATTCACATAGTATTTTCATGTCTGAACAGTCATTCACTAATTCAGTCATTCACTAATTCAGTACTTCTCTCAGCGAACTTGGAATTTAGCAGGTTTGTTGTAAGTAACATTTTCTCTGGTTACACAGATATGGGTCCCTCGACTTGCACAGGCCGTGCTGGCAGCTTTTGCTGATGTGAAGCTTTACTCATTAGTGCGACATGTTGAAAATGCAGAAACAGCGAAGTATGTGGTGAGTGTCAGCCTTTCAAAATTTTTATGCACGTTAATAAACCCTGTTGCAGTATAAACAACCGCAAAATGATAGCAAGTCACATCTTGAAGAATTATCACCAAAACTATTAAATATGGTTTAACATTTCTCCTTTTGCATCCTTTTCATAATTATTTTCAGTACTTCTGCCAGCTGTGTTCCTGGTTTACATGGTATTCCTGTACCAGAACTCTAACAAACACCATGGAAACTCTTCTTACCATTTTTGCTCTTTCCTACTATCCAATAAAAGGTTCCAAGATAGCAAGCAGGTGAGAAACTTTCTGCTAACAGTACTGATAACTTTTGGCTTGGGATTAACACCAACCTGTGGATACTGTTAAAAACGCTAACTTTTACCTTAAGATACAGGGAACCAAAACCACCTCATTCATGTAGTAAAAGCTCCAGATATTGGAAGGAACAGCACTATGGTATTTAATTTAAAATTTGTTTCAACTATTTATTTGAAGCCATGATATAGCTGATATATAAAATTACTTATTTCCAGTTCCCTTGCACAAAGTGTCACTTTATGGGAAACGTTAACTTAAACTTTTAAAGGACTGGAACTTGTGGTAACTTAAGAAAAGATAACAAAAGCTTGTTGAGGTTTAGACACGGGTGAACTTGTGGTCACAACTTTCTTTACCAGCTATTTATTTTAAAGCAAATATGTGCTTCTAGTTAGTAGTATATTTATATATTTCGCAACCTTCCGTGCCAACCAGAGTATCTGCCCCAAGAGGATCAAAGTTATCCACAGTATGAAAAAACTTTTTGTCAGAGACATGACAGTATTTAAATTGTTGAAATGTCACTGTCTGAAGAAGACCAGACCAAACCTTTTGATAAACTTCTGTTTTTCTTATGTTCCCTCATTCTAGTTGCAAATATCTAGCTTTGATAGCACTTGCAATTGTTATTCGTCCCACTGCTGTAATCCCATGGATACCTTTGGTCCTCAGTCATTTTTTACAAGAACAGAGGAAAGCAGACCTTATCCTACACAACTGCATTCCAGTTGGGTAAGTTCTTTCTGGATTTAAAACTATGACTGTGTGTATCTGTATCTTAAGATAGCAGACAATCCGGAAAAGCTGACTTGATGTAAAAAACAAGGAAAAATAGAGTCCTTTTGCAAAAGTTTAAAGAAAGGGCATGCTTCCTTTAAAATAATGTATATGCTGAGGAAAATCAGTAGGGAAGAACATGACGTGAACATAATTCCAGCTTGATCTGGGATTTGGCTAAGGATATCGGGTGATAGCATCTGGCCACAGTAAAATGGCCAAGAGTATGGATAAACTCCAAAAATAAAAAATAAAATCAAGAATAACTATTCAGGGAGTTTCGACAGCTATTTGGAGAAGGACTGAATCTGATACAGAAGTAACTCATAAAATATCAGCACAACCAACTTTCTATTTTTGCAGATTGGTCACAGTAGGAACTTCTTTAATTATTGATCGAGTGTTTTTTGGTAAGGTAAGTTGCTTTAAACTTAACTTTAAAAGGTTGATTTTTAGCATTTTAACATGGACAGATGTTTCTAACTTCTGTGACTTCTAAGTTCTGTGACTGTCTGGCCTATGAGCTCTTAACTATATCCCAAGCCATAAATCTTTAAACACTGACTTCTCAGTAACTTTCAATGACAGACTGTTACTTAAATTCATCATGCCCAACTCTCAATAAATCAATATTTACCAATGAACCACAAAGCTTACAAACCTCTGTTTCATTGCTAAATATAGGAAATCTGTGATGGGTCTTAGTAGAAAAATGTAAGTATGAATGAAGATGCTGTATCACTTAAGGTCAATGATGACTCTCTAATTCATCCTAGCTGTTGGTTTTCACTTTGGGTTTGTATTTAACTTTTTCTTCCTCCCTACCCTAAATTTTCCAGTGGGTACTGGTTCAGCTGAACTTCTTGAAATTCAACGTGCTGCACAATTTGGGAACATTCTATGGGTCTCATCCTTGGCACTGGTACTTCACTCAGGGACTACCAGTCATCTTGGGTACCCATCTGCCTTTCTTTGTTCATGGCTGTGTGGTGGCACCAAAAAAGTATCGCATCTTTCTACTGACAGTGATTTGGACAATATTGGTATACAGGTAATTTCTCTTAAGCGCAACCAGTGTTTTTCACTGGTTGTATCCTTTTTAAAGCTCATGTCCTCTCTAGAACAAGAAAGCACAATATTCAGGTTAAGTGACAGAAAACTTTATGCTATTCAAATACTCCCAAAAATGCAGTCAATTATAAATAGATTCTAGAATTTTATGTAATACTACTACTTGTAATGTTACCAAACACATCTTTTTAGAATCAATTAGACCCTTAAAGAATAAAATAATTCAGCATGAAATTAAATGGAAAATAGAAAAACCCCAGACAATCACCTAACGTGTTTAAGCAACAACAGAACTAGGTACTGGATGGCTGTTAATGAAAATACCATTTCATTTGGTTGTTTAATACATCCACAGTAAGATGAAGGGTTATTAGGCCTCTAAAACTTACTCTGCTCACAAGTCTACACACAGCTCCTATCATTTATCATAGGACTGTATATCTGATTTTAAGTTGAGAAGCAGACGAGATGATAAGCTGTTTATAAGGCATCACAATTAACTGTAGATTAAACAAAAGACTTTCAGGGAAGAAAAGATACACCAGATTAATAAATATGAAGTAATAAATGGGATTGGACTACAGCAGTAATAAAATAAAGCAAAACACCAGAAAGGCTACAAACACCATCTCTTCTTTCAGTCCAACTCAAAACTGGATGTAGCTCTACTGGTTTTAGGCCTGTTTCGTCTCCCTTAGTCTTGTAAGAACTTGTTTGATTTCATTGACAAGTCTCACAGTAATCCCCAAAAGCAATACAGAAGTTGGCATGGGAAGTTAAGTACAGTTGTATTAGCAGAGATGAATGTTACTTTAAATGTGTACTTGAATCTTAGCTGACCATCCTTTTTATTGCGTATTATGACAGAAAGCAAATTGGTGGAAGTACAACCTAAGTGATACTTGGTAGTCATAAAATCAGACCATTTCATTGGTAGTGAGGTACTTTTTGTGAGTGCATTCAAATTAAGATTATATTTATGAAGTGAGAATTTGCATTTTTACTCTGAACTGCTTAAATGCCAAAAGCTTTCTAGTATGTGCATGTGTTTTTCTTCCAACCCTCCATGCTCTAAAGCATATTTTAGGCAAAGAACTGATGCATTTAACTTTCTTGCTGTGGTATCCTATCTGTTTTATTACAGCATGCTGAGCCATAAAGAATTCAGGTTCATCTATCCGGTACTACCATTTTGCATGGTTTTTTGTGGTAAGCATTGGTTTCAAATGTCTTGCAACCTTCCCTGTATATAATTTTTACCTAAAGAGAGACTGTTAATAGCTACTGTATAGATATTTGACAAAGGATTTGTAAAACTAACATAACTTTTTCTTACAGCTGGGGGGAACGTGGGGCTGGGGGGAGCACAAAATGACAGAAGCACTTATGGAAAATCCTTAGCATTGGTAAAAGCGCTTCCTGGGGGGAAAAAAAAAAAAATTGCCTCAGTGACTCTTCCCTTTTTAGCAATGCCACACTTATAGTGAATTTTGTTCCTTGGTTCCCTTGTATTTTTGCACATACTTCTCTCAAACATGCTTAACAAACGCCTTTGAGTATGCAACAGAAAAATCTGAAGTACTTAAAACCTAAAATTATCCTTTTCTAGGTTCAGGTGTGTTAGCAGATGATGATGCTAGTTTTCTGTGTGTTCTTGACCAACCACCAGGCGGAGGCTACTTCCTACAGAAGTTTTAGATCAGTTTTCCTTTTCTAAGGTGAATAAGGTCCATAAACTAATGCAGTTAGTTTAGAAATTAATGAGAATCCATCCACAATTTAAATTGGACAGCATATTGCTTTTGATAACTTAAGATTTTTCTGATACTTGAACAGAGACTTTTAAAGTATTCATTCATCTTTTTTCCCTTTTGTGTTGGTTTTTTTTTTTTTTCCTTTTAAACAGAAGGGCTCAGTAAGGAAGAACTTTATATTTTACAAAACTAGGTATTAATCACACTAGTGTATTATGTACGAAAAGTAAAATGATGTAAAGTCCAATATGCTGAAAACTTAAAAACGAAAGATTAAAACCTCTGGAACATGAAGCTTATACAGCTTTAGTTTAAATACAAGTTCAAAACAGATGAATCAATTGAAATAGTAATTTTCTTTAACCTGTTTTGCCGATCTAAAGAAAAGTAGGTATTGTCTCAATAATTTTGCTCTCTGCTGAGATCAAATATGTATTATGACTTGGCTTAGTTCAATAGCACATTTAAGATGAATCAGTTCTACCTCACATGCAGAAAAATTCCAATCAGACCACTATTTTTTGTTACAATCCCTCTTAACTGTCTTATCTATAAGGAAGCGAGCCTATCTCAATTTATCAGGAGCAACTATTAGGTTTGGATACTTCAGTTAAAAAAGAATTACAAAAGTTATTTCTAAGAACACAGTGGTTACAAAGCGGTCTTTAAATTGCTCAAAATATTATAAATCAGAGGGGATAAAAAAAAAAAACAAACAGGTGAATTTCAAAGTTACTTCAAAGCACACTTAAAGATAAGCTAAGAGTGTCTCACAAAAGCAGTAAAAAGGAAAAATGTCTAAAACACAACATTTCTACTCATGTTAAAACCACAGACTAATTAGTGAACTTTGTTTTCATCCAAGATAAAGATCTGACATTTGTCAGAACAGACCAACTGAAGATTAACTAACTTGTTACTCACTTCTGAGACACACCTATTCTAATTTGTTTCTTGTGCAGTAAAGGTGGTCAAAGAGATAGTATTAGGAGATAAAAATGTTCTATGCAGCCTGACAAGCACATGACTTAGTAGGGGTCTCCAGACTGGCTGCAACCTGAAGCTGTTTTCTGTGCCAGGTTCGCGTGAGTTGTAGTTGTGAGAAGCAGGTTTGTACAGCTCTCTTCTACCAGGAGAAATGCATCTTCCTATTCTTAGCCCTTCAGGAAGAGCAGAGATGGGGAAAAAGGGAGTAATAAGCTTTTCCAAGGACAGCAGCTCAAAAATGACTAATAATAAGGGAATGCTGTTGCTTTCAGCATGTCGGAGAAAAAGAATACCACAGCCATAGCACAGCACATGTAGTTACAGTTTATTCTGGCTCTACTTGGACATGCGTGAATCAGAACACATCAGTAAGTCACCACATATCATTCATCCAAACTACTGAATGGGCTATTTTTTCCTCTCACAAGAGATTAAAATCAAGCTCTAAAAAGACAAAGCACTAGTTTTGAAATCAAACTTCTGAACTTCAAAAGACCAGTAAGGGCAAAGTTTAGCTCTTGAATTTCCATTTAAAGAGTAAAGACTGACAGAATGTTGCATTAAAATAACTCAAACCAATATTGTTATCAACCAAGTAATGGTTTTGCACTAAGTTATGGTACTTTCAAAAATACTGTGGAACTGTTAGTATTTGTTTATCTCCAAAACTTACTCCAATGTTTCTCTAGGATATTCTTTAAAACACTTGAAAGCATGGAAGAAATCTGCAACAACTTTCCTGCTTTTATCAAACGTAGTCCCAGCCCTGTACACAGGCTTGATTCACCAGCGAGGCTCTCTTGATGTTATGAGTCACGTACAGCAACTCTGTAGTAACTCTTACCAGTCACAAGCACACGTCTTCTTCATGATGCCATGCCACTCAACTCCATTTTACAGGTATTAAAATAGTTAACAGTGTACTACATTAAAATTCATCCACTTAAGCAGAAATTAAGATTAGTTTTTTTCCCAAACTTAATGAATCAAGATGGATAGATGGATACAGGAAGTTTTGATTTTTCATACAGTTAATACAGAATGAATAGGGGAAATAAGCCAAATGGTTATACCACAGAATAAAAGTCAGCATCTAAGCTTTACTCGTTTTTTGTAAAATAGCTTAGCTTCATGAGGGTATGCAGTACATCTTATGACTTCTGGAAGTAATTGGTGCTGCCTCATTATGGTAACTTTTGTAGTAAAACTGAAGATTAATTGTTACAGCCAAAATGTCTCAATTTTACATTTACTTCTGCTGCTAGAGAGTAAAGAAATGTAATTGCAACATACAATGCCTGAAGTCGCTGTTCCAAAAAGTTTGCAATAGATCCACTAAGTAAAAAAAATGTTAAAGCAGATATAAACAGTGAAGCTGATATGGAAAAGTACATTTTTAATAAACTCATGTTACGCAGGTGCTATTTTTATTGAGATAAATCTGCCTTCTGTGAACTGCTAACAATGTAGTCACAGCAGTCTGGCACCGAATCCACTTTTGCTTTCATATGAAGTACAGAAGGGAAGGAAATACGACTGGAGGAAAAAAAGTAATTATTCAATATTGGTTTTGACTGAGGGATCTTTACGTGATGAGTCATTTCCAATCTTAGATATTGGTCAGTTTATCCTGAAGTGTTTGTTTTGTCTTTCTCCCTAGTCATGTTCACTGTCCTCTAAAAATGCGATTCCTTCAGTGTCCCCCAGACCTAACCGGAAGTCAGAGCTATATTGATGAAGCAGATGTATTTTACTCTAACCCACTTGGCTGGCTTAATAAGGAGTTTTACAATGACACGTTATTACCCAGTCACTTGATCTTCTTCAGTGTGCTAGAACAGGTATGGTAACTGGAAGATGAAACAAACTGCTTTTGAGGTCAAGTTACAAAATAAATTAAGGGGGAGTTACAGTTAAGGTCTTTGAAAACTGTTGTCAACAACTTTTTAAAAGGCAGCTGAAACGAAAATTGAACCCACTAGTCCAGAACACAACATAGATACCATTCCGATGATACATACTTAATTCTCATGTATGGCCTCTCTGTGCAAATTCTACATACCATAAAGTAATGTTTTATGGAATTCTCCTCACACCATATTAAATCAGATGTGCAGTCTGTTCCCAGAACCATACACTTGTTAGCAACAATGACAAGCAAAAATGCCTGCAGCCAAAGTACCTTTTCCCCACCAATTCTTCTATGAAGTCCATGTACTCAAGCAACAGTCTGGTGAACATCCACTCCAGACAGGATCACACAGGATAGGTACCTCATTTTCTAGTAGTCTTTCCTAAAATAAAGGATAAAACTTCCAGGGGAAAGTTGAATTGATGGTTTTCAGAAGACTATGGAACACTCTTCTGATGTTCCCAACTAGACTTTCTGACTGTGGAAACTAATGTATGTTCATTTACAGGAAATATCATCATTTCTAGCTTTAAGGGGCTATGAGAAAACAGCCACTGTCTTTCACACTCATGTGCCTCAAGGACGAGTCGGAAGCCACATCTACGTCTACAGGAAAAAAAACCTGAAGTGAATCATACCTGAAGATCAGATTCTAGACTTAAGACCTAATGAAATCAGTTTTGCTTAGCGCTACTATGATTAAAAGATCTTGTACTGCAGACAGGAGAGAGTAGTGAGTCTGAAACCGGGTAAGTCAAATGGGGAAGGCTGATTTTTTCAGCCACTGTCTGTCTGGAAACAGCTAAACGTCTTCCTGAAGGCCACTTCAGTAGCAGCAGGGCAGGGTGGGGGTGCTGACCTACCTTACAACAATAGAAAACATCAGGAAAACCAAATTTACTACGTGACTATTTAAACAATAAGAAATTAGACAAGACCATTTTTGTACAACTGTACAGCTATACCAGGTTTGTTTTATAAATAAAGACTTTTACCCACAACGTCCTCTTTATTTTTTTTCTACAATACGCAGATATGCAAGACATTTCAAGTGCTTAAATCAGCAAGCTGATTAGAATGCAGCACAGCAAATTCTTCACAATTCAACAGGCTCTTGAAACTCCTCCCGCCCCAAAAGACAAGAAGCAAGTGTAAGATTACAAAACACTAGCAAATACATTACCATAATGTAGACCTATTTTTTGAAAGATGAGATGAAGTTAGTATATCAAACATTGGAGTTAATTATTGGTACATTATGCATGACTCAAGCTTGGACTACGCTAATGGAATGCAATTAAGCATATTTTTCATACACGAGTCATTGCATGCCTAGTTTCTGCAACAATACTGCTGGCACCCAAACTACCATCACTTCCAAAGAACAGTTAAAGCAACAGTACAGAATATGCAAATTAGAAAGCTTGACTTCTGCCTTTTAACAAAAATGAGTAAAAATCAAATTAGAGAAAAATCTTGCATCTTGCTGCTTTGTTGAAAAACAATTAGTTTCCAGAGATGATGTGAATTATTAATTGCAATCTTATTTTTACCATAAATTACTTAATATTTTGGATCAAAGGGTAATTGCCCCAACTCTATTTCAAGATTTGCCATGTGTCTTCCATTAGTGCGACCATGTTTATGCCATTTACCTTCTCTTTTATTACGGTGGTGGTACTTCTGAGCTTGTTTTTCATGTCTGGAATTTTCAGTTTGTGTAAAAGGCGGCCTTTTAGGTCGACTGCAAGGAGTAAACAAAAGCATATTACTACTCTTATGAAAGCATCTCTAAAAGCATTTTGAAACACAATTACGTTGTCAAGAACAGTTTTTAACATGCTGAGGTTGACTAAAAAGAAAGGAAAATAAAATTAGTATTAAGAAGCAGTCCTTTCTCTTGTAAGCAAGGGGGGGGTGGGGTATTTGTTTAAATCATCAGTAAGTTGGTACTTTCTAAAAATAAAAATGCTCTGCAACTTCTGGTTGCCCAAAGTTCTTTTTAGAATAAATCTAGGTAAACAGCTGTTTGGTTATCCATACTGTGATGCTGAGTGATACTGAGTGTGATACTGTGATACTGAGTGACGTCTCAATCTATTTTTTCAGTTAGAAATTCTATTACATTCTGCTCTGTAAATATACTTAAAACTTTACAGCCCCTTAGGAAAGCGTGCTTTGTGTAGTACTTCAGCAGTTTTCATGTACAATAAGTTCATTTATACAGGGAGCACTGACAAAACACAGCTGCTCGCCTGTTGGAGTTTTTGATGTAAACAGTCCCATTATACTTGAGCTGTTAGCATATGACCAGCATCTCTGGCCTTTTGCTAGGCTAAGTTGAGGCTATTTTCATCCTCCGTATCACACAAACTTCCATATAAAGCTAAATATACATGAATATGAAATTCTGTTTTTCTGCAAACTGAATTAAAGTGTGCAAAAAATAAGTATTTAAAGTAATCAAACCAAAATTATGTGTTTGCCAAAACTACACATTAGAAAGGCTACTTGGTAGCTGACTGTAGAAGTATCATCCTCACAGTTCAACTTTTAATAAGAGAAAGTACTACCCTCACATAGTATTTAGTAACCTCAAACTTCAGTATTCAGACTTCCTGTTGCAATAAAACATGTGAAATAATAAAACAAGTCCAAAAGAGAAACCTGATGAAGAACTGCCCCTTGATTTAAATAACATGCTTTGCACTAAACACTAGCACAGGAAGAAGCTCTGTTACATCTACAAGGACAACTTCTGTATTATAAATAAGCTAATGTATCACATTTTTTCTTACCTGACCATAATAAACATTAGTACAAGAGACTATATAGGTGATTTTGTAATAGTAATTATATTAAAAGCCACATGAAATATATACATAAGTGTTCCAGAAGGAGCAAGTTCCACACAATATATTAAGGCTCCTTGCTTAATTTTCTTTCACCAAAGTCTGCAATAGAAACATTCCACCATATCTAGCTCCACTGGGCCAGCCAGGCAGCAGATCTCAGCCACTTTGAAGAAGCCCTGAGAACATCAGTAGATACAGGAAAGTAAGACAGGAAACAATTTATGCCAAGGACCTTTGTAAGCAAGTCTGAACAAAGTATAGTCAGGGTCAGGATCTGAACTAAAGCCTACCATCTGAGTAGCTCTGTTCTGAGCACACAGACTAACAAAGTATTATACTAAGCTTCAAAAGAGTAGTGAAATTCCTGAAAAGCCAGCAGGGAATATACCTGCCAGAACAGGACTTTTGAGACTGCTCAAATATATCCAAAAACCTTCTAATTCAGGGAAGGACAACAAAGAATTCCTAGGTAGTGCTGCTTCTGAGCTAGTTTCATTTCATCAGATTTGCAATCACAGCTGTTCACTCTGATGTAATCCTACTTGCAGTTACACAGTTTTCTACAGAACTCAACAGAAATACTAGACTGGGCTATGTACAGTGGATCTGCAGTACCTCCTAAACTAAGATATCACACAAACAAAATTTATATATAAAGATACCACAGATCCTCTTTATATAACACAACCTAGTATTTCTATTGAGTCATTCAGAAGGTCTTCTGGTGTGGACATATGTATATACACATACATGCCAGAAGATCAACGATTAGAACAAGGACACTCTTTACAAGGACTACTTCATTCTGTTAACAAGTTCAGGAAACATGGAAACAAACCTGGGTCCATATTGGGGCAAATTATCATAATGAAAGTAGTATCTGTAGATGTATTTGTCCAAATCGTCAAAAACCTTTTCATTATTATTTTGGTATTCCTTCATATCTTCCAGGTAATCCTTGACATCATTAACAAAATCAGTGAATAGCATCTGGTCATGTATAAATATCCCATTATGAAAAAACTTATTGATGAAACTTTCTAGTTCTCTCCAGTGATGAAAGTTATGTACAACTTGTTGCAAATACTTTTTCATTAGCCGATTAAATTCATCTACCCTGATAGGATCTGATACTCTGTTAAAGAGACTAATGAATTCTTGATGAGCACATTCAAAAATACCAGAGCAGCCTTTTAGGACAAACTGATGTTTTCTATTACACAAAGGATCATTGAGACATTCCTGTGAATCTCTATCTTTTTCTAATGTTGTAAACTGATGTTTTCTTCCGTCTCTGAAGTCCTTTGGCATGTTAGGTCCCCTGTAATGTGTGTGCTTCAGATTCTCGTAAGAGTTATGTTCTCGGTAAAAAGTTCGAGCTTTCTTGTTTGCCTCATGTCTTTTATCATCTGACTTCTTCTTTTCATCAAAGATGGTTTTTGTGGTATCTTTGAAGTGTCTGAATGTAGACTTTACAGAATCTGAGAATTTTTTCAGGTTTTCTTTCACTGCTTCTTTAGCCTGCTTAATCTTTTCTTTATGGTGTCTTACAAACTCTTTTGTGGAATTTTTCATAGCATCAAATGTTTCTTTAACTGAACCAAAAAATGATTCCTTTGATCTCTTTTTAGTCTTACTTTGCCCTTTAGCACCTTTCTTTTGTCCCTTTTCATTCATTTCTTGTTTCTCAGTTTGGTCTTTCGCTTCAACATACAGTTTCTCCCATAAGTCAGAGCGCTGTTGCTCAAAGTTCAGCTTTTTTTCTAGTTCTACTAGTCTTCCTCGGAGAGTTTCTATTTCTTCATTTTCTCTTAATGTATCATCATCAGCATTGTCCGGTATTTGACGAGAGCTTAACTGTTCCAGTTCTTTTTTTAGAGCTTCTGTAACATGACGTTCTTTGTCCAATTCTCTCCTTAACATCTGTGCTTCTGCAAAGAGTGTTTCCTTTTGCCTAAGAAAGTTGTGGTTTCTTTGCTTTTCTTCTTCCAAATGTTCCCGTAGTTTCTGATTTTCCATTACAATAGACTCAGTGCTAGTACCTTTATCTTCTAAGTTTCTGATTTGTTGTCTTAGCTTTCTTAATTCTTCCTGAAGTGAAGCCAAAGCTTTTTCTTCCTTCTCTAGAGATTCTCTTAAGTGCTGATTTTCTGCAGCAAGACTTTTTTTTTGAGATTCAAAGGATTTCTTCTCCACCTCAGTAGAGGTCAAACATGTGGCAAGATCTCCCTTAAGTGACTAATACAAACAGAAAGAACACAAGCAAAAATACATTAATTAGTATTGTTACAATTTCAGCTAGAAAGCTGAAAGGCTACAGTAGCCCAGACAGTTTACTTATGATTTTGGATGCAGTGAAACACACTGCAGCAAGACACAAAAATAGAGCTAGCTTGTTTATCTCAGATATACACACAAACACTTTCTTGGCAACAAAGACCACGTGAGAGGCTCTCCATTCCAACCAGAGGTCATCATCCCTTGCTTACACTGGTTTCAGTAGCTGAAGGATAGCTAACTGGATATGTGAATTGATCCATCTTAAAAGAAAATTAAAACGTCTGTGTTTGCTGTTGATTTACATTCAGGAAACTGGGTTTAGAGACTGCAAACCCAGAAGCAAAAGTATTCAACCACTGGGGCAGAAAGATAGGGTCAGGAACTGATTCTAAATTTGCTGCTAAAAATACATGTTCATGTAACTATATCCTAAGACAAAAGGATCCCTGCAGTCTTTTGGCATCCCTGACAAACTCTAGAACCAAACCTGTTGAATTATGTATAACTGCTGCTGTCAGCAACATATAAGAAAACCGAAAATAAAAAACCCAACCCCAAGGACATGCACAAAGCGCTCCCTAATCTTCTCTCTGAACAATGCAACAGTAAAAAAACGAAAGTACAGGTTAAGTATTTAAAAAATTGCTAACCATTGAGAATTTAGAAAGCAAATTCACAAAACCTGTAGGTTCAACTCGCAATCGTTTTTTACCAGTGTGTTCTACTTCAGCTGTCTTCATTGATGACAACCTGGCATTATGTCATAGGGAAAGAAAGAGTCTCTGTGTCCAGGTAACTCCTAGACTACACACATAAAAACCAGTAGTTTAAACACATTGTAGTAACAAATATGATGAAAATACACAATCTCTGTCAAAAATTCAGGGAAAAGAAAAATTACATTCTCAGAAAAAACTTCCTGAAGAAAAAAACGTAATGAATTTATAAGATAATTTCACTTTGTTTAAATTGCACATATAATGACAGAATAATTCAATGACTTCGAGCTAAATTCATACCTACCCCCACTTTATGATTCACGTTTTCTCCTTGCTCTTGTTGGCACTGGTAAAGGTCATCTTTCATATCCTTTAATTCACGTGTTTTTGTCACAAGCTGCTGACGTTTCTGGACCTGTATTGTACCTACAAAGATGAAAGCTTTCTTTAGATAGTCTGACATTAAGTAGTTAGAGGAACGGACTAGCTAAACATCACCTCCATTTTCTCTGCCAATTCAAAAGCACTCTTAGCGTGCAATTTCTGCCCAGTACCTACTAATAACTATTTAGCTGTAACAAAATGCAGATTATAAAACCAGGTTGTTACATACTGATTTTGTTTCTTCCAATGATAAAGAATTTCTCAAAAAGACCCCAAAATTCGCTGTCTTTTATTTGATGAAAACAAAAAGAAATTTTGGAACACTACATAAAAGTATGACAAAAATCGCAAAACAATGAAAGTTATGCAGGAAAGAGTACGTGTGATTATTTTTTTTTTGTCACTTTCATAGTACCGTGCAAGCCAATCAGGGTAAAAGGAAGACCGTTAGTCCATGCACTATCCATTTCAGAATTACAACTTTTACTGTTGTCAGGTTACATGAGTAAGAGAATCTTAACACAGTATTTAAACTTTCATGCAGAAACACCATTATTACACACCTCTCACAAAACACCAAGTATCTGCAGGCCATGTCTTGTCATTCTTATCCATGAATGAAGAATAAGCAAATATCCTCTTTCAATTGTCAGATAAAGGCTGAGACATGCTACTTTTCTGAAAAAGGTATCTTCATTATACTAGCCACTGATTTTCTCCCATCAAGCAAAACTTCTTCACTGGTACTTCCCTGCTTATACACATGGCCTGTAAATCTCAACACTGATGTAGTTTTTATTTCTCTGCTGTTAAAGTTATCTTGAATTGACTCCACAGCAGATGTCAACAGCAAGTTTTAAGTATTTCTTTTAAAAACCAAAACAGCATTGGCAGACTTCTATTCCTGTATATAAAGGGGTGTGGGGGGGAGGGAAGCATATTATTAAACAGAAAAAATACTAATACAATGAATAATTTTTGTGCTCTTAATTTTTATTTAATATATTGTCAAGTATGAACTTCAAAACTGACACTGCTCTACTAAACCAAGTTGAACCTCAGTATTTCAATTCAGCTAAGGGAAAGCAACCTTTTTACAGCAGTGCTTTCAAGTTTGTAGAGCCCTAATAAACACTTAATGGAAGCACAGGTCCTTGCAAAAGTGAATTTAAATACACTCATAGTAAACTTGTTTTTCATATCTATGTTTTATAGATACTTTTGAAAAAGTCCATTTGACACTAAGAATCTGAAGACTGTCTCTGAAAAACTGTCATTTAGTGTAAAGGGCTCATGTTAAAAGGAACATGAACTACAGAAAAACTGCAATTTTGGGAACTCAAACTCTGTTTCTCTGCTTATCAAGAATCATAATTGAAATTCAGTAAGTAAAAATTACATTTAGCAGCACAGAAAGAGTACCGAAGACACTGAAAATGCTTGCAGTGAGGTACCATTCCTCTGCAATTGGTTTGTGTCTGCAGCTAGTACTCTAAGTCACAGTATCTTTCAGATTCTTTACACTATCTATCCAAATAGATATACAATATCCCTAACATTACAGCAATATTCCCTTTTGCAGATTCTGGTTAAAGAAAAAAATTAAACACTTGAATGTCCACAAGGAGACACTCTTCTGACAAGGGCTTCCTAACTTTAGCTTTTCCTGGAAAGCTTGCCCTCTTTCAGATCTCATTCCTAGAGCATCATAAAGCCAGCTAACTAAGTTTAATACTGATTAGGCTACAGTTACTGATTAAAAACTAATCCTAGTTGCTTTCTACATCTTCAAAACTCCTAAAGGGGTCCTGGAGCTCTAACTAAAGGGAAAACACTATCCTGATGCTAACACTCCCACCCCCCAAAAAGAAGTAATTCCATAAAAAGTAAACCTTTCCAATCCTCTTACACAGCAATTAGCCTAGCACTGAAAGGCTGCAATGGAAAACGTTCATTCCAAGTTGAATCTCAAAAAATGCAAAGTAGCCTTCTAGGGAGGTGGATTTTTCTTGGAAAGTTTGTGTTTAAAAAAAGACAAAACGAAACCCAGGAAAGCAATGTTTCATTTCCTTTCTAGTGGTAGAAAGAGAAGTTATCCCATAACCGTGCCAAACTTTCACTTGAAGAAGCAAAAACTAAAGCCACAGTTTCCTTCTTTCTCTTGAGAATGCTGTCACCATTATCAACAGCGATGACAACTTTTATTTAGAAGTACAGATTCAGTGAATGAACAAAGCAAAGTGAATTCCTTAATAAAGACTCGAACTGACTACAGTTCCAAAATCTATTTCTCATCCATAGATCTCAAAGTTCTTTAAAAGGATAATAGTTATCATTAACCCCAATTTAAACACAGTAAAATGATTAACAGAAGTGAAACCTAAGTGACCACCACGAAGCACTCACTGCTCTAGCCCTGTGCTTCTCTCTGCTTCCAGCCTGCCAAAGTACATCTATCAGTTTTTACACCAGGTACTGCTAGCTGCAGTTGCTAAATAGAAAGTATTTTACAGATCTGGATTAGTCACTCCTATAATCTCACGTGCACTAGTAATTCTTAAGACTATTATTTTTTTACTGTAAGTATGCATACATATGTGGATGTGTGTGTACACATACACACACACAATTTAAAAAGGAAATCTGAATGCAAGCACATCATCCACAATACATCACTCATGACTCTTACCTTCAGGATTACCTAAGAACAAAAAAACCCAGGGTCAAGTGAAAATTAGTATAAACCTCAAAATAAATGTCACAATTTAGACCACTAGCAAATCCAACCAGAATCATATTACCAGTCTCAAATAATTACTTTATTCAAGGCAACACATTTTGATATAAAACTAAAACTACCAAGGAAAAGTCACTATTAAAAATAAATGTCCTCTATCATTTTTATCACTAAACACATCTTAGAAGATCAGGACTGCACTATGTAGATTTAGATTCTGCTGTTCAGTTAAATGTAGTAACAATCTACGTAATGCTTAAGGCACTGCACTGAGCACAGAAAAAATGCTGCTATCATGAATTCCGTAAACCACTCTGGAATTGCAAGGACAGTTACCGTGTGTTTTTCCTCCACTGGAGAGAGAAAAATACTATGAACTCCTGTAAAAAACACACCTTCCTCTTACACTTACCAGGTAAGTACATATGGGACAAAAGCCTGAAATAGTTCTGTTGAATGCTGTTAGGAAGGATAAGCACGACCACAAAGTTATTTCAGAAAAACAGATGTGAAAAATGAAGGATGTATACTGCATTATGAGAACAACAAGAAAGTTCTATCTGGAAAGGCAAGAAAATTAATTTATTTTTTATTTACTTTGTAATTCAAAGTAGTTAAATACAATAGCATTGCTGAAGGGCCTTTCTATATTATCCATACATTAGCAGATGCTTTTCTCGTTTTCAGATTTAGCAGAGATCAAGAAATAAAAAAATTAAGAGTCACAATAAAATAATATTTGATATGCAAGATGTTTATTCTATGTAGTTTGTTTTCTATAAACTCACCATAGAAGTGTCCAAAGCCCATGCTGATTGCAATCACCAAAGCAAGTATGATGCATCTGTTAAGGCCGCTACTGAACTGGCGTTTCTGCTGCTCTTCTCTGGGAGGCTCAGACTCTAGCTCTGCAGGAGACCCACCCTCACCCTCGGAGCTCGAGATCAGCCTCTTCTTAGGCCGACGTTTTCGTACTGTGGGACTGGACTGATTGCTAGTTTCATCACTACTTGATTCATCATTGCTAGCATGAGATGAAAAAACTGAAAAAGAACATAGAACAATCTTTAAAATGCACTAATTGTTGCTTTAAAATTCAACTTGAGTACCAAAAATCCATCATATTTATGCAAAACATATTTGGCATTTATCTTAAGAGAACATTAACAAGACAAAATAAAGTCTCAGTGTGATAAGTTTATGCTGGATATTAGTCAAGGAATATTTGATTTCCAAAGTTAAAAATTAATTTTTTAAGAGGAAAAGATAGAGAATCAGGAACTCAGCAAAAGAAAGCATGGCACTTCCCCATACCTATCATTCACTGATTAGACAGTATTTCTTCCTGCCTCTTAAAGCACCTACATGTACTGCCTCTGCAAATTCTTGTGAAGTAAAAACGTTAAGAATTCCATTTTCCTTCTCTTACAGATATTGAGACTGAACTAATTAATAACAAGAGAGCAACAGAAAGGCTTGCTAAAACAAAGCCTTCTGAAAGACTGACAGTTTTATTATAGTCTCTCAAAAAACTTCTGTGATCTACATGCCGCTGTGGACAAAGTTCCATTAAAGTAGTTATAAATACCCAAACACAGCTTTGCATCGTAAATGTATTTAAATATGTAGTTTTGCTTACTTTTAATATCTACCATATACTACCAATAACATCTTTTCCCACTTTTCAAAAAAAAAAACAAAAAAAAAAAAACAAAAAAACCAAACCCTGTTTTCAACTACTACCACACAGGAAAAGAACCACTCATAACACTCGGGTGCTATGTGTTTGTCTCTCCCTAACACTCTGAATCCAAAGTGCTTCTGTTACCTGACTAATGTTTTAGAAAATTGAATCAGCCAGGATTTCAGATAAGAACAATTTCTAACCATAAAAAGTATCTTTTATAGCATTTTCGTAAAATGGTATTTATGATACCATTCGTACATTCGTTCCCATGGCCCAAAAGCCATCTAACTCGGAAAATAACAAGAGAGCTGTAATTGCTTGCTGCTATTAGTGGTACAAATGCTTGCTGTATCTACTGTAAACAAATGTATATAATCCATTATCTAAGTAATGGTTATTTAATCTCCCTCCTTTGAAAGCATTGTTTTCAAGTGTAAGGCAAACAGTGAAGTTTCAAGTGAAGGGGAAACAGTAGCAGGGTAAAAAAAAAGCTTTCAAAATTTATATTAATGTACCTAATTCATATGCCTGAAATAGATTCAGTGTGATGAATGAAGCCTCCAGCACATGACAAAGCGTTCCTCCTCTGATAGTTCTAAATTTGATGCCTGCAATTACACAATGCTAATACCCCTTCTAGAAATACGGTTGTTCATTTGCATATCACAGATCACTCAAATGTAAAAATATAAATACAGAGTTACTGTCCTTGAACATTCACAACTAAAAATCATTTGTTTGAGCAGAGCCATGCACACGTCACTGAACAAACAAAAATACCAAGCAGTGCTAGCCTTTATCTATAGAAAGCATTACCAGTTAAAATTCTTCACTGAAAATAAATTCCAACTTCATAGAAGTGATTGAATCAACCCCAGAAAAGGTTACCAATTAGTATCTGGAATACATGTCTAATTTTTCTGACTCCATGGACAAGCAACAGGCCAGATAGTGAAAGATAACTTCCCCTCTTACTAAAAAAAAAAATCCATTTTAGTCAATTAGTCAAACCAGACTGAACAAGCACACACTGCAATAAAGACAAATCACTTAAACAGCCACTTGACATGCAAATTCTTAAATTAATTTATATAGCGTTGCATAAAAGGACACTATTTTAGAACCAGTCATTTAAGCAGATGCATTCTTCTCCAATCCTGGACAATAAAGACAAGCATTCAGAAATTAGTCAGAAGGAGTATTTTTACTACAATGCAGAGGTCAGACATTATAAATGGTTACATGGGACATACGTAATAAGAAAAGTGTTATTATTGCTTCTTTGGGTTTTTTTTCAGCAACCAATAAAGCTTATGCATATGGAACACAAAAGTCATTAAGAACAAGCTGTTTCTAGCCAAATGGAAAATTATTTGATACGCACTGGACAGAAAAGTATAGGAAAGGAAAACTTTAAAAACAAAAAGAAGACAGTAAGAAACCAAAGGGAAAAGCCTGTAAGACACTTAGAGCCATTCATAAACTGCAAGTTGTCAACAGCATTACTCTTTTGGATGAGAATGACATTGCCTTGCAGCTACTGTAAGAATTCAGTACAAAGCTCTATTCTAGAATTCACAGGATTAAATAAATGAAACAAAGCGTGACCACGGCAGCAGCCCAAAATTCTACCTTCTGCTATGATTTTGAAGTGTCAGATCTACACTACAAACTAGATGAACTAACAATGTCAGTTAAGAACGTGACTTTCTTTGACACTTCTACACAGACATGTCCAAAGCCTACATGCAGTTTATTTCAGTATATAAGTGCTTCTGCTAGGTAGCTTCATTCATGAAGCAATATTATAATATTTTTGTTTGCATGGTGAGGACAGCCTAAACAGGAATCAGATCGCAAGCAAAAGTGGCAGAAAATCTTTGTAGAACGTTTAAGTATGTATCCGTATTAGGAAAATCTAAAGCTCATCCTTTTCCAACACAACAGAAAATTCAACAAGAAGTGGATGGCAAAGATTTCCATTGCCAAAAAGTGGCATGAAAATTTTGACTACTGTAACTTTGGCATTTCAAATAAATGCAAAAGTACTCTGGACATTTTCCATAATTCTCGGTCATCCAATTGCACAGCACTAAAGACCACAGTGAAACCGGCCTGAGTTAAAAGGAAAAAATTCTTTTTGCCAATCACACATAGATTTGGAATCAAACAAGAACCATTCACTTAAATGGTCAAGCATACATATTAAAACATATTGCAACACTTAATGATGCCCATTCCAAATTTACATGTAAGTTTAACTTTTTCCAAAAAGCGAATAAAACACCAACAGCTTAGCCAAATTCTTCAGTGAGGAGTGGCTTTCAGCATCTGTTTGGAATATCAGTACTGTAAGAAGTCAGATTGCTACTGATAATTTTAAGAACACTCCATGCAAGCCATAAGCAATCAGCTTTACACAAGCTGATCAAATTTAATCACACCACCTTGGAAAGGAAGACTGTGAGCCACATGCTCTTTCACCTCATTTCCCCATCCCCTTACACAAGCAGGAATCTTCCTCAGCTTCTCCAGCCAAGTGACTTTTGTATACAAAAACATGGGAAAAAAAACAATTTTAGAACTCAGACCTAAAGGAAAAAAGAAAGTCAACTAAATTTTAAATTAATAATTAAGTCAAGTCATCCAGAAGACTTAAAGAAGGGAATATTTTTGTTACGAATCTCCACCTGTCATAATTACATGCTAAGCTGTCATTTTCTGATTCCTATGGACTCTACGCAGATACGTGAACCTTTGACAATGCTGTGTTCTACTGCTATTCTACCTGAGAAAACAGCATTTTAAGAAAAATCCTGCTCTTGTAAGAAAAGAAAAGAAAGTCAGGAAAACAAAAGCGCTATCGAGAATAAAGAGAAAATAAGCAAATAAGCAGCCAAACAGAAGTAAAAAGGAGGAACTAGAGAAGAGTAACACAACAGTAAGATTTTTTGTTTGCATTTTTTGGGGGGTTGATTATTTTTAATTGGCTAAGTATTCAAATCCTTCCTCCTGAATACCACACATTGCATTTCTGCCAAGTTTTGGAACTATCTAAAAAAAAAATGTATATCTGTATCTATTCTAGATAATTATGAAGGTAAGCAAAAAATTTTTGTAGTCATGCTGCTATTAGTCCTCATGGCCCCAAAAATCAATTCTCTCCCAGTTGTTACTTACGCCAACTCTACAAATGCTGAAAAAATTGCCAAGAGGAAACCTACAATTATTCTACAAACTAGAAGTCATTTAATTCTCAAAAAAAAGCCAGAAATTTACTTTCTATTTAAAATAGTTAATACTTAACAGGAGAGAAATGCTTTCAAATAGAAAGATTGCAGATATATATTTAGACAAAGTTTTAGAGTTAGGGCAACTAGAGTTGTCCTAGAGACTGTAAGTACTCGGAACTCTACTCAGCAAGACCAATTTTTTTCACCCTCTTCACACAAAGAAGGTTCACTAAGCAAAGATTATTTCCCTCCAAGCTCCAGTGACAATTTTTGCAAACAATTGCTTAATAATTTATTGCTCTTACCAGTTTCCAGATGGGAAAATGCATATTGACTGCTGGAGGAGGAACCCATGTTAAAATCCTCTGAACTTCGAACTTCTTCACCATCAGCTGGAGTTTCCTCCTGACTTTGAGTTTCTTCTGGTTTTGGAGCTTCAAGCGTAACAATGTCAGAATCATCGCTAATAGTTCCTACGCAAGACCCGTCATCAGGGATTTTTTCTTTCTTTCCCTAGGGAAATGGCCAGTGCAAAAATTACTCAGATACATACAATTAAAAAAAAAATAAAAATAGCAAGAATTCTTAATGCTTTAACAAAAGGAAAAGTCACTATCATTATTTCAATGCTTTCAATACATTACTTGACATTGGCAGAGGGGGCTTACCGAACCTTCTGAACAACATAATGTAATTTACCTCTAGAACTGCTTGAGTTTCCTCAAAAGCAGAAAGAGTATTATCTATCTCTGGTATCTCTCCATCATTGTTGCACTGAGCTATATAAATAAAAAGAGGAAAAAACCAAACAAACATGGAATTAAAACCAGTAACTCCACATATTACACCTGCTCTCACATAATATTAAATTATCTATAATTGTGACAGATTTCTGTTATGTACTCAGGTACAGTTTTCTAAAAATACACTAAATCTCATGTTTTAATATCCTTCTAACAAACATGAGAATCCAATTGCCATTATGCAATCTAATGTTTTGGTAGATACTTAAGTTCAAATGCTCATACCGATCGTAATACAAGTAACCCATAAATGAAAAGCACCGTTAGATAAAAACCAACACTGTACTGTAAGCTGATGCCACAGTATATTTGTAATTAAAATATCTTCCAGATAGTCATGGAGTTTGAGTGTCTAGTCCCGTCACTACAAGGAAAGGTTATGAATTAGGAAACTTGGCGAAGCTCAAATTCAGTCAACTGCACACTGAACCTGTCAAGTTTGCGTTCTCATACCACTATTAACAAATTGAGTATTAAATTTAGTAATTAAAACAAGTGCAAAGACTGCACAAGACTTACACTTCCTACTCAAGAAATGCTAACACAGTGTTGCAATGTTACTTTTAGGTGTAAATGCATTGATAGTTCCTTCCAAGTACTCTTATTTGATCTAGGACATTATTGAGAAATGTTTAACACAGCAATTTTTTTTAATCAATAGAACTTCTGTGAACTATTTACTATTTGCATACTATAATACATCTAAAGTATCAAAAAAATGAAAGACATTTACTAATCTCATCTATTTAAAGAAAAAAACACTCGTATAAAGTGCTGCTTCTCTTTTAGTATCTTACCTTGCAAATCAATTGGTTGCTCCTCTTCCTGCAAAGAAACATATTCTTCTGAAACAAGTTCATGGTTATCATTTGTGCTTCCATTTTCTGAAGTCACCGTCTCTATGTCAGAACCCTGGAGTTGAAGAGTTTTAAATGAACATTACAGTTATTGGGGTTTCCATCAGTAAAGCAGAAGGGTTACAAAGAAAACAGGACATAAACAGTAAAAACAGAAGAAGAGAATAGTAATCTTTAAAACTGAAGATTTTTAAGCAAAGAAAAGCAAGAGAAATACTAAGCAATTAACTAGATGAAACAATTGTTAATGTGCAATACCTATAACCATGTTTAAAAAAAAAAGGAAGAGGAAGACAATTCTAGAAAAGAAAGCAATTTAGGCATCAATGAATATCTATGCTAAGTATTTTAAATAGTTATTTTCTATTAGCTTTATTAGACCTATTTATTAAATAGAATTTAGAGAGACAGAGGAGGTTGTCAAATGAGTTTTGAATGACATCTAATCCTTGCACACATGCCCATGTATTGTATGCAAATACACCACCCACTCCCAAACTTCCACGAGTATCACCATTAACTCCTAATTAGTACCAGGAAAAACTATGTATAACTCCACTCCACCTCAATTCCTCTCAGCAAATTTGAATGGCTGTTTTAATTTAATAGTACATCTCTGACACCAGGAAAACAAATATTTATACAGTCTCTAAATTGGATTTCCATCTTTAATCCAGAAAGGAGCCTTAATTATTAGTCAGCTGCCAGTCAGCAACAATCTCAGAGCAAAACAGAAACTGAAGACAAACAATGCTCAGAGACTAACTGCAGGGCACTAAAGCCAAGCAATAAAGTTGACAACTCTAAATAATGAATTTTCATATTGCAATTTTTGTTTAAAAGAATTGATGGAACACAAGTAAGGTTATTAGGAAACTATAAATATGCAAAAGGTAACTGAAAAATACTAAGTCACTCTGCTGTATAAATAACTTGAGCTGTTTTTGTAAACAGACAGTTATTTTTGCAACAGGTGTGAAATTACAGTAGTAGTTATACTTCCAGATCACTTTCCCTAGATGTCTCATTTCAAAACTCAAGCAAACATGTATGGTTTTGTTTTTAAGAGGAGGCTGTACTTCAGGAAGGTTAAATACCTCAAAAAGAGTTGCTTGATATATTGTTGATATGATTCAAGATACATTGCTTGATACATACAAGAGATACATTCAACATCACATTACAAGGCTATGTTCCTTTTTAAAATGCTTCAAAAATTAACTACTTTAGTAATTTAACAAATACTTTGTTGTTGTTTTTTTCTTTTGACTAAAAATGTATCACAATTTTTAATCTCAAATATTTTGCAGAAATTCATCACTCAATTATAAGTAACTTATTAAAAATCTGAGTGAAACCTCAGGAAAGAAAACACAAAATTATTTAGAGTTTCTAACTTGGTTGACTTTTATAGATACATATAATGTTTAAAATAAAAAGTAAAGCCTGCAATTCATACCTGAATGACCCAACTGCTGTGGCCAGCTCCTAAGTGCTTTCACATTTATTAGATATCTGCAGTCTGTCAGCCTGAGCACTCCTGTATCCCACTTTTGAAACTGAACTTCCAAAACTCAAGTATCATCACAAACATGTAACTGCTTGATTTCTGAACTCCCTAGATTTTCATTATAATCAGCAAAGAGGGGAGCATGCAGTGAAGGAGAAACAGCTGATCACTACCCATGATCTCTTCCTATTATTTCCTATTTTCTTCCTGTGAATGAGGTATCTCCACCAGTACCATTCCTTGAAATATTTTGGGGCAGGCAACAATAAGACACAGGCAGCCAATATGTAAGTGTCATTCCAGGAAAACAGTTAGCCCATTTGCTCTGAGGATTCTGGCTCAACAACCTGCTCAGTTTCCAAGGCAACACTTAATATGAAAAAAAACCAAAACAAACAAACCCCCCCAACCCCCATACTAGACCCACTCATCAGCCAAGATCTAGGGAGATACAAAAAACCTCTGGAGTAAAGTAGAAAAGTACATTGCAGGTGCACTCTAAAAGCTTGGCCCCTCAGAGTTTGTGAGCACTCAGGTCTGCCTTGTTCACCATCAGGGGAAAGTAAGATAAAAGATTCATCTTACCTAACTTCAAGTGCCTACACCTGAGCAAACTGTTGAAAGCACCTTTATGAACAAGTCCATTTAACCAAGTCAAGACAGCAAGTGATTTGATCAAATATAAGTGCTGACTTTAGCATAAGAATTACCACTCTTTAGATACCATTGATTGTATTGATTTAATCTACACAATGCAAACTTAGACACCAACTTCAGATACAGATGCCTACCCTGTAGACATCTGGGCAACAAGAAATGCCATCCCAGACAGACCAACAGACCTTGAAGTGCTTCACTCTCTCTCCTTTTTTTCTCAACATTTATTCTACTAGGAATTAAAATTTACTTTTGTTTTAATAAAGTCATTGCTACTTTATATAACTAATCAAACATCAGAAAATAGAAAACAAACACAGAAATTAAACCAGAGCTACACAGACAAAACAGCCATTCACTGTCATTTCCCAATAAACCTAATAAAATATTGGCACTCCTTTACTCACTGTAGCTTCACAGTAAGACAGACAGAATATAAGGACAGAGGGCTGCTCCTTAAACAGCAATAGAATCAGATAGTTTAGAGGTAGGAAACACTTGGAGAACTCATTAAATCATTTCCTTCTGTCTGAGACATTTTTTCTGCCCATTATTCCCACGTTTTTGGTTGATTTGGGGAGGGATGAGAGGGGGAGGTGTGCGGAAGAGGATCTGGAAGGAAAAGAACTAGATTATCAACAGTGGACAAGTTACAAAGCATGTCAATGTCTCCAGGAAAGATGGAACAAAGGAGAAGATCTCACTAAAATTCTAGCAATTCCTCAAAGTAAAAACTTTGAAGAAAAAAATTACTCATTTAAATAAGAAAATTTGTATCAGCTATAGTAAAGGATACATATACAGTAAAGAATCTACATAAAGCAGTAGATTTATGCTTTTTTATTTATAAATACCTCTCTTCTATATTCTCTGTTGATACACAATATCCATACAAAACAAGAACTACAAAGTTGAAATAATATTTTACTCCATATGGCTAGTCTTAACCTGATAGAACTTTATTAGTTTGAGATTGGGTACCTCATGATTGATGACAGTCCAACCGCAAGATGAATCACTGTCACTGGAATTTTCAGACATTTTCAAAGCACGCTGCAAATAAAAGTAAATTGTTTTAGATACATAATTTCACTGCTCTCTTGAAAAAAAAAAAAAAAAACCACAAAGAAAAAAGAAGAATCCAATTCATGTTACAGAACACTACAGTAACTCATAAACTGTTATTCTGGAATTGGGAAGAAAAAAAAGACACAAAGATAGAATAAAGGCTTAGGAAAAAATGTATTATTTTGTGCATATTTCCTATTATCTCTTTTATACTCTGAGCAAACATGCCTTTGTTACCTACATACCTATTTTAGCCTGTTAAAAAGCTCTTTGACTACCTAAGAGCAGATACAAACGAGGCTAGTCAATAAATCAATTACTAAAATTTGCCTGTAGCATAATTGTGACACGGTTCAGTAAGCAAAGTTATTGTTAGATGCACAGGAACTACAGCATATTCAAGAAAAATACCTTTTTTTTGGAGAAGACACAAATTACAACCTTTTGGAACCAAATATCTTCAACTACTGGGCAAAAGAATGTTTTATGTTTCTTTCACTCCTTTCAACTGCTCTTAAAAATACTGATTTTGAAGAAAATCAGTACCTGGAGAGTATAAAAACAGAACAAAGAACTCCAGAGTACAAATTTTACTTGTTCCAATGCTACTGGATGACTTGGATAGTTATTTTCAGAAGAGAACTGACTAGCTGCAGCTGCCTGTTTATTTTTTCTCCTGTACCAGGAATACAGAGTATTCATTATTGTTACACATCCAGTTTATTTTTTTTAAGTCCTTAACTAACAGAAAGACTTTAAAAAGAAATTGAATGCATTTGTTCTTTAAAATAAAAATATATTTTTAAAATAAAATT
>VZRU01020751.1:0-15089 GCA_013398155.1 Pedionomus torquatus
CCCTAAATCCTTCCTGCATCCCTATATCCTTTCTGAATCCTACCTAAATCCTCCATGCATCCCTGTACCCCCCTGCATCCTCCTCAAATCCTCTCTGCATCCCTCCTGTATCCTCCCTAAAGCCTCCCTGTACCCCCTGCACACCCGTCTTGCACCCCCTCCTGCATCCCTGCGTGTCTGCCTCCCACATCCCAGTGCCCCAGCCCTTCATCCCACTCAGCAGCAGCAGGATCCCTCTGATCCCCGCCCCATCCCTCACTGTCACCCTGACCCCGCACCTACCCGTGCATCCATGGGAGGGGACTTCCCTCTCTGTGGACACACAGCTCAAATCCTGCAGGTGCTGCTCCCTTACCCATTGCCAGTTGGGTGGCTGTGACCCCAAAAGGATGCTGGTGGGGAGGGACCCCAGGGGGTGGCATTCCCTGGGTCATGAGGAGCTGGAGAAGAGCCTCACCTGAGTCTCCAGCAAGTGGGGAGGACTTTGTAGGGTCCTGGAGGGGGATGGACGTGGACCAAACCCCAATGGAGCCACCTTGCCATTGGGCTGAGAGGAGTTCCCTGGCATGGGGAGTGAAGAACGGGGAGCAGCACCCCACCCTGGGGATATACCAGTACCGGAGGGAGCCAGGGTGAGGGTGGTGCTGGTCTGGGGGCGTCATGGCTCTCTCCAGGGGTTGCGCTTCGCTGTGGCAAGCAAGGCAGTGGGGAGCCCTTTTGGCATCACAGGTGCGTGTTTGTAACGGGGAGCGTGACCATGGCCACGGCGGGGATGGCCAGACCCCCCAGCATCCCTCGTCACACCAACCGCCTGATTACCGAGAAGTCCCCCTACCTCCTGCAGCACGCCCACAACCCCGTGGATTGGTAAGAGCGACTGGCATCTTTCTCCCTCCTCCTCTCCTTGTGTCCCTGGGGCCAGGGCAGTTGTTGCTGTGGACGTGATGGCAGGTGGAGCAACCTGGCCTCCATGGGGCACGGAGGGGCCTCCTGTGCAGCTCCCCACAGGCTTGGGATCCACACTCCTGAGCCAGCCTCATCCCTGGCTGTCCTGACCACTCTCCACCAGGCAGCAGCTCCTCAGGCAGCTTTAGAGGAGCCTGAGTCCCAGCATCAGCGATCCTTGAAGGTCCTCTCTTGTCTTCCCTCCGCAGGTACCCTTGGGGTCAGGAAGCCTTTGATAAAGCAAAGAAAGAAAACAAGCTGATATTCCTGTCAGGTAACCAGAAACAAGATGTATTTCATGTTCCCACATCCTGTTCAGTAGATGGCCAGATAAGCCAGGCTGTGTCCTCAGCTGGTGTGTGAAGAGCTGCATGAGAAGGCTGGACACTGGGCCCTAATTCTCTGCCAGCAGGAGAGGGCTTTTGGAGCTCTTGCTGAAGATGGGCTGCATCCAAGGGCTTTCCAGGCTACCAGAATCCTTGGCCAGATCATAGTATGATGAGATGGAGAGCACAGGAGGCCCTACAGGCCTCCATGCTTGCAGGAGACCTTTCTCCTACACCTCTTCTCCAGGCAGGCAGCAGATGTTCCCCATAGCAGGGTGTCCCACCTGTCAGCGATGTCCCAATAATGTGTGTCCTGCTCCATGCAAAGGGCCTTTCCTCACTGACCTGAGCTTGTTTTCAGTTGGCTACTCCACCTGCCACTGGTGCCATGTGATGGAGGAGGAGTCCTTCAAGAACAAGGAGATCGGAGAGATTATGAACAAAAACTTTGTGTGCATAAAAGTGGATCGCGAGGAGCGACCAGATGTGGACAAAGTGTACATGACCTTCGTGCAGGTAAGGGGCCACAGGCAGGGCTCGGAAGGCTCTCAAGCTGAGGTTCATAGTCATGTTCCTCAGGCAAGAAGAACCTGTGTGGGGTGGTCTGAATGGAGTCATGTATGGTCTCAGGGGTGGAAAGAAGCACACATCTGTGCTCAAGGAAGGCTTGTCCACATGCTAGGAGGGTACAGAACAGAGGGTGCTTTTGCCTGACCTTGGTGCACCCGTGGTTTGTCTTTCAGGCAACCAGCGGTGGAGGAGGTTGGCCGATGAGCGTCTGGCTGACTCCAGACCTAAAACCCTTTGCAGGGGGGACATACTTCCCTCCTGAAGATGGAGTTCATCGTGTTGGCTTTCGGACTGTGCTGCTCCGAATTGCAGAGCAGGTACAGAGCAGGAATGGTTTAGCAGGGCAGTGCTCGACCAAAGGGACAGCAGGGAAACTGGTCTGGGCTTGATGGGTGACCGAGTTAAGAGGTACAATCATTAGGAGCAGTAGCCCAGAGAACATGTCAGAGCTTTGGCTGGGTTGGAAATGGATTGGAACTGATCTGGGGAGGGGGGCTGAGAACTGACGGTGCGGTTTGAATTCAGGAAGCAAAGAGAGAGAGAGACAAAAAATGGAAAGAACTGACTTTCTTACTCTGCATCTTAGTGGAAGGAGAACAAAGATGCCCTGTTGCAGAACAGCCAGAAGATCCTGGAAGCATTGCTACACATGTCTGAGGTCCATGTTCAAGGTCAGGAGTCTCCCCCACCATCCAAAGAAGTGATGGCCACCTGTCTCCAGCAGCTCTCCAACTCCTATGATGAGGACTACGGTGGCTTTTCCAAATCCCCCAAGTTCCCCACCCCAGGTCAGTCTGGCTTCTGTTCCTGAGCACCCAGGGCAGATAGTGCTGGGGGGCAGAGCCCACCCTGCAGCCTCACACTTTCTCCTTGTATTTCAGTGAATTTGAACTTCCTCTTCACGTACTGGGCCATGCACCGAACAACTCCAGAAGGTGCCCAGGCACTGCAGATGGCTCTGCATACCCTCAAGATGATGGCCCATGGGGGCATCCATGACCACATTGGTCAGGTAGGAGGAAAACCTTGGGGTTAGACTCCTGGCATGCCTGGAAGGTGTTGGGGTAGAGACGTGTCCACTTGGTCTTTGCAGGGGTTTCACCGCTACTCCACCGACCAGCACTGGCATGTCCCGCACTTTGAGAAGATGCTCTATGACCAGGGGCAGCTGGCAGCTACGTACAGCAGAGCATTTCAGGTACGGCTGTGGCATCCCGCTGCCTGTTCCCCAAGATGTTGCCCATCCCATGGGCATGGAGCAATCCCATGCTCCCTATCATCTCCATCTGGAAAGGAACACTGCACAAATCTGTGACAGTTTAGTCCCAGGGTTTTGAGCATAACAGGGGAGGGAACAGACTTTTGGATGGTCTTTAGTGGAGTCAGCAAACCTGTGCTGCTGCCTCTGGCCTTGGTGTAACTCCAGGGTTGCTCTCCAGTGCCTATAGATTTCTATCAGAGATGTTACTCTGAATCCATCCAAAGTTTAAAATTCTTGGATTCCACTGTGTTTCTGTCTTTGCCAGCTCTTTAAATCAGAATCAGCTATTCTATCTCACTGTGTCTCGTCTCCCCTCTCCCTGTTGTAACATTGGTGTCTGCTCTGTGCCTCCCGCAGATCTCTGGTGATGAATTCTTTGCCAATGTTGTCCAAGACATTCTGCTCTACGTCTCACGGGACCTGAGTGACCAGGTAGATTGTTCCCTGAGCTGGGACAAAGGGAGTTGCTTACCCTGGGAGGTGGCTCAGGGCTTCTTTTCCCTCTCTTGCTTACCACCTGAGCTCTTTTTGGGCACCACTGTGGCTTGTGGACCAGACTGCCAGCCTAGCAGTGGTGGGGAGATGACTGAAGGTGCTGGAAGTAGCTGGAAGGTCTTTCTTCCTCTTTTCCCAGGCAGGAGGTTTCTATAGTGCAGAAGATGCAGATTCCTACCCAACCACCACATCTGGAGAGAAGCGAGAGGGAGCTTTCTGTGTGTGGACAGCCGAGGAAATCCGGGCTCTCCTCCCTGACCCTGTTGAGGGAGCCACAGAGGGGACAACCCTGGGAGATGTCTTCATGCACCACTATGGAGTGAAGGAGACTGGCAATGTGAGCCCCATGCAGGTGAGAGAGAGCAAAGACCTGCCTGGTACCGGGAGCATCACTGGGGGACCCACAACCCTGAGCGTGGAGGGTTGACAGGGCAACCCCAAAGCACGTGGGGTCCAGCCTGGTGGTGTTCCTAGAGTGGGGCTCTCCTTTCAGGACCCCCACCAGGAGCTGAAGGGCAAAAACGTCCTTATTGTCCGGTACTCCCCAGAGCTGACGGCGGCCAAGTTCGGGCTGGAGCTGGGTCGGCTGGGTGACGTGCTGCAGGAGGGCCGGCAGAGGCTGTCTGCAGCCCGGGCACAGCGGCCACGACCACACTTGGACACCAAGATGCTGGCGGCGTGGAATGGTGAGAGGCAGCTCAGCTCCGGGGACACGTGCCTTGGCCAGACCCCTGCACAGCTGCCCAGGGCCAGCAGGTTTTTGGGGGCTTGTAGCAACGAGTCCTGCTGGGACTGGACAGGCTCCCGTGGAGGCAGTGGGTGGGCTGGGGTCCAGGGATGTGGGGAGAGCTGGGCAGAACCAGCCCTGCACCTGCAAGCCATGGGGATGCTTAGCATCTGGATATTGCTCTGCCTTTATTTTCCTCCTCTGTTGCCAGCAGAGAGCAGCAAAACTCTTCTTCTGGCTCAGCCTGGCACCCACGGTTTGGAAGGGAGGGAAGGCAACTGAGTTGGGGACTGAGTTGGGGACTCAGGTGGGGCACAGAGCCCGTTTCCAAGGCTGCATTAGCAGGGGCACCACAGCTCTGTGTCCACCTGCCCGGGTGTCCTGCAACTGCAGTACCCCAGGCACCATTCCCAGCAGTAAATTCTTGGTTAGCTGGGTCTGGAGCTGGTGTGAGCTGGAGTTATACCACGTCCTGCAAACAGGAAGACTCTTAAGCCCTGTTTGTCCACACAAGAGAAAGCTTAGCTCTTGCTAGCCTTGCAGTGCTCGACCCTTCTCTTTGGTGACAGTAAGGGACTTTCTTAGTGGTTTGAACTGAGTGGAAGAGCTGATAACTGGACCATGACCTGCCTTGAATGTCAGGGAGAATGAGCTTCAGGCTGAGTGTCCTTTGAAGTAAAGTCAATGGTACCCTCCCTGGTTCTGTGTGCCCCCCTGAGCCTGTCCCCGTGTCTGTCCTATGCAGGGCTGATGATCTCGGGCTTTGCCCAGGCTGGGGTGGCCCTGGCCAAGCAGGAGTACGTGAGCCGGGCTACGCAGGCGGCCGACTTCCTGCGGAGACACCTTTTTGATCCCACCAGTGGGAGGTTGCTGCGGAGCTGCTACCGGGGCAAAGAGAACACGGTGGAGCAGAGGTGAGCGGTGACACAGAGTGTCACCCCACAGGTGCTACCCAGGCTTCTGGCAGTCGCCATCCCCACCTCCTCCATCCCGTCTCCATCCTCACCAACTCCAGACGGGACTAGTCTTGGAGGGAGGGAGGCTGCTTACCTTGTGCAAAGCCTGGCTCTGATGCAGTTTGGGATGGATTAGTGCCCCAAACCCAGTGAGGAGGAATTAAGGTCAAGTCCTTTCCCATTCCTCATCTTCCAAGCTGGCAGGAGCCTTCCCTTTACCTTCCCCTATGGTACAGAAACCCAGAGCTGAGCTGTGTGATGACTTGGCGTGGCCACTGCTTATCTTGGACTGAGCTCTGAGGTGGCATCTCGTTGGGCTGTAGCAGGGACGAGTAGGTAGAGCTTTGCTGGGTTGGAGGAGATTTCCCTCCTGGCCAGTGTAGAGACCTTGATGCCTCTTCTCTGTCTTCCCCTGCAGCGCCGTTCCCATCCAGGGCTTCCTGGAGGATTACGTCTTCGTTATCCAGGCTCTCTTTGACCTGTATGAAGCCTCTCTGGAGCAGTGCTGGCTGGAGTGGGCCCTGCAGCTCCAGCACACGCAAGACAAGCTCTTCTGGGACCCCAAAGGCTTTGCATATTTCTCCAGCGAGGCTGGTGATTCCTCTCTGCTCCTGCGCCTGAAGAACGGTGAGCAGAGGACATGGCTGTGCTCTGCACGGGTTATGGTGTGGGGCAGCTCAGGGAGGGTGGGGGTGACACCTGGCTGGAAGACCAAGCGTGGTGAGGCATTGGGCTGATGAAGGAGGTGTTGTCCCTCACAGACCAGGACGGAGCAGAGCCCGCCGCAAACTCTGTCACTGTCACAAACCTGCTCCGAGCAGCTTGTTACTCTGGCCATACGGAGTGGGTGGAAAAAGCTGGGCAGATCTTGGCTGCTTTCTCAGAGAGGCTGCAGAAAATCCCGATAGCCCTGCCAGAGATGGCCCGGGCCACCGCTGTTTTCCATCACACACTCAAACAGGTATGGGCTGGGGCTCACGTGTCCCCTGTGGGACCTGCTGTGGGGAGGGGGCCCAGCGGGTGGTGGTTGTGGGTGCCATCACAGCTCTCTGCTTTCTCCCTCCTGCCGCCCATGTTCTTCCCGGACAGGTTGTGATCTGTGGGGACCCCCAAGGAGAAGACACCAAAGAGATGCTGCGCTGTGTCCATGCCGTCTTCAGCCCGAACAAGGTAGAGATGCTTGCCCTATCTGCCAGATATCTTCCTGATATCTAGTCTAAATCTCCCCTCTCCCAGTTTNTGCCGTCTTCAGCCCGAACAAGGTAGAGATGCTTGCCCTGTCTGCCAGATATCTTCCTGATATCTAGTCTAAATCTCCCCTCTTCCAGTTTGAAGCCCTTGCCCCTCATCCTGTCACTGCATGCCCTTGAAAATTCCCTCTCCAGCTCTTGTAGGCTCCTTCAGATACTGGAAGAAGCTGTAAGGTCTCCCCAGAGCCTTCTCTTCTCCAGGCCTGAACAACCCCAACTCTCTCAGCTTGTCCTCACAGCAGAGGTGCTCCAGACCTCGGATCATTTTTGTGTCCTCCCCTGGACCCTCTCCAGTGGGTCTGTGTCCTTCTTGTGCTGGCAGCCCAGCTCAGGGAGCGGCTGCAGCAGCATCTGCCGTCACTCCTGGCTGTTGACACTGCTCTCAGCCTGAGCTCAGTGTCCCCAGCGCTGCTCTCCCGAGGGAAAGCCTTTCGTTCCGGTGTGGATGTGTCATGCCTGGTGTGGATCCAGATGCTGTCTCATTCACCTTCTCCCTGGAGCCACCTTTGCATCCTCTGGGAGCTNTTTGCATCCTTTGGGAGCTGCAAGGTGGTACCTCACTCTGGCTGTGGGTCCTCCTGCCCGGGAGGGGCTGGCTCTTCCCAAAAGCTTTGTCCCCAGCTGTCCTGTCGCTGTGTGCTGGGGTTACTGCCCCGCTGCACTGTGTCCCAGCTCAGGGATGTGTCACTTGGTGTATCCCACAGAGGGGCCATCCTGCCGTGGGGATGGAGCTGTTTGCTGCCTGCAGAGCTGGCAGGGAAGGGCAGTGTGGCAGCTGGTGCCTGTCACATAGGGCAGGAAGCCTCCCTGCCCTGGGCACGGATGGCTTACACCTTGGCAGGGCTGTGAAGCTGAGGGAACCAGGGCTGGGCTGGGGGTGAGAGGGCTCAGTGTTTCAGCCCCTGGACCGGATTCATCCCTGGCTGCCGGGGTCCTGGTGCCAGGGACTGGCACATTGAGCCACAGCACGTGAGGAGCTGGCACTGGGGCCAAAGCCCCAGTTTACGTTTGTGACCCCGGCTGGGGTGAACTGGGGAGGGCTGAGCCGTCAGCTTGGGATTCCTGCTGTCCTTGCATTAGCTCAGCCCACGGGGGCTTTCAAACCTGACCCTCTGCCTGCATTGCCCAGCGGTGTTTAACGCTGGTGTTGGAGGACAGCCACAACTTCTGCCTGGGAGCAGGCTGTGGGACACAGCTCCCAGTCCTTCCTGCGCTGTCTCCCATCCAGCAATACCCTTGGCCATGCTGGTCCCCGTGGCAAGGCCACTGCTCCCGTGCCCTTCCTCTCCCCCTTTGAAGGATTACTTGGGTGACCCAGTTTGCAGGGATGGGAGGGGACGTGGTGGCAGCGGGGAGCACAGCACTGCTGCTAATAACCTGCTCCCTTTCCCTACAGCTGGTTCAGCCGTCGGTCCCCTGAGTCCATGCAGGCTCCTGGGGCGGGGGGACGACAAAACCAGCAGCTTTGGGGTCTTGAGCAGAGCAAATAATACAGCTCAGTTCCCTCCTGCTAAGCTGGTAATGAGCCTGGCTGGTGGGGGTGGTGGCTCTGCAGGGGCAGGTTTGGTCTGTCTCCCCTGGGCTGTTGTCTTTCTTGGAGCACGGAGGAAGAGGAGGGCTGGATGCTCTGGATGGATGCTATATGGGGGGTGCTCAGCGTTACCTGAGGACAGTGTCACCCACCTGAGCCTGCTTGCAGAGGGGCACAGGGGGCTGAAGTGGGATACTGGCTACAGGCAGGGTGGGGGTCTGGCATGACTGTCCCTATGTGTGCCTCATGGTGTGATGGTGGAATGGGTCAGGAGCCATTCCATTAGCAGTCTGGGTTTGTTTCCTGGGAGAAGGAACATGGCAAGGAGGATCTCTGCTGGGAAGGTTCTCCTCCTGGAGGAGTTCAGCCCTGCAGAGGTGTCCCCAGTGCCACTCTCATTCCTAGTCAACAGCCTCATCTCTCTGGCAGTAGCGATGGCTCCTCATCTTCCAGAGGTGATGGAGGGAAGGGAAGAGAATCCCGTTGCTCAGAGGGTCATGCTGCCTTTGGGACCAGCCTGCTGTCTCCCAACAGCCATCCCTCTTTCCGTGCATTGCATGGAGACGTGGATGCTCCTTTTCCCTCCTACCTTCAGGCCCCTCCAGCTGCTCCCCACCTCCTCTTCCCCTCTTCTTTGGGGCAGCCCCAAGTCACCCACTCTGGGGAGGTGGCAGATCTGGGAATTGGCTTTGCTGAGAAGTTGGGGAAACATCCCCTCTGTGTCCCCTGACGCCCCTGATCCCTCTGTGCCAGCAGGGTGCTGGGGGCTAGGCTTGTCTGCAGGAACACAATTAATTAGGTCGTTCCAGTAATTAATTCCTTACAAACCTCACATTGAAATCTTTGCTGTAACGAGATGCTGATGATAAAACAGCATTGAGGTGGCAGGTTTAAATGGACCCCGAGCCCAGAGGAGCCTGTTGCCACAGGCTGCTGCTGCAGGGATGCGAGTGCTCTGGTGCTGGGAACGGAGAGGGTTGGATCCCTGCTCCAGGGCTGGATCCCAGCTCCTGGTATAGATCCCTGCCCTGTTAATGGTCTTTAGGGTAATTATGAAGGATCCCATTATCTCCTCAGCTGCAGAGCGCTAGCCTGCCGCTCGCCTTCATCCTGGCCCTGCAAGAGGACCTTAGGGAGCTTGTGAGAAAAATGAATAATGAATTTCAGATTGGACATGAATTGGTAATTAATCACTCCTGGAATTAATTCCAGACAAAGGCAAGGGGGGAGGAAGCGGGGGGGTGAACAGGAGGCAAGCAGGGAGATGTGCTGAGCTGGGGCTGGGTTGAGGCAGAGGCCAAGCAGGAGATGTGGGGCGATGGGGACAGGATGGGACCACAGCAGCCATTTTCCAGGGCAAGGGCTGAGAATGTGGTGATGCCCTGGGGACACAGGAGGTGAGGGCAGAGCTGCACGGGCATCCCTGCTGGGCATCAGTGCTGCGTTTGATCTTGGCCCCAGGGCCGGTGGGAGAGGATGCAGTGTGCCAGGCGAGCGGCGCTGCTGTGGGAGATGTGTGTGCCGTGGATGGCAGTGTTTGGTGTTGGCGATATTGGTGGTGCGAGTGGCATGAACGTGTGGTGAGCATGTCAGTGCTCAGCGGGCACATGGGTGGGGTTGGGGCTGGGACAGGTGAGGGGCAGTCGTGTGCTGCAGTGATGGGATGTGGGACGGTGGGATGCTGCTGCCGTGCCTCGGGCCTGGGAAGGGTCTGCACTTTGCCCACCCTCCGCCTCTGTGTTGGCAGAAGGCTCCCTGCCAGCTCCTGGCCTTTCCTCTGATTAGCCTGTGTGCCCTGAGGCTTTAACAAACATTTTCCCTTTCAGAAAAGCTAATTATCACAGCAGCCCTTGCCCTTGGCTGTGCTGCCCTATCGGCCAGGAGAGCCCCTGACCCACAGCTTGCCGGTGTCTTGAGTGTTTTGGGAAGCACTTAGAGGGCAGGAGCTAGGCTGCAGGGTTGGACCAGGTGATGCTGTAGCTGGTCCAGGGGTTGGGGCTTCCCCTGGGCTGTGTGTGTGTCCCCAGGGAGCCAACTGGCTCAGACATTCCCCTTCTGGGCCAATGTGTGCTTGTCCCTGTGCTTCATCCCCAGCTGCTGGGTCTTTGGAGGGGAAACAGGAGGGAAAGCTGCCAGGGCAGGTGTGGACCGTGGTTCCCTGTGGCGTGGAGATGATGGAGAGATGGCAGAGGGCTGGAACAGGTCCCCTTGGCTCCCTGTCCCCTCCCATCTTCAGGCAAGCACATGAAGGGTTGCTGCCAGCGCTTGGCACATCTGCGGGGAGGGAAGGACCAGCTGCCTGGTGCTGGCTGTGCTCTCCAGCTCTCACAGCTCCTTCTCCGTCAGGTGCTGATGCTGGCAGATGGAGACAGCACTGGGTTCCTCTATCGCCAGTTGCCTTTCCTGGCGTCCCTGGAGAGGAAGGAGGGGAAAGCCACCTTCAGAGCAAAAATCAAATAANCCTATCTTTGCAGCAACTTCGCCTGCTCCCTGCCCGTCACCTCGCCCCAGGAGCTGCGTGGGATGCTCTGCCCGTGAGCCCCTCACCGCCTCTGCCTGCAGGAAGGTGAGGGGGAGACAGACTGTCACACCAGGCTGGGAACACGGGAGAGACCCGTAATAAAGCCACCCTGGGCACCGACTGTGTCCCGGATGGTTCTTGGCAGCACCATGGGGCTGTGCCCTTCCTCGCCTGCAGCAGATCGGGCTCTGCCTGCACCATTCCTCTGGCACCATCTTGGCAGAACCGGCTCTGGTCCCCAGCGCTGGTTTTGGCAGGACACCCAGCGAGGACCATCTCCTCCCCCTGAACGCACGCTCGCCTCTCACCTCTTCTCGCCGAGGAAAAGGAAAACAAATTAAATATAAATCCCAGTGTTAATGGAGAAGTCAGATGGGAAAACTATTAGGGTTCCTATAGCAACCTGGGGTAACATTTTCAAAAGCACCTGGATGACTTGGGAGTCAAGTGCTTTTGAAAGTGCTACCAGTTACAACAGCCGTGGTATTTTTCCATTACAGAGTAGATTGTAACATACATTAAGTGAATACATAGTGCATGCAAAATACCTGCTGAGTACCACAACTGATGAAAATGTGCCACAAAACCCAGCCTAAGCATTTCCAAACAGCTAAACGTCCCATCCTGGCTCTGCCAAGGTGTGCAGAGACCTGGAACAGCCCGAGAAAAGACTTTTCAGTCTTGTTTCCTTTGTAAAAGGCCAGGCAGCCAGTGCCTGTGTCCACGCTAAAATGGGGCTTGTGAGGCTGTGGGACCCACGGGGAGGAGAGGAGCTTCTGTGGGGCTGTGGGGGGAGAGGGCAGGTGCTGGGGACCACAAGAGCTGGGGAGCTTGCGTGCCCCACAGCTGCCCAGGGCTCCTGAGCATCGCTGTGGGTGGGTGCCCTGATCCAGCCCTGAATGGGGATCCCCAGTGGGGATGGCAAGAAAGCAAATGTCCCACCTGCCCCTCGGTTGGGGTCATCAGCCCTCTCTGCTTATCCTTTGCTTGCAGAAAGTTTCAATAACAGCACAAGAAAAATCCCTTAAAAACACCTTTAGGGCAGCTTTTGAGCAGGGGGATGCTTGTTCTAGACTGTCCTGTCAAAGCCAAGGCTGGTTTGATGGTCTTGCCCATCCTCCCTGGGTGCTTGGCTGCATCCTGCTGACCCTGGCAATGGGGATGGTGCTGCCAGGTCTTGGCATCTCTGCATGCCAAGCAGAGGGAGAAAATCCACCCCGGCAGAAGTGGGAAGCTCTTACCAACCACACAAGTTCCCTTTGCTACAGCATAAACCTTATTCTCCCTTTCACCCCCTCCCATCCCTCTTCCTCCTCCCTGCTTCCAAATGGGTCAGTACTGTGTTTTCAGCATCGCTCTGACACCCTGGGGCTCCCTGGCACAGCAGCCCGCACCCAGGCCGGCGGGATGCCATCATCTGGCAGTGAAGCAGCCCTGAGCTGCGCTGCCCACCGGCTTTCCAGTGGGTTGTGCCAGGATTTGGGGGTAACCAGCTGGGAGAAGTGCCTTTGAAGTCAAAGAGGAATTTTGCACCTCATTTTGTGAATGCTTTCTATGCTTGTGGAAGAGGAGGGGTTTTATTTTCTCTCCTCTCTTGGTTATAAAAGCTGAAGAGTTTCTGGAAATCCAGCTGAAAATTGTGGGTTTGGCAGATGGCTGGCTGCTTTCCTCTGGGTTTTCTTTTTTTGTTGTTGTTGGTTGGTTGGTTTTTTTTGAAAACTTGGCATCTCTGCTGTGGGGATTGATTTGACACCCATCCTCATGAGCGCTCAGAGCAGTTCAGTGCTGTGTCTGTGCCAGGAGAGAGCATCCTCCGAGAGCAGGGATGGTGCTGAGCACCCAGCGGGGATGCCTAGACATCTTGAGCCCTGTGGCTGGCCAGGTCCATGTGTGATAGCTGTCCCTGAGGTGGCACGGGGCTGGGGGTGATGTGCTGAGCTTGTTTTGGTGCACACCAGCCCCCTCGAGGCACAGGCACCGGGCGCTTTTCTCCTGCACTGTCTTGCTTGCTGGTGTGTCTCTGAAAGCAGCCGACGGGCAAAAATGTGCTGTGAACCTATGTCAGGATGAATTGGGCTCACCTCTCAAAATTAAAAACAAAAAAAGGAAGAAAAGTTCCCTGCAATAAATAACTCATGTTGTGACACCTCAGTCCTCCTGGCACCTCCACGTCATTGCTGTCTGGGAGCTGGTGGCCCCCGGGGTCACTCTTGTCCCTGGAGCCACCCGACTGCTTCTGCCCTTCAGCATTACAGCCTGGACAAGGGGTGGTTTTGCTTGAGTTCAGCTGCGGCACCCCCTCGTTGGTCCCCTCAGTGGCTCCTGGCCAGGCTGGGTGCTGGGGCACCCATGGGTGCTGCTCTTCCTCGGCAGACGATGCTGGAGGAGGGCCACGGTCATGGTAGCTAAACCCTCCTGGCAATGCTTCCTTCCTCATTGCTTGCCCCTTGCTCACCCACCCATTTCACTGCAAACACTGTGATTTCCTGCAAGGGTTTGTTTCCAGCCCGTGCCTCCCTGGGATGATTAACAGGACACAGGGCTAGCAGGGTGCTGCCCAGCCAACCCAGGCTCTCAAGGGCGTGATGGAGCGAGGTCTGCGTGCTTAAGGGTCCTGAGCCGTGTCACAACATCCACTTCCAACACTCCCTTTGGTGGCAGATGCAGGGGTTGCTGGAGAACCTCCCCTGGGGTAGCACTGGACCCCCTTTTCCCACCAGCAGAAAGGCTCAGGGTGGCAGCAGGCAGCGTCCTGTGCGCCCCCAACCCCTCTCCAGCTGCAGAGATATAAAAAAGTCATCCCCAAATGCATTAAATATCTCAAGTGCTTGCTTTTTCCCCACAAATACTTGGATTTGTCACCAGGTTACTCCAGAGGGTGCAGCGGGGTGGGTTTATCACCCTGCCCGGAACACTGGGCTGGACTGGAAGCCCCAGTAGTAACGAACGGGGAAAATCAGTTTTTCATAGAATCCTAGAATGGTTGGAGGTGGAAGGGACCTTAAAGATCATCGAGTTCCAACCCCCCTGCCATGGGTGGGGACACCTCCCACTAGAGCAGGTTGCTCAAACCCCCTTCCTGCCTGGCCTTGAACACTGCCAGGGACGGGGCACATTTTTCCCTTTCTTGTTTNTCTTGGTCTCTTGGCTTTTATCTCCATTGGCATTGATGTGACATCAATGGGAGACGGGGCTTTGAAAGCTGTTTGTTATTTGTGATGTTGCATCTGTGGGAGAGGGAGGATGGAGAGGGGCGTTCCTGAGCTGGGGTGTGTGTGTGTCCCACCCCCAAGACAGGCCTGAAGTGCTGTGTGTACACGTGGGGGTGCAATCCAGGCATCCCGGTTTTCCAGCCCCTCCAAGAAGGGATGTGGGGCAAAATAATGAGGTTTCTGTCACCTGGTTTCTTCCTGCGTGGGTACCCGGGAATTTGCACCCAAGCNGATGGGGCACATTTTTCCCTTTCTTGTTTTTTTTTGTTTGGTTTTTTAAATAACCCCCACCACCCACCTTTCAACATTTTAATTTTAAATTCTTCCACTGGAGTTAACGGCAGTGCACCCCTGAGCTCAGCCCACCAAGGCAGCCAGAAGGGCTGACACCCATTTTGCCCCATCAGGGGGTCTGTTCGGAAGATTCATCAGTGCAAGTTAAACAACTCAGAGTTTAAGCAGTGTTACCATCCCTGTNGAGGTTTCTGTCACCTGGTTTCTTCCTGCGTGGGTACCCGGGAATTTGCACCCAAGCACACAACTAATTCACGCACCAGTGAGCTCCCAGTTAGGTCATGCCTGAGCACCTGATTGTGCTGTGCTTGGGTGGCCAATTAGCCAACACCTGAGCACCCAATTAGCTGACACCTGAGCACCCAATCTGCTCATGCCTGAGTGGTCGATTAGCTCCTGCCTGAGGATTGTTTTGGGCATAAACGGGCAGATTTTGGTAGCTGGGGGCTGCAGTGGTGTGGGTACAGGAGGAGGCTGGGAAGTCCTGGTGCTGTGGAAGTGCTGCGTTGAGCCCTGAAATATTGGAGGAGCCTTTGGCATGCAGACACAGGGGAGGGCAGGAGATGTGGGGCTGGAGCCCCCCTGGTGCCAGGAGTCCCTCTGTACCCGTCCCACGCTGTCGAGTCCAGTGACTCCAATATTCACCCAAAGGGAATGTGCAGCTGGGGAGCTGGCATGGTGAGTCCCCCACGTGGCAGCCTCCTGCCTGGGGCATTTTGGGGAGCTCACTGGGGTCTCTTTGCTCTGGGAAGTGTGTGTGTGTGTGTGTTGGGTTGCAACCGCCCTCTTCCTGCATCCCTCTGGAGCATCCGCAGGCAGCAGTGGGAGCTGGTGGGTGAGATGCACCCCCCCCTCCCCACCCCAGCCTTTGCTTTGCACAGATGTTCACGCCATCCAGCTCCAGTAATTCCAATATTCTTGACAAGTGAGTTTGCAGCTGAAGCCGGCCAACACTTGCTCAAAATGTGCTTTTTTTTTTTTTTTTTTTTGTGTTTTTTAAA
>VZRU01020753.1:7366-18902 GCA_013398155.1 Pedionomus torquatus
AAAAAAAAAAAGGAGAGGAGCCCTCGGTACCCTCAGTCTTTGGCTGCAGAACTCTCGGTTTCAATAGGGATCACCCATGGGAGATAAAAGCTGGATATTTTGGGTTTTCAATTAAATGGTAGGGTTTCTGGCACGGCTCATCCCACAGTCCAACCCCAAACCTGCCCAGCCAAGGACAAAAGAGTCTCAGGGGAGCTTTGCTCAGGCAAAAGAGCCAAGAAAACAAGATTTGCTCCGCAATTGCAAACGGAGGAGCTCAGACATGGCAAATTCAAGCCCTTCTCCTCCAAGCCCTTCTCCCTTTTCCGACAGAAAAAGTATGGGAATCTGTGGGGGAGCGGTGAGGGGCATTGGGAGAGGAGCTTGGAGTTACCAAATGCTTGTGCAGGGATGGCGAAACCTTCCCAAATTCCATCCCTGTTCTCCAGGCACCGACTCCCTGGGAATTAGGAGCTCCAGGCTCAGTTTTACACCCAGAATTGCTCAAGCACGGCTGGAACCTGGCGGCAGATCCAAGCATCTTTACATACCCCAGGAAAGTGGAGGTGAAGGGCTCGGTCCCCGCAACGGGCTGGGAAAGGCTCGGCACCTGCAGACCATGGGCTCATCCCTGCTGCAAGCCAAATGACCTCCAAAATTCAAGCAGAGCTGAGAAAACGAGCACAGGGGGGACTGAAAGCGTGAGGGGGGGGGGAGGAAAGGCTGGCACAGCTAAGTGCCCGCTCCAGAGGGAGGACGGGGCATCTCAATAGGCATTTCAAAGCAAAAGCACTGGACCAGTAACTAATTAATCCTCACGACATCCTCAGGCAGGGGTCGGCAACCTGACCCAAGCCTATTGCCAAGGGATCCTGATTTTTAAGCAGCAGAGCTGCCCACCCTTGGACCTCCTCGACCAGCAGCGGGGACAAGGGCAACGATGGCAACACCAGGCTCTGCGGTGGTTTTGTTGTTTTTCTTTTTCCAGCCTTACTTTCTTCTTACTTACTTCTTTTCCCCAGCAAACCTTACAAACGGAGTTTGCAACCATGAGCTCTTCAGAAACACCCTACACATACACTTATTCCCCCCCCCCAGCCTTCAATTACAACTTGCCTGCGAGCAGCCAGAAAAAAAGAAAGGAGTGATCCCTCCCCAAATTTATTTTTTTTTGGGGGGGGGGTTTGTTCTTTTGTTTGACTGCCGTTANAAGGGGGGCACCCCCCCCAAATTTTTTTTTTGGGGGGGGGGGGGGTTTGTTCTTTTGTTTGACTGCCGTTATTCCCCGCTCTGAGGTAGACGTCGATGGGGTGGGACTCAACCGCTGGAGAGTGGTTATTTGTCTGGCGCCCTGGTTGTCCCGTCCCGGCTCAGCACGGCCGCCCCACGCAGGCGGCGCTGCCCGGCGCTGGCCCCGGCGAGCTGCATTTCTCCGGGGCGGTGATTTTACCGGCGTAATCGATGCAGGAGGCGTTGCGCGTCCGCACACCCTCGCCGCAAGTTTGGGAGCAGGGGGACCAGGGACCCAGGCGCCAGAGAGGGCAGGGGACGTCTCCGCAAGGTTTGATGTCCTCGGGCTTGAGGGCTCGGTCGCAGGTGGAGGAGGGTTGACCCTCCACGTCCCGACAATCCACCGTCCGTCTCTGCCAGCCGGAGCCGCACGTCTTGGAGCACTCGGACCAGTCGCCCAGGACCCACTGGGAGGTCAGCATCGGTCGGATGACGTTGGCCGACTTCTTCTCTTTGCCTTTCTGCTTGCTGAAAGGGACGTCCTTGGGGATGAAGAAGGTGTACTTGACTTTTGGTGGGAAGACCTCGCTGGCGATGGTCAGCAGCTGGACGGTCAGGGGCTCCGGGAGCTGTCGGAAGCTCTGCAGCCTCTCCAGGGTTGTCATGGAGCCGCTGTATTTCAGGATGGTGCCATTGATGGGGATGTCCTGCTCCATGGCCGAGATGGCAAAGTCTCCGTTCAGCAGGTACCTGCCCTCGAGGGTCCTCAGGGCCAGGTAATTCCCGTCGTGACGGACCCCACGGTGGCTGCGCTGTTTGATGTCGATGTTGGTTGCCCCGGCGGGGATGGTGACGATGTCATTGTAGCCGTATCTGCACGGAGCAAAGGGACACCATTACTTTCCTGGTCTTATTCAGAGGAGACCCCAACAATGGGACAGCACGTCGCCAGTGGGACTGTGACTCTGAAGCCACCTCTCTGCAAACCAGAGTGCTCAGGAGCTGGAAACACTGCAGTGGTGCCAGACGTGTGCTTGGCTGGAGGATTTTGTACTTAAAAATGAGCACCACGATCAAACCAAGAGCCCCATGGTTACCAGCCTTGGTGGGAAATTCCCTGCATCCCCTTTCTTTCAGAACGGGTGAAGCATTTGGGACCAAAATCCTGGCTCTGCCCAGTGATGCTGTCGCTGGTGATGCTGAAGGATAGCATCAGAAGGAGAGGGTTGGGCATCAGAAGGAGAGGGTTGGGCATCAGAAGGAGAGGGTTGGGGTGCTGCTGGCATCATACACACACGGACATTGGCCAGGCATTGCTGCTGAAACCACCTCAGTAGTTAAACAGTGAACTCAACAAAGATCTCACATTGTAGATGACTTGGTATCAAATCAGTTTTTCCTAGAAGACAGCAAGCACTGCAGCAGCAAAACCGTCCCTATCCACGGGCAGGTGGCTCTGCACCCTGGGCTCATCTATGGAAGGGCTTCGTAGCCACCACCACAATGCAGAAGAGGTCCTGTTGGTGGATACAGAGCACATTCCCAGGCCAGGGGAGGATTTCCCTGCCAGAGCCCATCCCTGGAGCATCACAGCTCCTGGGACACCACCAGGAAGGCTCTGCTACTCAGGACCCAATGCCATGGTAATTACTTGCCGCTATAATAAAACGACTCATGCTGTTGGAGCCGGCAGGATCGTTTTCCACGCATCCCTACGGTCGATGCTGTGGTCGTTAATTAGGTTTAGAGTACTTTGGAACAAAGCCTTTGGGTCAAACTCTGCTCTCAGTCGCCCTGGCCTCCCTAACCCTGATCTTAATGGGATCTCTTCTTGGCTGTAGCTACCAAGCTAATCTCTCTTTAGTCAACCGCAAACAATTCATAGGAGAGTGGAAGCCCCATTTCAGCTGGCTCCCTGGAAGGAAACCATTTAGGAAATCTAATTTGACTGCGTGAGTCACCTCGCCACATGGAATTGGACACATTGGGCTTTTGTTGCAATCTTTTCAACAAAAGCCTTAAATTCAGCTCCTTTGGCAAAGCCAAGGAGATCTTGGGCGAGGGAAGCGACTCCCTCAAAGCCCATGTCCCAGGACTGAAATTCACACCTCCTAAGCCCAGGGAAAAGTTATTGAACTATTTATATCCCGCAGCAGCCCTCAAAATATGTGTCCAGCTCACTGCACGGGGGTGAGATGCATATTGTAAACCCCTTGAGGCAGCAGATTTATTCGCAGTGGCGTCCCGAGCCCACGGCCAGTGTCAGCACCAGCCAGTATTTTAGGAAATAAACTCTGCTTGGCTTGCACGACACTGCCCCGAAATAAACTCGATGTAAGCTCTGGAGTTTGGGGAGGAGACCAAGGCCACCCGGCTGAGCACCAAGCACTCCTGGAGTCCAGGGGTTTGCAGGTGCGATGCTTTGGGTCCAGAAAGCAAACGGACCTGTGAATCACAGAATCAGGGATTTGTCAGAGTTGGAAGGGACCTCTAGAGATCATCTAGTCCAACTCCCCTGCCAAACCAGGCTTGTGTCCAGCTCTGGAGTCCTCAGCACAGCAGAAGGACATGGACCTGTTGGAGCGAGTCCAGCAGAGGGTCACCAAGATGATCAGAGGGATGTAGGACCCCTTCTGTGAAGACAGGAGAAGGCTCCGGGGAGACCTTGTGAGGATGAAGAGGGTCTCCCCTCAGCCTTCTCTTCTCCAGGCTCAAGAGTCCCAGCTCTCTCAGCCTTTCCTCCTCAGGGAGATGCTCCAATCCCTCCAGCATCTTGGTTGCCCTACGCTGGACTCTCTTCAGCAGCTCCCTGTCTCTCTTGAACTGGGGAGCCCAGCACTGGAGGCAGGATTCCAGCTGTGGCCTCCCCAGTGCAGAGCAGAGGGGGAGAATGACCTCCCTCCACCTCCTGGCCACCCTCTTCCCTACACAGCCCAGGATTCCATTGGCCTCTTGGCCACCAGGGCACAGTGCTGGCTCTTGGAGAGTTGACCATCTACCAGGACCCCCAGATCCTTCTCCTCAGAAGTGCTTTCCAGCAGGTCTGCCCCTAACCTTTGTTGTTAGCTGGAATTCTTCCTCCCCAGAAGAGTTCTAATATCCCCAGCCTAGCATTTCAGCAAGTAAAAAAATTAGAAAAAAATGAGAATGAGAGGAGAAGCTGATTTTTTTTCTCCCTCCAGCTCCTCTTTGAAGACCCTCTTCTCCCCCCCCTTACTTGGATCGGTTGAGAGAGCCAGAGATTTTCCTGCAAGTGGAGCCGTTGCCGCCACACACCCCGCACTTGTCCAGCTTCTTGGAGGACCCCACGACGTGGTCGCAGCCAGCCTTGATGCACTGCCCGTGGACACAGATGGAGAGGGTCTCCGGCCCACACAGTGTCCCGTCGATCACCTAGGGAATGCCAGGGAGCAGCTCAGGCTTTTGATGTAAAATGGTGTAAAGCAGAAACAACAAAAAATTAAAATAAAAGGGGTGATGGTCATCTTACTTTGGCCTCAAAGACTTTAAATTCGCTCCTCCCCCTGGCTCGGCAGAAGAGCTTGCAGCGGTCTCGGGGTGACACCCCTGCATACTTGGGAACCCACTCCAGGCGATTCCCCTCCAGGTCCGTAAAGTTGTAGCTGTTGTATTTCTCACACTGCTGCTCCCGAAAGCTTTTCCCTGAAAAGAAAGGCAAAAGGTGAGCCAAAAGCACGGGAAGCCAGCAGGAACCTCTGTCCTCCACCACAGAATCATAGGATGGTTTGGGGTTGGAAGGGACCTTAAAGATCATCATGGAGATGTAGGAGTGAGATGAGGACAGGGGGAGGGAGTGAGCAAGAGGAGGGATGTTGCATGGGAGGGGGCCACAACCCCCAGGAGAAAGCCAGAAAACCATCCAACCTCAGAAGCATAGAATGGTTTGGGTTGGAAGGGACATTAAAGAGCATCCAGTTCCAACCCCCCTGCCCTGGGCAGGGACACCTCCCACCACACCAGGTTGCTCCAAGCCCCATCCAGCCTGGCCTTGAACCCCTCCAGGGATGGGGCAGCCACAGCTTCTCTAGGCAACCTCTTCCAGGGTCTCACCACCCTCCCAGCAAAGAAGTTCTTCCTAATATCTCATCTTAATTTCCCATTTAAAACCATTACCCCTTGTCCTGTCGCTCCACTCCCTGACAAAGGGTTCCTTCCTGACATCTCATCTCAATCCCCCCCGCCCCAAGCTTCCAACGTAAAGCCGTCCCCCCCTCACCCCACGGGATCGAGACTCAAGGGAGAGCAGAGCCGTGGTGGGTCCCGGAGAAACGGGGCCGGGAGGGCAGGGTGCGTTTGGGAACGGCATCCTTACCATCCGGCGGGCACTCCTCGGTGTGGCAGGACTGGTACTTGGCTCGCTGGCCCTCGCAGTACCTGCCGCCGTGCTGGGGCTTGGGGCTGTCGCAGTGGCGGTAGGAGAACTGCACGCCGCCGCCGCAGCTCCGGGAGCAGGAGCCCCAGGGGCTCCACGGGCCCCAGCCGCCGTCCACCGCCGGCTGCAAGAGGCCACCAGAAGCTGCTAAAACCATCCCACANCATGAAGTTATTCCTGACTTCCACCCGTCTGCTCATGTGCTTAAAAGTTAAGCTTGGGTTTAAGCACTTTGCTGACCGACTCAGAAATCACCGCTAATTCCCCCGACGGGGCAAAAAAAAGTAATAAAATAAAGCAAGCCGTGATTTAGTGGCAGAACTGCAGCTGCGTGCTCCCTTCCAGACCAGCCTGAGCCTCACACAAAGGCACGATGGCGTTTGTCTTAGGAGCTGGGCCAGTGGTAAGATTTATGAAAGGTGCCGTTGAAGGAGAAACAGCCAGGAAAGAAAAAAAAATCAGGCACGTCCAAAGCTAGTCCAGGGGATGGCAGGACAGGGATTTGGGAATTCCAAAGGGTCCCCGATTCTCCCCCCGCCCCTGCCTTACCTGGGGCTTCAGGGCATCCTGTGGCAGGCAGCGACCGTCCCAGCAGAGCCCCCCAGCTTTGCAGGGGGTGCCATCGGCCCAGGGCAAGCTGCCATTCTTGGTGTGGCAAAGGGGCTTCCCACTGCCCCTCCTGCACCAGAGCTGGGCACAGATGTCCTCCTCGGTGGTGTTGGGGCAGTGCTGGAAGTCCTTGCCAAAGATCTGCTGGCATTGCTGGTCCAGGCTGTAGAGGGCTTCTTGGCCAGGCAGCTCAGCGGGCAGGGAGAGGGGCTCAGCTGGGGCATCAAGCAAGCAGTCACCTGGGCAAGGGTGGGAGTTAGGATGAAGATACATCAAGGCTGGAGACACATCAAGGTCCAACACCCCAGCAGGGCACACCAAGCCTCTCCCAGTGGTCTGATTTCATAGAATCTTACAACCACAGAATGCCTTGGGTTGGAAGGGACATTAAGGATCATCTCATTCCACTCCTTGGGCAGGGACACTTCCCACCACACCAGGTGGCTCCAAGCCCCATCCAGCCTGGCCTTGAACCCCTCCAGGGATGGGGCAGCCACAGCTTCTCTGGGCAACCTGGGCCAGGGTCTCACCACCCTCACAGCAAAGAAGTTTTCCCCAGATCTCATCTCCATCTCCCTTCTTTCAATGTCAAACCCTTCTCCCCGATCTTATGGCTCCCCTCCCCGATCAAGAGTCCCTCCTCAGCTTTCCTGGAGCCCCTTGAGGGACTAGAAAGGGCTGGAAGGTCTCCCCGGAGCCTTCTCTTCTCCAGGCTGAACCCCCCCAACTCTCAGACTGTCCTCCCAGCATCTCTGTGGCCTCCTCCAGCCTGGCTCAAACAGGCCCATGCCCTTCCTGTGCTGATTTCTAACCCCTTCTTCCCACACACCCCTGAAGAACCTGAGAAATTAAGGAAAATGCAGTTCTAGCATGGTGAAGCTCCTTACCGTGCCCTCCATCCAGGAATTCGGTGAGGTACATGGCACTGCAGGGGGACCAGGGCTGGCTCTTGTTCAAGTGGATGAAAAGAGGGGCCATCATATGGTGCTTGCCCAGGGGCCCGAAGAGCCGCTCACAGGTCTTGGAGTCATCATGGGGCATGCTGAGGACATGGCCTGGAGAGCAGAGAGCACCAGTGAGACCCAGCCCCCCAGCCCCTGCTCTGCTGCAGGTGGTGGCACCGGGGCATCCAAGAGCATTTCTGAGTTGCCCCAGAAGTTCCTCTTGCTGCAAAAGCTCATTTGCTTCCATAAATCAGAAGCGACAGAGAAAACATTCCTTGCTCTGTCCCTGCAGTAGGGTTGTACACTGGGCAAAGTGGCCAAAATTAGCCGGAGCATCCCTAGAAGTATCAAAGCAAGGTGGGGAGGTGCTTGGTCCCACACCATAACTCATCCCATCAGCCAAATGCACCGGTTTGCACCAGATCAGGCACCTCCAAGCACTTCTGCTGCTGCAAATCAGCTTCCAGAAGGTCTCCCGGTGCTGCCCAGTGGTACCCAGCCAGGAGATGCTGGTGCTGGGCTGCGCTACATCCCCTCCCAGCAGCAAGACTGGCCACTCTGGGCTGAAAAAGCAGGAAATCTGCCCCCCCACCCCGCTCCCCCTGGGCAGGGATGTTTTACCCAGTTCGTGAGCCAGGGTGTAGGCTGCCTGCAAGCCCTCGTCCTCGATCACTGAGCAGCTTTTGTTGCGGTCGCACATGGTGCCGATGTCCGCCACTCCCAGCGTGTCACAGCTTTGGTGTCCGCAGAAGTCCTGAGGAGGGTGGGAGACGGTGAAGGGGTCCCGCTTTTGGTAGCCCCAACATCTCTGAGCAGAGCTGGGCAACCCACCTGGTGATCTGCACCCCAAATACAACCACCCCCCTCCTTGCTTTGCATGGTGGAGGGATTCCTTCTCTCCCTCCAGGGACATCTCGAACCCTTTCTTCTCCCCCCTGCAGAGCATCCCCAAGGGACCCTTCAAACCTGTCTCGTCAACAGGATGGCGGTGTCATAGTGCTCTGGGTGCCGGTCGCTGGGGGGGTTGAACTTTTGCTGCCAGCTGCAGAAGTTGCGCAGGGTGAGGCCACCATTGTCAGATACCTCGGGCCCAACTGCCGCCTCGTCTACCACCAGCACCTTCACCACCACCAGGTTGATGGAGTTCTTCAGGCTGGGGTGCTTGTAGATGCGAGCCGCCATGGACATCAGGGTCAGAATGTGGTTCTGTGGGGAAACAGAGGCAAAACCTGGGTGAAACCTTCATAGAATCAAAGAATGGGTTGGGTTGGAAGAAACCTTCAAGTTCATCTCATTATACTACCCTGCTCTGGGCAGAGACACCTCCCACCACACCAGGTTGCTCCAAGCCCCATCCAGCCTGGCCTTGAACCCCTCCAGGGATGGGGCAGCCACAGCTTCTCGGGGCAACCTGGGCCAGGGTCTCACCACCCTCACAGCAAAGAAGTTCTTTCCCAAATCTCATCTCCATCTCCCCTCTTCCAGTTTAAAACCATTCCCCCTTGTCCTGTCCCTCCCCTCCCTGACCAAGAGTCCCTCTCCAGCTCTCCTGGAGCTCCCTTCAGATCCTGGAAGGCTGCTCCAAGGTCTCCCCGGAGCCTTCTCTTCTCCAGGCTGAACAGCCCCAGCTCCCTCAGCCTGTCCTCACAGCAGAGGGGCTCCAGCCCTCGAAGCATCTTGCTGTCCCTCCGCTGGCCCCGTTCCACCAGGTCCATGTCCTTTCTGTGTTGAGGACTCCAGAGCCGGACACAGGACTCCAGGTGGGGTCACTTCACGCACAACCTCCAATGGATGCAAGAACCACCCTCCCGCTGTTGCTCCGAGACAGGGTGAGCAGAGTTTGAACCCAACGTCCTCGGTGACAAAGTGGGGCCAAAGCACTTGGACGGCCCGAGCCTTTGCCCAGCTCAGCGCCTGGGATGACCCAGAGATTACTTAATATATCAAACGCGCCCGCGATGTTGAAGCTGATGTAAACATCTTATCGGAGCATCGAAATTCCTCCTCTGCTTGGGACCCGGCCCCGCAGTCAGGAGAGAAAAATGCAGCGATTACACAATACAGTATTGGGAAAGAGAAAGTGGCTTCTCTCCTCCCCAGACAGAATCACACCCCGTGGTCTTGCTTCAGCGCCACCACCTAATTAAACTGCAAGGACCCAGTGGTGGAAGCCCTGTCCAGAAGCTGAATTTCACCCCAAAAATTCCTGTCTCCCAAGGAGAAAACATTCATCGTGATGCAGCCGGGAGAGGGACGTGCCACGAAATGCCATTTTCTTACCCAACCAGGGAGAGATTTAGGGAGATGCTCCCCCTCCTCCAACAGCGAGGGCGCATTTCTGGTGCCCAGGGCCACTCGCCCCCGGGGGATGCTGTGACCATTTGAAATTCTTCTGCCAGGCTTTACCCCAGCGCTGGCAGCACCGTGTAAACAGAAGGTCCCGCTTTCAGCAAGATGAACCCCACGGCTCGTCATCCGAGGGGCAGACCCCGGCAAAGCCGATGGGTGGGAGGGCTGAAAGAGACTGGTTTATTTAGACTGGCCGGATCTCCGCGACATGACTCATGTCCCAGCCCCGAGCCTGCAACGAATGTCACAGAGAAGCCACCACAGAAGCAAGGAACCCCACCAGCAGTTGCTCCAGGGGACTGAAGCAATTCTTCAACCTCTGGAGAAAGCCCCTTGGGAAGCCTGAGCTGGCAGTGTGCGCTGGCAGCCCAGAAAGCCAACCCCAGCCTGGGATACATCAAAAGAAGCGTGAGCAGCAGGGACAGGGAGGGGATTCTTGCCCTCTGCGCTCCTGAGACCCCACCTGGAGTCCTGTGTCCAGCTCTGGAGTCCTCAACACAGAAAGGACATGGACCTGGTGGAATGGGGCCAGGGGAGGGCCACCAAGATGCTCAGAGGGCTGGAGCACCTCTGCTGTGAGGACAGGCTGAGGGAGCTGGGGCTGTTCAGCCTGGAGAAGAGAAGGCTCCGGGGAGAGCTTGGAGCAGCCTTCCAGGATCTGAAGGGAGCTCCAGGAGAGCTGGAGAGGGACTCTTGGTCAGGGAGGGGAGGGACAGGACAAGGGGGAAGGGTTTTAAACTGGAAGAGGGGAGATGGAGACGAGATATTAGGAAGAACTAAGGTGGTGAGGGTGGTGAGTCCCTGGAAGAGGTTGTCCCGAGAAGCTGTGGCTGCCCCATCCCTGGAGGGGTTCAAGGCCAGGCTGGATGGGGCTTGGAGCAACCTGGTGTGGTGGGAGGTGTCCCTGCCCAGGGCAGGGGGGTTGGAACTGGACGATCTTGAAGGTCCCTTCCAACTCTAACCATTCTATGATTAAGCTTCCTAAAACTATCACAAAGCTTTCCTTAAAATTACACACATGAAGATGTCAAAGGATGGTCTGCCCTGGAGCTGCCCATCATGGGATGATCCATCTTTTCCAAGGGAGCAAATCCTGCCCCATCCTCCTCTAAACCATTACAGGCTTCACTCCATCCCAGTAGTTTTTAACTGGGAGCTCTCATTCCCAACTGCAAACCCCTTGAGATATCAACCCTCTCGTCCTCAGGGCTACATCCAGCCAAGAAACTCTTGCAGCAGCAGGAACGGAGGGACTCGGAAAACATCCACCCGCCTTCCCTTCATCTGGAAAGCCTAGAGGGAAAGTGAACTGAACAAACAGCTATTTAGTGGAGACTGAAAGGTCAAATTCACTTGTTCCACCATCTGGTGTGTATTTACACCCATCCCTGGTCCGTGCGGGAGTTGGTTGGGTTTGGGATGGACCCCGACTGCTCCTGAGAGAGCGTTAATCCACCTGCACCACCTTGGCTTGACCAAGGGGTTTGAAGCTGGGGCCAAAAGCAAATGATGGGATCCCCAGGGCTCAGGAGATGCTGACTGAATATTTTTGGCCAAATTGTGGCTGTGGATGAGCTGAATCCCACTTGTCCCATCCTCCCTATGCTTTTTGCTAATGGGTTCCAGCTTGAGGAGCCACTCAGGAGGGAATGCTGCCTTCTCTGGGGTTTCCTTCCCAGCATCAGGGCTGAAAATGTGGGTCCTGGGATCAGATGCCCAAGTGGGGGAAGTAGGGAAAGGTCTGGGGAGCCCAGAGGCACAAACAGACTGGTTTCTGCCTCCTTGCAAGGTGCCACAGCCCAGCTGGCACAGGGCAATTCCCTGCCATTTCCAATCAGCATCCTGGGAGATCTTGGCAGGATTTTCTGTCCAGCTGGTAAATACAGCTGGAAAACCAGTCCCTCACCTGCTCTGCGAGGGGAGAGGACACCAGTCCGAGCCCAAAAGGATCGAGGGAGCATCCTTCCTCTGCCCCAGGCATGAGAATTGCAGCAGGGGCTTCCTACTGCCCGATGATCACAGAATCATAGAA
>VZRU01020754.1:38264-143489 GCA_013398155.1 Pedionomus torquatus
CCCCCCCCCTTTTTTTTTCCAGTTGCTACTTTGGAAGTAACTGCTAATTGTTGTGATTATATAGGTGGTTTTAAAACCCCCAAATTAATAATTAATTGTGAACTTAAAAATTGGTTGCGGAGATATCCTGTAATCTGGCAAGGCTGCTCTGAATGAATAACCTAGAGAAGACTCATTAGTTGAATATTCAAGTGAAGAGTGAGCTGAACCACACATGAATTTAGCAGTGTAAATTATTGTAGTGATAACATAAGCCACTGAAGAGACTGGCATTGCCATCACTGTTGTTGGTGATTAATCACTTACCAAATTAAGGAAAAACTGTAAGGAGAGTTCATTACACCACCACTTCTACCACCAAAGCAAATATACAGGGGCTGAAGGAGTTACCTACCTGTAAGTAGTGTATGAGTACAAAGAAGGGCACAAACTGGTGACTCTTAGTAGGTTGTGTAACCACTTCTTTACACTGAATATAAACAAAACAGCATCTAAAAAACTCTCTCACTAGTTTCTTTTTTCCTTTTTATTAATAAAAATGTTACAGTACTTGTGAGACTTACTGTATCAAATTGTTCATTCAAAATCCCTCCTAATCAATGGCTAGGTGTTGGATGTTTTACTATTTTTACATGTGCATTTTAGAGGTTTGTGTCTGCTCAGTTCTTGTAAATAGGTAAATTTTCCAACTATCCTATGAATCATGACCATCTTGCTCTAAAATAATGTGCTTGGGCCAGGAGAGACAACGTTGTCTACTTTTTAAAGTTCTTCCCATCTACCCTTTTTTGTCAAACAGCACTGATATCTCCATACTTTTATCCTGATCAGAAAAATCACATTGGTGAAGATTTCAAATAAAATCTTGGTCCTTTTGAAGATGTCAAAGTTCTCATGGCAAAGCCACAGTGTCAACCTACTCCCACAGAAAGTGGTTTAAACTAATAAGATGGGTCACCTTATTGTGATCTTGTATGGAAGCATACTTGTAGGTTAATTTGATAGGAGTGAGTTGGTTTTGGTGCACAACTAGCTTGTGGTCCCACAATGGTTGTGTGTTTGGATGGTTACAGTGTCAGTGTGTACCTGTTCTGTGCCAAGTTGCATGGTTTAATTGAGAAGAACTGAATGAGCTGGGCCTGGAAGCAGCTTCTTCATGTTGACAAAGCACAGCACTGTGCTGACACGATGTTGGGGACCCCAGTGTCACACAGTGTGCAGAGCTTTGCTGCTGCTCTCAGAACTGGCTCAAATGCTCACTGAGCATGGAGTTGTGTTGTCCTCTGTAGGCAGGTCCTGAATGCCTTGGGACCTGCCAAGTTTCTTGTAGGTTGGGAGGTAGGAATAGCTTTCTTATTACATTTCTGCAGATAATGGGGATGATAGCCTATTTTTCTCAAGGCTTTACTGGAAGTTTCTATGGCAGAATTAGGAGATAAAGGCATTCAAATCCTTGGAGAACCTTATGCATGATGACTTTACCGGTTTATTGGCTTCAGATGCAGATATTTTGTGTTGATTATCTGGGTGGTGAATTGTTTCCCACCTGTTTTCTCCTTTTTTTTTTTTTTTTTTTTAGGGTTGAATTATCTGGGAAAAACTGCAGTTTTGGTGAAGTTGTGAATGTCAGGTAAAAATAGTGTTGGAGCCTTGTAAAGGTGACAGAAACAAGATCAAGATTGCAGTTAGGCACGTGAATGCCTTTTGAAGAATGTATGTGTGGATGGTCACTTCAGACAAATATCCATTCAGAGAGGCATGTAGATTCAAGCATAGGAAGCGTGAAGCACATCTTGAATAGTGAAGGTATGTGCTTCATTTTAGAACCTTATGAAGTCATGTTAATTAATAAAAATGGGGTAGGGAAGTGGTGGTAATGTTATGTCTAACTTTTCTTAAAACTTAGAACATGAATCATATTTACTAGAAGATCCAAAGTAGATTTGTGTTGAATTGTGCAGATGTTTCAGTTCATGGTCTGTTTTTATCTGCTGTAGGCTCAAGGAATGAGTAATAGGAATACTAGAGACCAGCTGTCCTGGAGGTGCTCAGGAGACTGCTTTATTCTAACTGTGAATTGTTTCATTTCCTGAATTATACAAATTGATGATTTCTTGTCACTTATTTAGCATTCTGCAAGCCATAATATTATGATACATTTTCTATTAACAGCAGAAAACAGTTTTGAATAGGCACAAGTCTCTGAAGTCCTTAAAGCTTTGAGGGATGCCAGAATTGACACTAATCAAATTTACTAGAATTTTTCAAGATGCTAGATGTGGTGGAGCAAAATAATTTCAGTTGAAGGGGATCTAGAGGGAAAGATTTGCGAAAAATGTTGAAGTTAGACTGTGCATGCTTTTCCTGGTCAGAACAGGAATTTTGCAGTGGGCACTTGTATAATTGATGTCAAAAAAGCTACTACTGGGTTTTGTTTCCTAAAGATGGATTAATAGCTAAGAAATGTCAGTCCAACTCAAATATGAATTTGTACCTCCAGTGTTAACATGAGCTAAAATCTGAATCTAATACCTGAAGAAAATAATCAGTGTATTTGGAATGAAATTATATCTTCAGTTTATTGAATGTAGAGGAATTTTAATAAAAAAATATCAAGCTGCAGTAAAGATAGGGCACACATATGAGTACTATTTGTCAGTTTAGTAGTAGATTGGCAGGTATCAATCTGGTGGAAATGTATTGATGAGGATATTCTGGCTCGTTTTTTTTGTTGTGGGTTTAGTGTTGTGGTGTGTGATTTTTTTTTTTTGTTTTGTTTTGTTTTTTGTTTGTTTAAAGCACTGAGGTTCTCATTCCTTATTGTATAGTTTGGCACAAGTCAAAATTTTAACTAAAATAGCTGTTGATATGGGAACTTTAGCAATCACCTTTGATGGGACTAGGGGCAGTTCTCTGTAAAGTGCAAATGGGAAAAAAGCCAAAACCAAACAACTTGAGTTACGTTGGAGGGGAATGTTAAATACAACATTTTCTCAGCCTGCATAGTACTTAAATATCTCTTATTGGCTTGTAGAATTTTATTCACTATTTCAAGTGGCTTGTGGGTATGTGGTTATTGCTATGGTATGTGTTGTTTTGAAGACATAATAACCAATGTTTGTAAAAGCATGTACCTCAACTTTTATTCCTAAATTCAGAGATAAGAAACAATAGAATTTTTAAAAACATGGAGTTCTGATAGTTCTGTTAACATTGATTCTAATGAGCATCTTCTTGCATGCAATCTAGCAGTTATCAATTCCAAGCCTAGAAGGGTTCATGGAGTCTGGTAAATGCCTGAAATAAAGCCAGCAAATCTCTGTACAACAGCAGGGATGCGGGAGCAATCTTTAAACCTCCTGCACCTGCCATATGTGTCCAGCCACTGCAGATCTGAGTATGAAAAACTCACTGGATACCTGTGGGAGGACTAGGCACACTTGTGCTCCTGCTGCACGTTATTATATCTGTGTCAATATATAATATCTGTTGCTAGATTTACATGGTGTTACTGATAAAACATACTCTGTTTGTGCTGCCTGGCTAAGACCTCCTATTTATTTTTTTCCTAGATGGAGCCTTTTGCAAGACTGCAGAAAAGATGGGCAGACAGGTCTCGAGTTTAGCTACCTGGTAATGTGAAGTAGCTGTATTGTTGGCTTAACCCATGACTGGAAGACTCCTCTGTTGACAGAAGGTCACCAGGATGACAATTCTACTGCCTGAAAAGGCTTCTGCTTTCCTGTTCAATGTAAGCACACTTTCCTGAGCAAAAGTGAATACGCTGTAATGTTTCAATGCACGAGGAACTCCTGGCTGCCAGAACAGATCTCTGAGTCCATATGAAGCTAGGTGTGAATTGCTGTGCCTGGGACCAGCCTGGGAATAAACGAGAGCAAATGTTGAATACTCAATGTACAATACAAAATGCTGCTATAACTTTTCTTTTGGGAGGAGGCACAGTAAAAATACAGCTTAGACTTGGGGCCAAGCTCTCTACAGCAGGGATTTCACCATGTAATTTGAAATGTAGTGGGGGTGAGTGGGAATAACATAAAACAGAGTGACAGGGTAAGGTGAGGGGGATTTACAACAACTATCTTGTATACCTAGTTCAGAAACATACGATATTTGTTGGTTTCTATTGTTTTATATTTTATTCTCTGCTTTCTGATGTAGGTAGGTGTGATAATCTATCTGATCCAAAGGAATATAAGCTTTTGAAAAAAAAAAAAGTATAGGGCAGAGAAACCATCAGACTGCCAGTGCAGAGATACAATACCAGTTGCTGAATGAAGAACAGTACAGATGAAACTTCTCTGGAAACAGCATCTGAGATTTGAACTTTCACAGACTTGAACAGTGATATGGTTTCATGGTGCTGTGATTAGCATTGTGTAAAACTACTGTGCTGCTCTGACGGCCACTTGGCCTTTACAACAAGGTTAGCCGCTTTAGACAGGAGGCTGTACTTTGTCTAGTGCTCTGTATGCTAGCAGTCCCCTATGACAAGCTGCTTCTCAGTGTTTCTTGACATAAGTGTGGGTTTTGAAAGCTGTAGCTGTAACACTGCTGTGTGAAGCTTTAGAAGATCGAGTTTACTGAATATGGGTTTTATTGCCCAAGTGTTGGCAAAAAGTAGCCACTGAGGATTCATGAAAGGTAAAACTTTCAAGTCTTGTGAAGCATGTGGACTACAAGATGTAGAATGTTTCCAGACATCTTAACAATTTTTGTCCTGTGGTTTGATGATAATCCAAATATTTAGTGTTGGTATTGCCAATTTTGAGATAAAATTTCCCATGCCAGCTTTGTAGCAGCCACTCCTTCAGCACTGTTGGATGGTAGAATGTAGAGATGTGGTAGACGAAGTAAGCCAATGGGTTTTGGGTGATGGGGGGATGAAGGATTAATGCAAAGGAAAAAAATAATCCCAGAAGGTGCTAGTTAATTTGTTCCTCCCCTCTTAGAAAATTAAGCTTCCCCCTATCATCAAAGGAAGTTCAACAAAGCCAAGTGCAAGGGCTGTGGCAATCCAAGCACACAGGCTAGGTGGAAAATGGTTTAAGAGCAGCCCTGACAAGAACTTGGGGCTGTTAATTGAAGAGAAGCTCAACTTGAGCTGGCAATGTGTGCTTGCAGGCCAGAAAGCCTGCATTCTGAGCCCCATCAAAAGATGCATGGCCAGCAAGTCAAGGGAGGTGATTCTGCCCCTTGGCTGGGGTACTCTGTCCAACCCTGGGGCCCCCGACATGAGAAGGACATTGGCCTGCTTGAGTGAGTCCAGAGGAGGGTCATGAAGATGCTCAGAGGGCTGGAGCTCCTCTGCAATGAAAACAAGCTGAGATTTGGGATTGACCAGCCTGGGGAAATGAAGACTCCATGGAGACTTTATAGCAACCTTCCAGTATGTAAAGGGGGCCTACTGGAAAGATGGGGAGGGACTCTTCATCAGGGAGTGTAGTGACATAGTGAGAGGTTATGCTTTTGAACAGAGAGAGGGCAGATTTAGATTAGATATGCAGAAATTTTTTACTGTGAAAGTGGTGAGGCACCGGAACAGGCTGTCCAGGAAAGCTGTGGATGCTCCATCCCTGGATGTGTTCAAGGCCAGGCTGGAAGGGGCTTTGAACAACCTGGTCTAATGGGAGGTGTCCCTGCCTGTGACTGAGGGGGTTGGAATGAGTTTATCTTTAAGTTACTTTCAAACTCTAACTGTTCTATAATTTTAAGTTATTCCAGTAACTACAAGCGTTTCATATATAGACTTGAGGCCTGGTTTAATTTCAAAGATAACAAAAAATTGTGCCTGGGTGTCCTGTGGGTTTTTACCAAAAGTCCTAAAGTAGGCAGCAAAATGAACTCAGGAGACCAGTATCTTACACCTGAGGGAATTTTGAATGTCAAAAATCAGCAAGCTCAACTCTTGCAGAAACTATGGGCAGCACTGTGAGCTGCAGCGATCTAAAATGAGCATTAATAACCTGACTAAAGTCAGAGCTTTGTAAATGCACAGACACTGTCTGAGGATCTTGGACAGATGTTTCAGATGTTAAAACAGGATAGGCTTCGCCTATCCTGACAATCTGTCACTGTGCATGTGTTCAATAGGTAAATAAGAGGGAAAGCCAGCTTTTTTCATGTAAATCTCCAGGGATTTCCTCTAGGGTTCAGAGCTCTGGCAAAAAGCTGTCTGCAGGAATAATTAAAAAAGAAAAAAAAAAAACACCAGCCAACGACCCAACCTAAAATGTTTAAACAATATCCAGTGCACAAGTACAGACCATGTGCATCTTTGAATTCAATTTACCAGTGTTTACAGTTAGAAAAAAATCTAGCCCTTAAAAAAGAAATCCTTCATAAAACTATGTATTTTGAGGCAGTCTATAGGACCACATGATTTTGTACTGGGAATTGGCCTCTATCCAGTATGCTTTACATGTATTTGTTGAAGGATACCATGCACTTGTATTACTGCACCAATTCAATTCTTAGATGATTTCCCCTTTGGCGTACCAGTGACAGTTTTTCATTGGTTATTCATTTATATTATTGATTAACACCTACTGGACCAATTTATTAGTCCCTCCAAATCCATTTTAAGTATCAGGATTTTCTAATGGAGAACTATCCTTTACAGAATACTAACATCATGCTTGTAAAACATTCATTGGCTTAATTTATTGTACTGTGTATAACATAAACCAGAGCTCAACGATAGGTCTTTTGTTGCAAGCCTCCTGGCTTTTTTGATAGGGAAATGTTACCTGGAGCACAAGTAAAACCTATTCTCCTGAAAGACTCATGGGACTCTTCCAGCCCATCATGTAACTATGTTAGCATTCCTTCAAATGAAGAGCTTTCTCCTGTTCACACCAGCAGAAATAAGTATGTGCAGTCTTGTTGCGATTGGGGAAAGTGTGGAGATTGCCACTTGTTTGTGTCTTAGGGAGTAAGGAGTGAACCAGGAAAAATAAGGCAGTCCTTCCTCTTTCTCCTGGAATGAGTTAAGCAGAGAATGGTGCAAATACATGGCACAGTGGCACAATTTTCCTCAGGAAAACTTTTTGGTCAAGACATTGTAACTCTGGGATAAATGTCCAAACTCTGTCTTCAGAAACCCCGTATAGGCTGATAATATGAAGTTCAGAAGCATGTGTTCCCCATTATTCTCAGGGAAATCTCTTTGCACATCAGTAGGCACATATATAGAGATATATATGTGTGTAAGTTCCCAAATCTCATGTGCATGTACCAAAATCACTGATTAAATGCTCAAATCCTGATGGAATTCTACAAGCCTACAAAGTCTGGAAGGTGTCATTGTTCACTAGATCTATTAGCTTCCTTGCTCCATATTTTCCAGTAACTACCCATCTAGTTTGTTTTCCACATGAGCAGATAAAACTTGTCTTACTTTATAATTTTCTGCTTTTGCTACAGCTTGTGATTGACACACTCTTCATAACTGACAGATGCTTGCTTACAAGATCCTTGGATGATGCTTGGGGCAGGCCTAGGTATGTGGTAGAGAAAGTCATGGAGGGAGAAAAAAAGGGTATGAATGAGGCTGGTGTCCTGAACTTGAGCTGTTTCCTTCCAGAACAGAGTAATACCAGAAACTGCCTTGCTCTGCAATAAAACAAAGTACTGCTCTTGGGTGTTTCTGACCTGAAATAAATAGTTAAATGTAACAAATTGAAAGAAATACTATAATTAGGAAAATAGAAGTTAAGACAGAAAAAATAGTTGTAGAGTTTTCATACTATAATCCTACAGTAGTTCCTAGATCTTCTCCCAGTAGACCATCTTGGAATGGGACTTGTACTTTGCCAGTGGAACATAACTGGAGAGAGTTCACAGTAAGGCTACGATTTAAGACACAAACAGATGTTGGCCAGTGCTGTGGCTGCAGCAGATGAATAGGTGATGAATCAGGAGAGCTTTGCATAGTACAAAGGATAAATGTTGTCAGTGCAAGTTGTCCTGTTTCTTTTCTTTAAAGACACCTCATTTTGGATGTGCTCTTTTTACTGAATGAAATGTAATGATTGTTTTCCGAGTTGGTAACTACTTTGAAACTGAGTAAAACATTGGCTGCAATTATAAATTAGAGTTTACTGAAGCTGACCATGCAGTTCATGGTGTTACATTGCTTTGAAGCCAGACGTTTTATACTTAACACATTTCATGGGGTCAAACCCCAATATTTAATAAATGCAAGCGTACCAGGAAAGTTACATGAAATCGAACTTAAATTTTATATTTCAATGTCCTCTTCAGACAATCTTATGACATCATGTAGTTCAATGAGGTGTGCAAAGCAGGAAACCTTTATGTTAGGGTGTTCTCTAACCTTCATATTCAGTATCTTCAGAAACACCATTTCTTGCTGCCTGTAGAGTCTAAATGGAGTTTAGGGAAATCTGAGGCCCCAGACTAGGGAAGAAAAGCACTGGATTAATAAATGTCCATAGGCTGTGGAAAGAATTTGATGCTGACTAGCATTTTCCTTACGGGCCCCCTTTTGCAGTGAGAAAGCATGTTTCACGGGGTATTTGCTGAAAGCTTCACAGAGTTACACAGTCTGGAGCATGCTATCAGATCAACAAATGTTACGCCTGGTATGCAGTGAAAGGATACCATGGAGATAGTATCATCTGCACCTCCTAGCGATCTCTAGATTATTTCTTTATAGAGAGATTAAGGTATCCCAGTCATCTTTCCTGAGCATATAACCTAGGTGATTTCTTTCTCTTCTGCCTTCAGCATTCCCCATTCAGTTCCTGCCATGGATGTGCGTGTGCAGAGAAATGCAGGAAGGTTTTCTGGTGGATACAATGTACAGTTTTCTTCATGGGTTTCAGTGGAAGGCCCTGGGAAACTAAAAGGCATGAGCTCTTGTGTCTGCAATGATTCACACTGTCAATAAAGGAATGTAATCCCAGGCACTTAGTAAGCAAATTAATTTTTATTTGCTAGTGACTATATAGTTATTTGGATGTATTAATGCTTTAGAGCTTGTACAAGATAAATTGATCAAGAAAAAACAGGAAGCTTTCCTCTGCTTGTGGAAAAGAGTGTTCAGAATGAATGTACAGTGTGCTGAACAGGTTTTTATTTGCTTTATTTGCTCTATATCTTCTAACACATTTTGTGGGACCCCTAATGGACAGGACTTTCCTCTGTGTAGATGGCAGGTTGATTACAGGATGTCTACCCGTAAGTGGCACTGAAACTGGCTTAAGACATGCTCTTACTGGGAATGACGTGTCCTTGGACTGCAACTGAGCCATTTGAAGGTTCCTGTCTAGATTTCTGAAGTGACCCAGGCTGTAAAACATGGACTCAGCATGCATCTAATGTTTTGACTTTCAAAAGGAGGGTTCTTTCAAGGATCTGGTTTGGAGTCCAGCCTCACCAGCAGGTTAACTGACACCACAAAAGGGATAGTAACTTGCAGATATCAGGTAGCTCTGACTGGACAAGGCTAAAGTTGAAAGAGAAGACTGCTTAAAGCCCGCTTACCTGTAAAAGAGCATTCTGGAGCTGCTAATTCAGTCTGTGATTCAACAATCCTTCCTGCCAGATCTCTGTTAATACTAATTAGGTCTGGATCAGCATGTGTGCTCAGTTGTGCTGTGTTGAGTCAGGCGTAGCACATGCTGTGCCGTTGCTATCAGCCCAATGCCAGCTGCAGTAGCAGAGATGATACCTGATCCAGCATAAAGTTAAGAGTCGTATAGACAGATGACACCTGATCTTGCCTAATCCGCTGGGACAGCTACTCCTTGAACATTTTTAACAAATCTGAAATGACAAAGCAAGTTTTCACTGGCTTCAGTATTCCTGATGCAGCAGTAGCATCTTAAAGCAATACTAGTCATCTCACAAAATCACACTTATGTTAGCGTGGTAAACATCTGCCTGCACTGCTAGGGGGTTTAGTGAGTATAGCTTGTAAATAGGAGATTAAAAGAAAAGAAAAAGGCAAATTCTAATCTATTTGGATATTATTGTTACTTAGTTGATGGGCAGTTTTGTGCCAAATACATGATCCTATAAATGCTTAAGAGTGAGTACAACTTCGTTGGCCTCTGTAAGCACTTTAGTTATCAGGCTAACACTTGTTAGCAGTTGGCATGATTTGGGTCCTAAACCAAAGAAATTTTTCCATGATAGGAAGGTAAGCCCCATAGATACAAGTTATTGTAATTTAGTTGGAATTCAGTTGGAGTCTAATTGTAAGTAATAGCCTTCTACAGGCTATCCACAAATTCCATTGAAAATTGGATTGAAATTTAGAACAGTAAGGGTATTTTTGATCTATATATTACTATTAGCATCTTGTTTTCATGTTTGTCATCTGAAGGAGAGTTTATGTTTAATAAACACCAGTCTGTGTGTGTTTGTCTGGAAGCAGATTTGGGGACTATCCTTTTTTTTTCTTTCTTTCTTTTTTTTGAGGCACAGTTTTGTGTTAATAACATAGAAGTGTGGCTTGTCTTCTCATAGCACTAAAAGTGAGATAATCCCTGTGTAAGGAATTGGTAAGTATGGTCTGCTTAATCTAGTCCCAGTGTGAAACTGTTGACATTTGTTCTTTTTTTTTCTATCATTATGTGACTGGGCCTGTTTTGTGCTGGATTAGGCACAAATCTCCTATGCAGCACATTTGGCATGTTACTAGTAGTTTAACTTCATTAATAATGTATGAAGGAAATGTAATCCATGACAAGGAAGGAAAGAAAAGTATTTTTACAGCTACCAAATCCTCTGGAATGGGTAATTATTCAAGATTTGATGTTTGATGTTATAGTTTACAATTGAGCTCCTTTCACAGAATAAAAAAAAAAAAAAAAAAGAAAAATATACATATACAGAAAAATACAGTGGTGCTATAAGGAACGTGCTTCTTAGTGTTTTAGACTGCACGTACTGGTTTAAGATGTATCAAGTCCAGAGAGAAATGTAGATTGTAAAGAGAATGCACTTTATCTTAGATGATGTAAGCAGCATTGTGTTCCTGTCTCAATGAAAACAGACAATAAAGCAGGGTTTTTAAAAAGGAAAAAAAAAACAACAAGTTGCTTGCTAAATCATGTTGACCATGCCTAAAAAAGAACATTAATAGTTTATGGGCATCAGCTAAATAACATAGATAATTGTTTATGGACTGTTTTAAACTAATTACTTATTCAGAAAATTCAGTCGCATACTTGGTATTCCTTCTCACCTGCGAGTTGCTCCTAACCAGCCTCAATATTTGTGGTGTCTGAAAAGTCACAATGTGCTGCGGGGAACCTAAACTAGCCTCAAAGCAGCGGTCACTTGCAACTACTTTTGTGCTCTGCACTCCTGTCACATTTGTGCTATCAGAGCAACAGCTGGGGAGACTTTTTCAACAAAGATGAGTGTCAGATAATCCTGATGAGATTCCACATCCAACATCTTTTGTAATTATGTCACATTCAGCTGTAATGGAATAATTCAAGCTGAAAGGACAAGCTTTGATCCTTTCTTAAACCTTTCCCAGTAGACTGGCTATCTAAAAGATTTAAAGATATTTCTGTTACGAGATCTAGTGTTTCCTCAGAAGTCATGTTTCTGAAGCAATGAGATCTGTAAGAGCAATATTATTTTCCCAATACATATCTCAAAGCATTTTTGCTAAACAAAGTTGTCAATAAAATGATGCCCTTCCATAACCAACACGGAAGTTACAATTCATTTTAATATTCTTTAACTCAACTGGGTGCACAGAGAATGGACTTTGTTTGATAATGAATCACTGCGGTAGAATCTATAAATATTGGTGTATAGATGTGTTTGTGTTAAAGCAAATACAAATTTGTTTATTCATACATATTGGGAATATCTATTTGTGAAGTAAATGTTTCTGAAGATCCACTCTTTACAAATAATTAGTTTACACTAGGATTTTTGAAGTAAGATTTAGTGGCCAATCTCTTATTGAATTTCAATACAACTTTAGTACCTTATACTCCTAGGTTCTTTTGGAAAACCTCAGTTGGAAAGGCCTTTAGGCCTACATAAAAAGAAATTGCATTTTTCCAATGAATCTTTCTTACTGCTGGATAATATTTTGTGTTCAATAATGTTACAGAAAATGGCACTGGCTATTTTGTTTCTGAACAGAATGATGTGACTATGGATACAGGAACTGCTGTAGAAGATCTTTGCCTGGGGTACCTTTGGCCTCAATTTGGAGGACGGCATTTGAATCCCTATTTTTTCCTGTGTGTCAGATTTATGCCAATGTAAATCCCTTGACTTCAGTGGACGTTTTTCATTCACTTCCTGGCCTCCATTGGAAAGAGAACTGTTTCTTAAGATTTTCACACATGGACTACATTAAGGGGTCACATTCAGATGATACTCTTCTGGCATTTCCATCAGTCAGGGGTCAATAAAGTGCTATCTGGGCTTAGGGTATAGGGTTGGGCATGTGTTTAGTCAGCTCCAAATTTCCCATCTGTCAGACATGAGAAATTCAATGTCTTTTCGTGCATGCCTGTTTGCTTAGGGCCTGAGAATTGGTGTGGCAGGGGTCATTTCTGAGGGCTGTGCCGGTAGAGTCCTCTGGTATGCCTCCCAAATAACCTGGTGTGTGCCTTGCTTCTGTCTCCCAGTGTTTAATGCTCACTCATCTTTATGGTCCTGAATTTGTGAGACCTAGGATAGAAACTGACCTCTTCAGAGGTATACAAATGGGAGAGGCCCGCTTTCACACAGCATTATAAAGCTTCCCTCTCTCCTCCAAGTTCCTGCTACGCATGCGGAAAGTTATTAATTTTGTCCTAACTTAAGTTTGGTTAATAAATAAAATTAACAACCAAGGTCCTGGGAGAATGTTTTTCTCTCTTTCCCAGGATCTATTTCAGTTTATCTGCAAGCTAATAAATGGTAGTGACTAATGATTGGTATGAGCAAACCTCAAGAGCATCAATTCAGAAAGCAACCTTGAGTTTGGACATTTGTCTGAGTTAGCTGTGTCTCTTGAGTGATCAATCTGGTCTGAAAGCTTGAAGGATTTCTTCCTCCATTTTTGCTGGTTGAGAGGAACTGTTCTGACTCTGGTTCAGAAAAGTAAAATTCTGGGATGTAATATGCAGTTGGTCTGTGCCTCTGAGGATGGATCCTGAGAAGAACAAGATTTTTAACTGTTTAGTGTCCAGTGTCACTCTGTGGTAATTGCATGCTGCTGGCCAGAGCAGTTAATATGCTTGAAAATGGGGTGTTTTTTCTGTGTGGACAAGAAAGTAAGCCTTGGATTTTTCATGTGTCATCTGAATCTGGACCTATCCTTTGACCATAGAGTGATTTTTATTCAGCCGCTTAATCAGCATCTCTTTATTTGTGGAGGCTGGGTGAGGTACTGAAAAGCTAAGGAAAAGGACAACGTTTGCTTATCTTTTAAAATAGAAAGGGTTGGTGAAAGGAAAGGAGCAGGGCACCTCGTAGACTACTCAGACTGATTTTAGTCTTTGACAAAATTCTGGAACAAACTAATGCAGTTTGGAAATATCTGGGAAACAGAGGATGAAGAGAAGCCAAAAATATCTCAAGAAAAAATCACGTTTAACTACTGTTAACCCCCTTCTGTGGCAGGGCAACATATCTGTGGACAGAGGCAAAGCAATAAATCCCTCTGTATCCTGGCTTCAGAAAAGCTTTTAAAACAGTCTTACACAACACTTCTGTAATGAATTCAAGATATCTGAGCTAGGTGTAACTATTCTAAGGTAGGTTCAAAATCAGTTGGACTGTTGTACCATAGAAGAGCTTGACAGTGATATGTGGCCAAAATGAAAGGCTCTGCCAACAGACTTTTTCTGGGTCTGTTTGTAGACTCATTGGGTTTGAAGATTTCATTGACAACTTGGCTATTTTATTAAAGGCTGTAATGAACCAAAGATGGGGTGAGCTGCAATTGTGTGAGGATGGGATTAGAATTAAAAATACTTTGTTAAATTAGAAGTGAAGTGATCTGAAAAGTAGAGGATGTAATTCAATGGGGCTGAGTGATTATTTAGTGATAGTAACTACATGCATAAGCACAGATGGGAAGCAATGGAGTAAGCAGTGGTCTTGCAGGGAAAGATCCAGTTCTTATTAGGGCACAAGCGGGATGTGATTTAGGTGCATGCTCTATTGCTAAAGATTTGAGCAGAACTGTAACAGGAAGGATACCATTTTTTAACTCCCCTCTTATCACAATAACACTTCAGCTGAAATGCTGTATCCAGTTTCAAGCAGAAGATTTCAAGAAAGGCTTGGACTGGTTACAGAGAGATGAAAGAAAAGCATTGAGAATCATTAGATACTAGGGGGATGAGGACAGACTGAATGGACTGGGTTCTTTAACCTGATGAAGAGAGTACTAGAGGGGGTGACACAATAGTCTGCAAGCCTACTCTAAAAACACAATAACAGTCTAATCTCTGTGGTGAGTAGTACAAGTAGTAATGGACTTGAACCGCAGGAAGATAGATTAGAAGTAGGTTTTTGGTGACTCAATCTGCTAAAAAAAGAAATGAAACACTGAAATATCCAGTTGGGCAATGGTATGGTTGGTTCTTGGAGAACATTGAGAAGTTGTTAGTTAAGTACCTGTTAAGAATGATCAAAGCATGTTTTATACTATGCTGGGAGCGGTGTACAGAAGACGACCTCTTTGTCCCTCTTTGTCCCTTATGAAAATATTTAAAAAGCTGTGGTCCATTCTATGTGATAAAATACTGTATACACACAACACTAAAAGTATAGCTGGAACTTGGTTAATGGTAGACAAGTGCCAAGGATGCTAGTTCTGCAACCTTTTCCAGAGTCCCATCTGTGTATGATCACTGAAGAGACAGTTCTTCAGCCATTGGAATGAATGATAGGCTGCTGCAGAGGATTTACAGGTATTTGATCTTGTAACTTTTGAGTGTGTTGGCCACCATAAATAATAGTCTTTGGTTTAGTAAAAGTTTTCACTAAAGCTTAAGTGTCGGTGTAATTGCAAGGGAAATTCAGGTCTGGATACAATGGATAAAGTTTCACTGAATTGAAGATGAGAGATGTAATTGCAGTTGGGGGAAATCAAAACAAATGTGACCAGTTCAGTGCACTGAAGTGACGTTTCACCAGTAAGCTGACAGTTGTGCATGTGGATAGTGTGGGGGAGCTGCCTCTGCACGTTAGTATTTCCTGTGCTAAATCACTTTATATGTTTATAGATAATGTACTGCCTAGTGGGAAACTAGCTCAGATCATTTTAACTTTTATTAGAAGGTACAATTTTAATAAAACCCAGTTGTTCTGAAGGGGGAGAGGAAGACTGGGATCTCTCAGCTTAACTGTTGATCACTTCAGGTTAGTGGACAAAGCCCATAGGGCATATGTGATGTTGCAAAATGCTGGTGAAAGGCAAGAGACTCTTTGGTGGAAAGCAAGCAAGAAAGCCCCTGTACTCCATTCACAGACCACAATGGTAGCTACAAGACCTTGAGACTTCTGATCTAATTCCTATTTCTACATCCTATCCACCTGCTGGTGCTTTTATAACATCAATGAATCTTTTATTCTAGTGTTCAAACTCAGTTTAATGGGGAAGATTTTCAGAAATGTTTGTGGTTGGCAATAGAATTATCTAAATGCCTGGAGATACAGGACTGAAAAATACTCTGGTTGATTTATTTTATTATAGTGCAGTGTCCTGTATATTTTAATGAAAGATAATGTAAGTTATCATGTCCTCAATCCCCTTTGTGAACTAGGGCACAAATTAAAGTATCTGAGAGCTCAATCATAATCAGCTATCATTAGGTAAAATGTTACTAGTACGCATATTCTGTTGCAAACTGACATGTATCACATGATGACCGGTGGTGCAAATGAACTTCCCCTTTATCCTCCTTCATGTGCTAATCCTGCGTGATTGGTTCTTATTGCTGTGATGAAAAGAAGAGAAAGACCATGATTTCATGGGGTAAGAAAATTTATCTTCTGTGAAAGTGTAGAAAGTCATTGTATCATGTGATTCGGAAAAGTGATCCTTTATTTGTTTACTGAAAAAATATTTTAAAACCTTCTAATTAAAATAAGAGCATAAGAAGCAACTCTCCTGGTCTTTGGGTGGGTTACCAGATTTATCTCTTCAGTAGAAATGGCTTTAGATATTACTTTTTTTTTAAATTGATCTAAATCTTGCAGCTTTTGAAAAATCATTAGACTCCATCAGGTTTTTGTATTTTATGCATTTGACTCAAAGATTCACTTTCATGTTTGATCACTTGGATGAATAAATCCCACAGTATGCTCCAGTATGTGAAGCATAGCGCAGTTTTAAGGGCAGCGTCTCTTTATTAGAGATCGTGTTATTTATATTATTCTTCATATAATATTATAAATATCATTATATTTACATTATTCTTCAGCATGGAGTCTAAGATTTCTTGTGAATGAAATGCATCTTAGTAGTAATTTAAATACAGTAAAATTCTGATTTCAAGGCACTTGTAAAGGTCAGTGCGCTACCAGCACTAGGCTGCATTTGAAAGTAACGGGAACTGTGATCTCAGAACACTTAATGAGATACTAATTTTGCATCTTTAAATGCATGCAAAATCAACAATTACTAATGTATACTGTTTTGTGAATCGCTTTAAAAATAATAATAATAAATGTGGTGATTCTGGATGTGTACGTTTTGTGGAGTAAAGTCTCTGAAGTAAGAGTGTGGTATAACACAATGTGAAAAATTTATTTGCAAAATGGGGACTAGCCTCAGTGATCTCAAATGCATTATAGGGAAGATGTGCAATTGGCATTAACATTAACATGGAAATGTTAACTTTAAGTTTATTGTGGTATTCCTCTGGAAATTAATACCTACTGATATTTAACTGCTTTATAATTGGCATTAGCAGAGAATTGTTTTGTGGCTTATCTTATTAATAAAATACAAACCCATGCTTCTGAAATCTGAAACAACAAGAAGAATGTCAGTCCTGTTTTCCATGAGCTTTGAATTATTGGTCCTGATCTTGAGGTGATATAAACTGGGTTGGGTTTTTTTTCTTTTTGCTTGGTCCAATTTCTCAGATTCTGTAACTAGAATTAGCAGAAATTTACTCTCCTCTAACTCGTCTCATGAGCAAATAGTTAACAAAAAAACATTTCAATATGCATGGGCCTGAAACTGCATGTGCTATTCATCCTAAAAACATGTGATTAAAAAATAATAAAAAAAGGAGAAACTAATTTCTTAAAAGCTATGAGCGTAGCTGACTAGGTATGGAGAAAGATACCTTAAGGTGTGCCATATTTATGCTTGCTTTTGACCTGAGAAACAAATAGTCCTCTTTTTAGAGTGAACACTATTTGCCTAAGGTGCACATGTATTTCTAGTCTCGTCTGAGTCCAGGAAGAACAGCAGCTTGGTCCTGTTTAAATCAGCTAAGAATTAACAGTCATTCCAGAGGTCACAAATTTACATCACTGCTGTAGCTGTTGATAACTTATGTCAAGTCTTTATATACCACTGTGTGGTTCCTAAATAAGCTGCGTTTGCTGTGAAGCTTAGCTAACCACTGTGTGACCTTTTGTTCATACTTGTGTGTGCATAATAAAAGAAAGTTCTTCTGTTGCTCTTAAAGTCTACATTTGCATAATTTCACATTTCTCAGCTAGAGCTCCATCAGCTTAGTGGGCACAAAATCTCCCTTTTCACTTCTTTCAGCTGAAGTATTTCATGGATATCAAAAATAATGGTGTTAGCCATCAATTTCATTCCTATGGATCATCCTAGATAAAAAACATAAATTACATTTTAGGTTTGTGAAATCTATGTTACATTAAAGTTTTAGGTGATTACCACTGAATATGCACATAAAAGGTAGTCTTAGAGCAAGAATCAGCCTATTGACTGAGAAAAGATCTGATTTCAACTCCTTTCCCTCCCCCTCCTTAAACTGCTTCTCTCCCATGTGTTAGAAAGCTGAATCCTTTCTTCAAGAAATGGAACTAATCATGTCCCTTCCAGCTCCACTGTATCTTCCTAAAGGCTATCTGTCTTTAGTTTCTCTGGCTCCTCTTCTTTCCTTCCCAGAGCTGAATGTTTTCTGGAGTGTAGGAATGTCTTTCTAACTTGTCCAGGCATTCTTCCCGGCCCTTGCTTCTCTGAGGGTGCTTCAGAAGGATACAGAAACAAATTTGTTCCAGGAAAGAATAAACAAATATGCAGGTTTCTATGCATGTTTTTAGTTTTAGACTATGCTAAATATACTTCAGGCTTTCCTCTGTTTCTTAGTTTCTTATACAGGCTAGCAACACAGAACTTGGCCAGTTAGCATCGATTAGCTGAGAGGTTCCTGTGGAATAAAAATTAATTTGTTTTCCGTAACTATAGGTTGACTTCAAGCTTACCTGCCTGTTTTGCTTAGCAGCAAAACTGTTAAAGTAACTGGTGCTTTTGAAGTGCCTTCAGTATCATCAGTTATCACCTGCTGATCACAGACTATGCTTTCTATGGCTCCAGGCTCGGGGAAGCGCTTCTGCTTTAGGTTATGGTGACTTGACCATACTGCTGAGGTCTCCTCTGAAGCACTGAACTCTGCATGTCACTTTGGGAAGGATCAGAGGCAAGGGCCAGAAGAACAAGGCTTTCTTCTTGCCAGCTAACAGAAAATACGACACACAGACAAATCAGTGTGAAATATTTTTGGTCACAGAGCAGGTAGAGAGAAAATGGGGGAAAAAATAGCTGTTAATGAAGTGAAAGAAAACAACGTGTTTCAGTAATTCTTTAGGTATTGTATCTATTAAGACAATTGTTGCATAAAATACTTCAAAGTCTCCCATTACCCATAGGCTGCAAAGCATTTTCTAAGAGTGGGTAAGTATCACTTTCCTACCTGGGCTGAGGATTGAAGGCATAAAAGTGAAGTCACTCTTTCAAGGCTCTCATTGTGGAGTCCCATTCTCTACGCTCTGATTAGAAGACAAAGAAATAAAGAGTCTTTCGTATTCTTTCCGTTTGCTTCTTACTGGTTGAAATTTTAAAGTATCTTTATGACTGTGTTCTTGCATGACTTCCCTGTTCCACAAGTGTCAAATGCAAGAGAGAATCTTTTTACATTGTAGGTACTGAGCTGCACAGTTTAAGGAAGTACTGTTATTACTTCTTCTTGAAAAAGAGTGCTTCCTATTGTTACTCCTACTATTACTTTTTAATGATTTAGCACATTCTAGAGAAAAGGAGCTAGAATGTTCTTTAATGCCTTTTTGTCTGAGACAACTGATAGGATTTTACCCCATTATTTCTTTTTCCACTGTGATTTCACTTCAGTCTCTTCTAAGTACAATGATAGGAATGAAATACCACAGGTGGGTTTAGAGGCTGTCTTTTAAAATTAGGTTTGTAAAACTGGTTTATTACTCCTGTTGTCATACTGTTGTACTGGAACATTGGTTAACATGTGATGCTCATTTCACCTGTCAAAGTGCTTGAAAGCAGATCTATTACTGATATTGTGGGTCTGCTGTGATTGGGACATCTGGCTGCTCTTAAAGTATTTGCTTAGGGTCAATCCAGGAGGCTGGGCTATATTTCTTCAGGGTCTGAGCATGAATTCAAATTGCAATTCCAAGAGCAATGTATTTGGCCTATATTGTATTTTTTCTACATTATATAAAAATGGCAGAATGGATAATAAAATACATAATCTCTACATGGTTGTGTTGGGAGGAAGGAAAGTTTAAGAGGTCATGTGACTAGTGTTTGTCACTTCTTTAGTGTATTACTAGAAAGTGATTTTTTTGGAGAAAGGACTGAGCACCAATGATACCACTTCCCCCCGTCCCCCTTTTTATATTTGGCTAGAAATATATATTTATATTTTGGCTAAAAATCCCAATGAAATGCCCACGGTGATCTAATAAATATAGCGACCTCTGCTTTTTTCTAGCTCAGATGTAAAGCCCAGTGACAACCTGCTCTCTCTGCAACCTGAAGAAATATTTCATATAGTAACTTCTCGAAAAAGAACACCCAGAGGGATTGGTGGGATAGACTGGTCTGGATAGGTAATCTTGCATTTCCTGAATTGAATATTAATTGTTGCTGCCAGTGAGCATATTCAGTCTTTCTTTTGTCCATACACAAATTTATTTGGTGCTTTGTCCAAGAGTGCGATTTGATGGCAGCATCAGATGGACTGTTTAACTTTTTATCAAGCAGAAGGAAAACATGTAGTAATTGCCATATTGGATTGTGCTTGTGGTCTGTTTAGTGTACTACCATTTCTCTGATGACCATACCAGATGCTTCAGATGAGGATGGTAGACCCCATAGGAATTAGAGGCTTCTATGAAAATTTCATTCTAATCCCTTCTAATGAGAAATTGAGCTAAAATTGAAGCAGGAGCTTTTATCCTTTCCAGCAGTCTTTTTAGATTGGTGACTCTAACTTCTCTAAATATTCTTATTTAAGTCTAGATTTGATCTGCCTTTGGATAGTACTGTGTGGGTTTTTTTGTGTGCTGCCTTTTTTTTTTTTTATTTTTTTATTCCTCCAATGTGGCAATGAATTTCAGAGGCTACTGCACGAATTGTGATAAACTCAGTGTAAATACTTCTAATGTTCACTTTCCTCTTGAACCAGTCTTCTCAAGCATATTGCTAATGTGATGATTTTTTGCAGAGTTAACAATGTAGAGAACAGCTACTGTTTCCATGTTTTATCATCTAGGATAGTCTAATAACTTTGGCTAGTGATTATTTTTTGTATGTGCAGTCTGAGAGGTTTTACACCTCCTTCACACCTATCTTCTCAAAATTGTATTACTTGAGATATTTTAGTCAGGCAACCTAAATCACTTACTTGAAAACATCCACTGATTTGGTTGACTTCTGTAGTTATTATTGTTTTAATCAGGAGCTCAGGTTACTTTAGACTTGGATGCTTTATTAAAATTGAAAGAGGTATTTTCACTGCTTGTTTGGTTAAGGCATTGATTGATAAATGCACTGTATCTGAAGATGCATCTGGTTGCTTCAGTGTCTGTGGCATGTGATTAGATGTTATTCCCAGCTGAAATCCGTGATGTAGTTGTCAGGAAGATCTTCCCTAATGCATGCTTTCGTGCTGTATCTAAGCTATCTTTTCCTTGCAAGGCATAGGGATAACTTGCCTTTGCATAGCTGTAATATACCCAGTTGTGTTATGTGAACCCCTAATGACTTAAACTGGGGGGATGGAGAGAAGTGATAGTCTGATTTCAGTTACATCTGTGTAAGTCTGGACTTTCATTCATCTATTCTCCAAGAAATGATTATGTATTAATCTAGATGTAGTTGGGACTGTAACTGGAGTGGTTGGCTGTGTAATATTTGGCTATCTGGTGTGTTGGTGCTTGCTGGAATCTGCCTCCTCCCCTGGAAGTGGAAGTGCCACCATTTGCCTAGAGAAGTCAGATGCTAGAAAATACCTCTGCTTGCAAGAACCATTTGACTCACATAGGACTCTGACTGACACCAATATCATTAGTACGTGTATGCTGGTTAGAAAAATAATGAGCAGAAGACAGTGACTTCAGAGGATTGGAGGGAGTTTATTCAAGAGACTGCAAATCTCTGCCAGATAGCTTGTTGCTAAAGAAAGAGATCTGTAAATTCCTTGATTACGGTAATCATCTCTTGAGTTTATCCTAGAGCTCTACACAAAGAAAACTTGGCCACGATTATTGAAAGTGTAAATGCTATTAGTCACCTACCATTTCCAGTTTCTGAATTACACTTTATTTTTTGATAAATCCAGGCAGCCTCTGTACATAATTAAAAAGCACTTTCTTTATCCACCAGTTAAATGGAATACATTGTATTAAGTATTAAACTGGAGTGAATTTATTAATTTCAAGACCAGGGTATGTCTTGGTACCATTAAAAAGCCATGTTTATTAGAATAAACCTTTCTGATGACATCGGCACTGAAATGGCCTTACAAAGAATTGTTGGCACAAAAATTTGTGGAACCTTTCCAGCCCCTCTTACGGAAGTCTCCAACTGACGTCTAGCCCTCCTTATTCTTCCACTGCTTCTAAAATCTTCCCTGTTGGCGGGCAACTGGTTAAAGCCAATGGAATTGGTTAAATGTGTTAATCATCTAAATGATGATGCTATACAAAGCCTAGGACTCTGTTGCAAAAGTTTCTGCATGGATGTGGGTTAAAAATAAAAGTGGGGGGGTGCAACAGCTCTCAGTGGTTGAAAGGAAAATGTGATGATTGACAACAGTAGACATAGATGGAAAAATTTTCATTTCTGATGGCTTCAAAGTTGATTTTTTCTTTTCTCCTTTGGCAGTTGTGGCAGAGGAGAGCTTTAAAAAGATATTCAGAGGAGAAAGTCATAGAGCTTTTTGGATGATTGAACTTTCATTTAACAGAACACTTCTGTGTCCCCAATAACACCTCAGAAGAGTAACACAGGTATTCAGCTCTGATTGGTTTTTTCTGTTATTTTTTTGAGATATGCTGCTGTGGTGGTCTCCTTGTGCACAAATCAACAAGGAAATATTAGTTTAAATGTCTTAAAATCAGATGCTGAAGTGTTTGGGAGGCAAACACTGTGAAGGAATTTTGAATTCTTGACAACTATTTTATTGTGACTTTATTTCTATTTGCTTGCTTCAGAAATGAATTTATATATAGTCATTCCGTTCTGCAATGTAATTTCCTTTGTGGCTGAATGCTAACAAAGATAATCTAGAAAACTTATTCCAAGTACTAGTGTAAGGCTATGTGAGTGTATATTAAAAATGGAAGAAAACAAAAAAAACCCACACCACCAAAACCTTCCAAAAAAACCTTCCCAATGCTTTTTTTGCCTTTTCTGGTATGAATAAAGAAGTGCACAGATACTGCAAACACTTGACAGGAACTTAATAGCCCCAGTGTTTTTCAAGAGACTTCCTTTATTACTGCATTTGAAAATATAAATGCTACTTACTGGAGAATGTTTAAGCTATCCCAGAAATGTGTATATATCTTGTCTAAACAAAGCAGCTGCCCTGGTTGAACATAAAGTTGGTTGAGAAGTGGATTAGTTGAAGAAAGCCCTTTTTGTACATCCCATTAGCTTTAACTTAGTTGACTTTAACAAGCTCATTTTCGTACAGGTTAAGTCGGAGTACTGTCTTGGCACTAAATTTGGCAGCAATCAAAATTGTTTTGGTGCCTGAGTAACCAGTGCTGCTTTCTTTGTAGATCCTGCTAAAGAGAATGATTTATATTTGTTTTGGTTGTAGAGCTGAGAGCCTAAACTTTCGTAGGTTTTGGTGGTTGCCTTAAGGAAAGGTTTGTTATCTTTGATTGGAATCTACATGCTTATATAAAGCTTTAGTATTTGTAACCTTTGCAATTACAGACCAAAAAAAAACCCAAAACTTCATCTGTTTTTCATCCTGTGTTCTTCCAGTCACTGAAAGACATAAAATATTAGATCTGCTTTCAAATGTTTTATTTTTGTACCTTAAGAAATTACTGCATCTACCAGAATACTCTGAAGCAATGGTTCATTCTTAGACAAAATATTCCTCTGGATTTGGATCTAAACTTCTGGAAGAGTTTTAGAAACTAATATGTATTATTATTAGCTTATAGAATAATCACAAACCCCAAAACCAGGAGAAATACCTTTCCTAGAAAGATTTCTCTAATATTTCGGGCTTGTGCTCACTTTCTACTTAGAATGGTTATTTTTCAACCTGTTTGCAGAACAGATTAGAAGAATACCTTAGAAAAAATTATGAAACTCCATGTCTTCCTTTCAAGGTAACAGTATTCTGGGGCTGCTGGGTCTCTGAGAGGAAACAAAGCACTGCAACTGAAGTAGAGCAAGCTCACAACTTTAGCTGCTGTTCTCCCTTCCACTTAGGCAGGTGCTGTTGTGTACTTCTTGACATAGTACAGAAGCAGATGGAAATGGAATAAAAAAATCCTGTGAGGGCAGAAAACCACCAAGCTGTGGAAATGAAGATACAGGGTGAGGAGGCTGAAAGCACACTTAACTTCTTCTTGAGTGAGTCTCCAAATACACAAAGAGTTCTACTAGTGTCAGGTTCTTAACAGGACTCAAATAATCATTGGTCAGCATGAAAGAGAGGTAAGGAGGTCCCTGCCTGGTACCTCAGTGGTGAAGGCCAAGGGCCTTGTGCAGATGCTAAAAAAACCTTTCTGACTCCCTACCAATCTCCTTCTACACATAAAGCTGCAAGTTCCCCCTGTTTTCAAAAACTTCCACGTGGGTTTGCTACTACCACTTACAGCCAGGAGTAAATTGTAAGGGAACTTAAACCATCAGGTCGTGAGAGCTTCCCAGTCAGGTTAAGCATTTACTTGATACGGATTTGAATCCTGTTTTAGTGTGGACTTGCTCATAATAGCAGATGTGTTATTCCTTTCCTGTAAGCCTCCAACACTAGTGGACCTTTTGTTACAAGACTTAATTTCAGAGTAGAGATGGACTTTAGTAGGCCAATGAATATTTGGAGTAAATCATGCCCTCTCTCCTATATTGTTTATAGTGCCAAATTAATACTTGTTCTAAATCCACCATGACAATGTGGCTCTTTGTGACCAAGCAGGCACTGGTGTATGGATTTCCTGTTTTCAATTGTACATGGAGCATACTACACACATTTTTGAGAAATGCATCTTTAATTTTTTCAGTAAATCAGCTGTTCTGCCTGTGGAGCACCAAGAGCCATACCATGTAACTCTAGAAAACTTCAGGAGCCTCCAGACACTTCAAAATGCCAACAGTTTCCAGCATTTGCAACCCTGCTTGAGTCAGAAACAATAGATGAGCTGTGCTCACAGCTTTGCCCCCCTCCCCCCCCTTCTTTTTTTGCTGGTGGGGTACTGCAAATTTTAGTAGTAATGACTTTCATATGAAATAACATTTAAGTAATTATAAAAAATTATTTGCAGAAACTGTCTAAAGCTGTAAAGTTAAACCAACAAATGCATTACGATAAAAAACACTTGTGTTGTATCAAAGGAACTGTCTTTTTCACAGCATACTTGCAGCTGACAATTCCTGAATAACACAGAAAAACAGCTATCAAAGAAAGGATTGCCTTCAGCTTTTGTGAAGGCTAGCATAACATAAGATGTGAAGACTGGGTATTTTCTACATGGAGCTTCAGAGAGAATACTTAAACATTTTGGTGAGCTTCTGGGACACCTGGCATAGGTTTTTACAAGTGAGCAAGAAGCATTGGTGAAGAATTTGTATAAATGCCAGAAAAATCCAAACCCACCTTTTATGCAGTCAAGATCATTCACATCAAAGGAACCCATCATGTCTTCCATGCAAATGTTGTGGGGATTGCTTCACCCCAGACTGGAAAGCAGCCAGGCCGCATAGCATGACAGCTACTCAGCAGTCCGCAGCAATGCTATACACCACTATGAAGCAGAAATGGATTGCTGGTTTTAAATCTGACACACATTTGTAGCAAACATTCAGAAAGAACTTTATTTCTGTGTTTTAGCCATATTTTCTCTAATGTGCAGTTTCACAAGCCTTATGGTGTGGTCTCAAATCTCATTTTTTTTTCTCAGGCTTTATATTAATTAAACAGTCCTACAGAACTGTGCAACTACTCTATCTCAACAGCTGCAAAAAGGCATCCTATCTCTGCGACCAGTGTTAAAGAGTTGTCTCAGCTCCTTCATTAGACACTAGGTTATATCCTAATGAAGTTTATGATTTTCTTGGGCTTTGTTTGTGTTTTCTCACAACATTGGTAGCAGTCCTTAAAAGCTGTCATTTTGCCATGCATGATTTCTCATCTCCATGTTGAGGAAAATTACTTATTCTTCCAACCTGAAGTCTTTATCTAATGCAGCCTGGTTAATTTCCAGGCACTTAAAATCTGACCCCATAACTCATTGTTAATTTTAAAATAACCTTTCTTAGATATAAAATTATACTGCTGAAAGTATTCTGCGCTTGTCCTCCTGTGTTCTCTGGCTGATTTGAGGTAAAGGATGCTCTGACTTCAAATTAAAGAATGTCTGCTCCAGTGGGGTCCATGTCCCTGGTGCAGCTTGATGTGGAAGCATTAAGTGCTCTCCAGAGAAGTTCTTTGCACTGATTGTTAGTGAGTAAACCTGAAAATAACATATGGGGTAGCTCAATAATTTATATTTTGTTTAAGAAAAAGTGAGGAGAATCTAGGGAATCAACTGAAATGAAAATGTATGCCATCTCTTTCAAGTGTGTTTTGAAAGCTCTCTTTCAGAGAGAAAAAGCAATTTAATCATATACTTGCCTCCAGAACTTGAAGATTGAGCCCCTCAGATTATTTTTAGACTTCCATTTTAAAACATCTACTACCTTAATCCCTGCTACAGACTTAGATTTGTCCATCTTTGCAATGTTTGTCTACAACAAATAAAAAGAAATATTTCCTGCAAGACAAAGCAGATGCAAAAGATTCTTTCTCAAAGAACTGTCAAAATGTGATTGACCTGGTCCCTGTCAGGAGAGGTCTGTTTGCTTCTTGCCTTCTGAGTATCAGAGCATTTACCCAACAATTACAGAAAGTAATATACCATCTTCTTTAGAGCTTTTGTGGACCATAAGTGTAGTAGGAGTTGGTTTTGGGAGGGTGCTGGAGTAATGCTGTCTTGAGAAATGCTGCCCTTGGGTTACAGTCAAAGCAGATGGTGAAGATTTCATTTTTACATTGTATGCAAAAAAAATATGCCTGGCAGCATAATGTACTGAACATGTACTTGTCATAGAAAAGAATTTCACTAATTGGAAATGTAGAACTGTTTCAGGTATTGCATCTACTGTCTATCATTTCACAAGGCATTAAAATTTATGTGGATTTTCCAGAGATGTACTTACGCTACATATATGTAAAGTAACTTCTAAATATCAAGTGTATCGATGATTTGGAAATACAGATGTATTGAAGCAAATGTTGCGTTTGCAATTATTTTTTGCCAAAATGTACTTTAAAATGTAAACCTCTAGTTCTGGCCATGAAAGCTTCACAGTGATTACATGTAGAATTACTGGGCAACAGGCTGAAAAGCAAACAGAAGGGATCAGTTTTGCAAGATAGTGCCTGACTTAATTGTCATGACTCCTTGTCATGGGACTACGTAAAGGAAGCTTTGAGAGATGATGCATCAGTAAAAGGTAGAGTAGCTGATGAACATTAGCTGTGGTATCTGGGATAAAATGTGATGTGTACTTCTGCAAATGTTGAAGGCACCAGGATATATTGGGGAAAGGTCACTTTTTTTTTTTTTAATAAACCCTTTTTTCCTGGTCCTGCACTTCACTACTAGTCTTGCTAGACCTTTATTTGAGTAGGACTGGCTGCTTTTAATTTCTCAGGTTTGTATTGATACGCTTATAACTGACTTGGATAAAAGATTAGTGCTGGCTCTACAGATCCCTGAAGCCACAAAACCCAGGCTTTTTTCATTTTGTTTTGTTGTCATTATAGCAAGAGGTTGTAATATCTGTGGTATATTTGGAGGCACCAGTTAAACTTAAAGCTTAAGCAGCTATATGTTAAAGAATCACCCCCCAAACAAGGAAAAAAACCAGAAGTGGAGCAAGGTAAGATGCACTTAAATACTTAATGGCTGTCCAAAATATGTGACTAGAATGGTAAATCACCCTAAACCTTAATAGATTTCGGCACAACTGTATGCTGGATTAATTTATGAAGGATGGCTGTGATGGTGATTTTTACTGCTGGGTTCTCTTATCTGATGCTGAAATGCTGAAATTGAGTGTATGGCCTGCTAAAGCTGGTGACCAGTTACTTAATTAAAATTCTCAATTAGTTTTCTTTGAACCACATTATTCATAGTTCCTTGTGGAGCAATTTCTTCAGGGCTGTCTTTGCTTTAAGGCTAGAAAAGGAGAAAAAACATATATATGTTTGGATGCTTTGCCTTCTTCCTGAGAGCACGGAAGCTCCCAAAGGTGTTTCTATTCTGCAAACAACGTTGGCAGATCAAAGTTAGTTATTGCAGTTATTGTCAGAGGAAGAATGGATATCCTAGAGAAAGACCTGGCATCTCTACTCAAACCCTGCAAGAATGAAAAGGGATCTAGAGAATTAACTGATTTGCAGTCATTCATGACCTGTTGTCAGGGTTGCTGCAGCATGGGGATTCGTGGAAACCAGAAGGGAATTCCTCTTGTGGAAGCACACCAGCTATTACTACTCGGCTGTGTCTTGTGGCTTTTCCCTGTTTTATGCTGTTCTTACTCTGCTGTTTTTTGGAGGGAAACAGAATTGACTAGGTTGGAAGGGATCTTTAAGATCATCTATTCCAACCATCCACTGGACTGATAAAAAACCAACAACTCATCACTAAAGCATGTCCCCAAGCACTATATCAACCTGTCTTTTGAATGCCTCCATGGATGGTGCCTCAGCCACTTCCCTGGGCAGCCCATTCCAATGCTGAATAACTCTTTCAGTGTGAACATTTTTCCTAATATTCAATCTGAATCTCTCTCTGGGACAACTTGAGGCTGTTTTTTCTTGTCCTATAGCCTGTGACTTGAGAGAAGAGACCAACCCCTGCCTCTCTACTTTTAGGTAGTTGTAGAGAGTGATAAGGTCTCCCCTCAGCCTCCTTATCTCTAGGATGAACATTCCTAGATCCCTCAGCCTTGCCTCATAAGGCTTATTCTACAGATTCGTTGCCCTTCTCTAGACCCTCTCCAGTACCTCAGAATCATGAACTGTCAGAGCTGGAAGAGACCTCTAGAAATCATCTAGTCTGACTCTCTTGCTAAAGCAGGATTGCCCAGAATGCATTACTCAGGACTGCATACAGCTGGGTCTTGATTTCCAGAGAAGGGGACTCCATGGCCTCTCTGGGCAGCTGGTTCCAATGCCTTTTTTGTGGTAAGGGGCTCAAAACTGGACATGATACCTGAGATGAGGCCTCACCAGTGCTGAGTAGAGGGGGATGATCACCTCCTGAGTCCTACTCACCAAGCTGTTCCTGATATAGGCCAGGATGCTGTTGGCCGCCTTGGCCACCTGGGCACACTATTGGTTTGTATTCAGCCAACAGTCAAACAAAACCCCCAGGTCCTTTTCTGCCAGGCAGCTCTCCAGCCACTCTTCCCCAAGCCTGTAGTGCTGCACTGGATTGTTGTGACCTAAGTGCAAGACCTGGCAGTTGGCCTTATTGAACCTTGTTCTATTGGCCTTGGTCCATCAATCCAGCCTGTCCAGATCCCTCTGCAAAGCCTTTCTACCCTCAAGCAGGTTGACGCTCCTACCTGGTTTAATGTGTGCAAACTTACTGAGGGTACACTCGATCCCCTCATCCAGATCATTGATAAAGATGTAAAAGAGAATTGGCCCCAATACCAAGCCCTGCAGGGCACTACTCATGACCAGCCACCAACTGGATTTAACTCCATTCTCCACCTCTTTCTGGGCCTGGCCCTCCAGCCAGTTTTTAACCCAGCGGAGAGTCTTCCCATCCAAGCTGTGGTCAGCCAGTCTCTTCAGGAGGATACTATGGGAGACTTTCTCAAAGGCCTTACTAAAGCCCAAGAAAACAACATGCACAGAAGCAGAATGCTAGTAGCAGTTACAAGGGATTTTTTTAACGACTTACTTCCTACCTTTCTGTTTGCTGTCAATGGTACCCCCATTACTAAAACTAAATCATCTGGACTTCTACAAACACTATTTCCTGCCCATCTCCCCCCATGCCCTTGCCATGTATAATGGCTGGAAGACTGGATATTTTCAGAAACACTTAAGTACCATGTTTGGGGTTGTGTTTTGTTTTTGTTTGTTTGTTTGTTTTTTTTTTTTTTCCCCAAGTAGTTTTGCTTGATTGAATCCTTACTTAATGTTATACCTTCTTTCCTCTTATTTCCTTTGTTTCTCCATCTGCTTCATCTTTGAAAAGGAGCAAGATCCCTTACAAACAACTTTGCTAATGTGTAATTTAAGGCTGTGGTGTGTTTTCCTGTGGTGTTTCAGCATTGCTTGTGCAACTCAGAATGTGTCTCCTTGTAGGAAGTGGTCCATTACAAGTGACTACTCAGAGGTTATTAATCTATTTCCCCAGCATGTTCTTCTCTTTTAAAAGGCTGATTTAGAGTGTCGATATGTTTAATTGTTTTGCAGTGATGAATTTAAAATTACGTGAAAGCATCCCCTTTGGAAAACTAGTAATACACTTGCAATCTGCAGCTGCAAAGTAGATCAAAGTGCTTTACAGTTAGAGTGCTGTGCTCCTGGCAGACACTGCTAACTGTGCACTGCTGACTACAAATACCATTGAGCTCCACAGGCCATCTCTGTTAGCCCGTACCCATGGCTTGTAGATGTAGAGAACTGAACTGTGTTCAGACGACCAATGGTCATTATGGATTTGTATATTTTTAGCAGTCTATGTGTCATCCTAATTGATGGGCATAGATTGGCATTATATATTGAGCTTGACTCCTGGGGTATATTTGGCTTATTTAACAATGCTATCTTTAGAATACCATCACCACGCTAATCCTCATTAGAGGTATGAACAGCATATCTTGGTGTCATTTAACGAGATGAATTAGTTCTGCTGGCCTAGGCTACTCTTAGTGATTTCTTTTTTTTTTTTTCTTTTTTAAGTTGGTATAACAGGCATTTAAAGCAAAGTGTAATTAAGTTAAGAATTTTTGTTTGCCTTTTAAAAAACCTGCTTTTAAACTTCTAACAAAGTTTGTTGTTATGAAAATGGTGAAATTTAGTTGTTATGAAAATGGTGAAATGGTGTGTTTTTGTCACAACTTTTAATCTGTTCGTTTACTGTCTGCACATTTCTGTGCATTGAACATGCAAATGTGACTTTTTAAATGCTGAGTATTATGTAACTGTGGCACTAGCTTGATGTGTTGGGCTACAAGCACTTCAAGGAAATACAATCAATTCTGCTGCTTGTTAAGGTCACCGTTACAATTTGCAAAATATAGCATGAAGGGTTCCAGCTCATAGCTGGAAACTCTTATTCCTCTGGTGATTGAACTCTGGATATGTAGGTAAACCTAAGGATGGGCATCGTGGCCTAGATGAAAGATACATTGGGACCTTGTGATAGGCAGAATTATTAGAAACAGTATAATTATGAAATAATTTTCCCTGGGGTATACCCAGCCTGCTTTCTCAACAAGTGGATCTTTAGCTCATATCATGGTCTTCTGTTTGTTTGTTAGAAATTTTCTGTATATTTGTCAAATTCAGCTCATGCTTTCACTGTTCAGTTTGGGAGAATGTGTTACAAGTGCTCCAAGATCATTCTGAATCATAATAATGAATGTAAACATTGTCTTGAAGTAAAAATGTTATTTCATAATTTTGTTATTTACTGTTTTCTGGTGTATTTACTGACATAACTTGCATGGTGTTTTATATAACGTATTGAAGACTCCACGGTGAAAGCTCATTAGTAATCTGCTTCCCCTTACCCTGATTTTCTTTAAAAAAAAAAAAGTTACAGTCTATAAGATGACCTTCTCTAATTCTTTAATAGTGTGATTTCTTTATAGCGTCCTGTAAGGGGGATAATTTGGTATATTTATATGAGTAATTTACCTGCAGGTGTGTGAGTAGAGGAATCTGCCACTGGTAAGTAAATTCTTTTGGATTTCATTTACCTGTGCCTTTTTATATGACCTTTGAGTTAAGTGACTGCAGTGTGGCACTGATATTCTCATTGAGGTAAAGGCAAACACAGGAGAATTTAAGACTTCATCCTGAGTACTAGGACAGTCAGGTCAGGACTGTGATGAATGTTCCTTCACATATGAAAGCAAAGCAGGACATTATAGATATGATAGGTTCATGGTGGTATTGACCACAGTAAAGTCCTTTTTCCTTCTTTGCTCTGCAAAAGGGTAAATGAGAAATTGTTAAATCTGGAAAACTTGTTATAGGGAAGTAGATGAAAGTCTGAGTAAGGTGATATAGAAGTGGTATTATTACCCCAGAACACTCTGGTAACACTTTTCTTGTTCAAAGAAGTATAGGCATGCTTTTCATTTTTAATAACATTTGAGTTGCTTTCTTTAGCAACCAAGTAAAAAGGTAAGTTGTGACAGTGGAAGAATCATAACCGTAAAATTGGCTGAAAATGTGGCTGAGCAACTTGTGTGGCCAGTATAAACTGTGTGTGTGACATAATAGAATGTATTTGTCAATGCAAGTAAGAAAATGCTTGGGAAATGAGTTTGAAAAAGAAGAGGAAAAAGACCTTTGAGGATGTTGTAGAGTAATGTAGACTGAAAGAGATCTCAGAAAGTCATCTGGTCCAATCCTACTCTGAAGCAGGGCCAACTGTGGTTCTTGAAGTGTTTCTCATAGTGATGTTTATAGCAAGCTGCCTTAACCTGCCACATAAGAGAAAACAATGGTTTTAATTTTAGTAATTCCAGAATAACTTGTAGAAATGAACCCAGTAAATGTAACAGCTATTCATTTGGGCCTAATTTTAATCTGACAACTAACACTATGGTACTCCAAAGAGTGCCAGTTAAAGTGCCATTGTAGTACTGTTCCACATCTTTTCACTGTTTCAATGTAACCTTTTAACACTGTATTTTTAATTTTTAAAAATGAAATAACATTTAAACTGCCTAATGAGGCTAGAGCCAATGGAATGTTTTGAAAGTGAAGAATATGTTTTGGCAATTCTGCTTGATTCATGTCAGAATATTTAAAGTCTGATCCAGGTTAGAATTGAAACCATATCCCCCTACTACCATGAAGTTATACAATGTTAAGGGCAGCTTACAAAAGCAAAATGCCTCTATCCATTTTCACTCTCTTTGTCCTGAGTGCTTAAACAAGCCGAGTAGTTTTTATGTGTGAAAAATAAGCTAGGTTCCTTCCAAGTGCAAGTCAAAGATGATCACAGTGATAACTTTGCTTGATGGAACTTCTTGGAAACATCCTAAAAGAAAAGGGATGGGAAAGAGAGGAATGACTGTGCTGTTGAAATACTTGACTTCAGTGACAGCAGCTCAAAATGCTAATGATAAGACATTAGTTCTAATGTCACTTGAAGAAATTAAGTATATTTGACCTTTCTGATATCAAATATGTGAAGAAATACAAATCCTGCCTCTAGGGAGGCATGTTTACATAATAAAAGATTTCTAGGGCTGAACACCAAAACAGGCATGCTGAATGTCTAATCTGGAGCAAATCACCTTGTCCTCAGCTATTTTTTCCTGTTACAGAGTCTACGTGCTAGCTTTTGAAATGAAAAAGCGGGTCACTGCCACATCTGTTGTTGCCAAGTATTTACACTGACCTGTTTCCATGACTTACTCGGAACACATTTTCAGTCTGGCTAAGCGCAGTGCAGATGTGGAACAGTTGGATGTTCTTAAGCATGGTGTGGTTTTGGGTTGGGTTTTTTTTTTTGTAGTTGTTGTTGTTTCTTTTTTGAAGACACTGCTTTTAGGCTCATACAGCCCCTGACACACATGATGAGGAATGGGATGTGTTGATGGTTGAAAGTGAGAGCTTGTTGTGTTGTGAGAAGGAATTTTCTTGAGTATGAATCCCGAGGCACTGGAGTAGCCTTTAAGAGTCCTGAACATATTCAGTGTGAGAAGGAACTGAGAAAAAGCCAAGTTACTCAACTGAAAAAGATATTTTTCACCATTTTATGATCCCATTATTGAAAACAATATCAGTTTGTCTTCCTGCTCCTAGACAGCCCCTGCATATGATGAACCAACAAATAGTTTTGGAGAGAGAAGTAGGAAAAGGTTGTGTGGTGAAGTGCTTTTGGTGTTGAGAAAGTAGGTCTTTCTTTCCTCGGTTTGCAGAACTGCCCCTTTAAAACATACAATGTCAATGGAGACACACTCCTCTGCAAGCTATTAAATCGCTTTAGGACAGACATCCCCTTCTTGAAGCAATGAAGAAGTTTTACAAGACTAGCACTGGTTTGAAACAATGGATGTTAAAACAAGTTTTAGAGTTTGCATTCATATTCTATGGAACCTGATTTGGCCTGATACAAGATGCTGCAGCAACGACAGAACTGCAGTATGAGTTTACAACTGGTATAGTGGGGGGAAGTACTATTGTCTGCGTTTTGCCTATGATCAATTAGAGAGGCCCAAAAAAGTGCACTGATGTTCCCAAGGTCACACAGGAAGTCTCTGGCAGAGACAGAAATTGAATGCAGGTTTTCCAAATCCTGATCCAGTGCCTTAAGAGATCTAAAAATCAGATATTCATACCAATCACATTGACTGAATTTTCCTAACCTAATAATGTTCCTTTCAGAAGTGCCGTAGGCTGTGTAACAGGAGGTTTCTTTCCTTTTGGGGTTGCACTGCATTAAAGTCTATGATGTTGCAAGTCATGGTTCACTTTTTATGGCATGGCGTGAAGTAAGGGTGCTACCTCAACGATTATGTGGTGAAAACAGTCACTGTTTGGCTTCAAAAGACCAGCTCTTCTTTTATTATGGAGACCCTTGGCCTCCAACGCCAAAGAAAGTCCTGTTGGGGAAATTGAATAGTTTACAGCTGATGACTTCTAGATTGGAAAACAGATGCAAAGACAGAGCTAGACTGGGAGAATATTGCAATTTCCTATATAGGCTTTTAATATTTTCAGGGGTCTTTCTTAGCAAGCCTATTTAAATTTTCCACTGGCAGTATCCATCATCTGAGCTACCCTCTTCCTGATTCCTCAGCTTACTCTAAAACAGTCTGCTGAGTATAAAACTGTCTCTTAATAAGTACCATCTTTCAAAATGATGGTGATTGGCATTAGGCCACCTTTGCCTCTCCTGGACATGTTTCTGTCTCCAGTATTTTGTTTTCACTGGGTTTTACTGCTTTCGCTTTTTCTCACTTTTAAGTTCTCCAATAATTTAAGCTCTCCTGTGATTCTGCTAGCATTTTTCTACTTAAAACCATACTCAATCACTTGACATATTTCCCCAAATGCTGAGGTTCTGATAATGTCCCCCAGACTCCAAAGCAAAACACAGCAAGGGTGACTTTTTCAAGTCATGTTTTGAGTTTCATCTCTAAGAACCATTTTCTGTTACAAGGCAATTGCTTCAGGTGGGATGTTCTAAGCATTGACTTCCCTTGGGGCAGAAGGAGTAGCAATGAGTAAACTTTTTTTGGAAATCTTGCTTCTGTCTTTCATTCAACTGGAAAGAGTTACTGATACTCTGTAGGAAATGGTGAAATGCAGTTTAGTCTGTAAGTATGTAAAGGCTCTAGTGCTCCCCTTTACATACATGCAGAGTGAGGATGATTATAGTGACTCGAAAAAGTCCTTATTTACATCTGTTTCCGTATAGTGAAGTAGGTTGCAATTAATTAGGAAGTTTCTGGTGTGGTAAAAATCATCATATATGAGGAATGCAAACACATGATTTCCAAAGAGAAATTTAATTCCATATGGGTTGTACCCTCTCCCAGCTAGGAATTAATTGCAACTTTAAAAGAAGATTTGATTATGTCTGTTTAAAAATAAAAAATAAAATAAAAAAAATCAGCAACAAAGAAGCAAGCCCTCCTCTTTCTGCCATGCGTAGCCACATTTTCAATACTAAGGAAATTTAAATGATTCTAATTTAAACTTTTCTTTCATTACTTTGCTCAAGTTGAGAGAGTGCTTTGATCAACCTTTGAGTTATATAATTTATTAGAGTAAAGAGGAGAGGATAACCTTCAGATGTCTTCTGTGGTAAAGCACTGATGCTGAAAATGTTAAATGTTTGCAGACTGAGAGCATGCTTGGCTGGGAAGGCCAAAAAATAATAAACAAAATGTGACATGTTTTATTTTGTTATTTATCTCCTGCTAAAAATACAAAACAAAAGTAAATATAAATCATATTCAAAACACTGGCACGAGTTGTCTGGAATGCACCTCTTTGTGGTGGTATTCTGCCATACCATATATGATGTCAAAACATATGCAGTTGGCTTTAAGGTTGTCAGTGCAGCAATTTTGTGAAATCCTGCTAGCTTCTTAATATACACATTGTAAATCCAGTGAAGGACACTTGTATATCCTTATTGACATGTGTCATAGAGTTTGCTGTTCTGCTGCAGTTCTGTAGATTAGTGGCTCTGGTTGTGCTTTCCATGGCTTGGTACTTGTTTTCTAAGTTGTTTTGTTCAATTCACTCAATTCTGCTTCTTTCAACTGTGGTATAAATCTGAGCACCTAAATCCATAATTCTTTGGCTGCTGGTGCTGACAGTGCAATTGGGAGCAAGAGCACTCAGATTTGAATTTCTAATTCATTGTGGGGGCACAAATTAAACCAGCTGAAAGTGTCATGTGTGAAGATGTAGAAGCTGACAGGGCAAGCAAGCATGAGGAAAACGAGCAGTATGCAACCCAATAGTATGGATCTTGGATCTAGATCTATGGATCTAGAAATACTGAGGTCACTCAGTGAACAGCATTATTTTAATGCTTGGAGTTCAGTGTTAGCTTGTGAAAATATCAGCCCTGAAAGACGCTAGTGGACTTGCAGCTGAGATGTTTAGTGCTCATCATTCTCATTGTTTTCTTGGTGTGGGGATACATCTGCAAAAGAGTTGCTGCTAAGAGTTACAGCAATGGTTTACACTGCTATTGTCTTCTGGGACTGAAGGTATCGGGATGGCAGGCACCTTAATCATCCACATATCAGACCTTTCAATGTAGTTAGGTGATTTCTTTGGCCTCCTGATTAGCATTTACATCAGTTAGTGATCAAGCCCCCAACAGCATCTTAATTCTGTTCTTTACTAGGTTGCCCAGTATGTTGTGGGGTCCCTTTTGTTGGTAGGCCTTGACAGTGGTTTAAACAGAACAATTTAGGTGTATTTAACCTTGCCTCAGTGTTGAATATTTGCCGAGGTGATTTAATGCAGTCCTGATATTATGCTTTTGTGTACTGTACCTTCATAAACTGGAACCACATTAGGTTCCCAATAATGTTTCAAATTTCTGTTTAGACCACAGACAAACAGAGTCCAGGTGCAGGATGGTTTAACTCTGTGCTAACATCATCTTTGCTTCTGGAGGGAGAAGATGTAAAGCATGTGATAGTACCATTACACACAATAAAGAGCTGCATATGAAGAGTAGAGCAATGTTTGAGTGGACAGTGGAAAGTGGTAATATTTCATCTCCTGTTGTAAGAAAGGGGGAAGAAAGTTTGTTAAAATGTAGATTGTAAGTTTGTTAAAATATAGATTGTTCTTAGGCATAAGTATGACTACGTGGAAGATCTGTGTTGGAGTCTAATAGGACACAAATGAAAACAACCAGAGCAAGACACAGAATTGAGGGCCAGGAGAGATTATGGTATTACTTAGTCTTACTGCCTGTATTCAGCAAGACTAAAAATTTGACAGAAACAATACACACGCATTGATTCCCTTTGTTTGTTTTAGTTGAAGCGCCTCTTCCCCAAAAAATCTTGATTTGACATGATGAAATTTTTTCCACTCCTTTTTGTTGTTGCTACCATGGTTAAGAAACTTTACCATTCAAAACCCATAACAAGACTATCTTATTTTATACGTCTTTATATGCATGGCTTTACTTGTAACATAGTTATAACTTTTAGCATTGGTTCAAAGAAGCCGTTTAGGATTTAGTACTTTGTATACAAAGATACTAGTATATTCTACTTAAATAAATTAAACAGATTTGTTTAAATCTGAGATTTTCTTTAAAGTCTGGGAATTTTCTCCTCCTTAAAATGTTTCTATTGTTTTTTCCTGAACCTTCTTAAATTTCCAACGTATTTTAAAACAATCTTCATCCCAGATCTTCATGCAGTATTTTTAAACCTTTGGTTTCAACCAGAAAAAGCTACCTTTCCCTCCTTCTTCCTCTCTAAATCCATCAACCCTTTTTTAACTGGCAAAATAGTTGTCCTCCTAATTGATGAAACTCACTTCCTAATTATGTCTCTGGAAATTTCAGTTTTCAGTTGCAATTTCTGCCTAAATCTTTCCTTTCCTTTAGGTTATCTTATAGTTTACTCAGTTTTGAAGCTCAGTGATAGGACCGTGCTTTGTTAAATGTTCCCTCCGTCCTTTTGTCTGGCGATCCCTACTGCACTTACTTCATATGTGTGACTTGCAACTGTAAAGTTCTTCAGCTAGTTTCCAAGAGAGATGATCCATGAGATACGGGATCATATGGTCTCTTCACAGGACTGTGCTTTGATCTATACTACTAAAACCTTCAGCTTCACCAACTGTGCTATTCACCCCACTGCAGATAAGCAGGAAATGTTTCTTAGGATTTCAGCTTGGTTTTTCCTCTTCAGTTCTTACATAGTTCCTGTAGTTCTTCAATGTGCCATTTCACAGTGGAGTCTCTTCCATCCAATGAGATGCAATGAAAAAGATGCCGTCACTAGTAGAGAGGTATGAGACAAGCAAAGACGCAACAGATTATGACTTGAATTTGGCACAAAAAGCAAATTTTTCTCCTGTCGTCCTGTGGGTTTTTTCTTCTGAATTATCTATCATAATTTGATTTTTGCTGCAGTTTAGGACAGTTGGCTGCTGCTTCTGGTAAGAACTTTGAGACAGATTGTGGAACAATCTGTTTCATGAAGTACTTTTTAAGCTGGAATTGGTCTTAAACTTTATGGGATGCAATTTAATAACTTTCTGAAATTAGTTTTCAGTGCTAACTCTATATCCACCTGTATATATCCAGCTACCCTATTCTGTTTGCATCTTGTTTAGTTTTTATTCTTATTTCCTGAAGCATATAATTCCATGTTCTAATGAAATGCTGCATGACAGTGTTTCTGTTGGATGATTTGGAATTTGCCAGGTGCAAACAAATTTAAATAAACTTCTTGGTTTTGAATTTAGATGAGGAAAAATAGCTGTTGTAATCATCTTCGGCATACCTCACTCCATAACCTGTTTTCTGTGTGGTGCCTGTAGTTGTTCCTGTCTGAAATATATCCAACTGCTTCAACCTCCAACCTTGTGGAAGGTCCTTCCCCTGCTATTCCCCCTCTTTCAGCAGCTTTGTCTTTGCATCCTCTGATTTTACAGTATCTCTTAAATATTGTGAGTGAATAATAAATTTACTGTGAATTCAGAATATTGGACGTCTGTGGCCAAGGGAGAAACAGGCCAAATGGAATGTAGGTCAAAAGAAACAGTACATTTGGAAATTATATTTTCATTCCAGTAATTAAATAAATGGAAAGTGGGGTGGTGGAGTGGGTGGGCAGAAATCAAAATCATTTAAGTTGGAAGAAAGCAGTTTGATTTTTCGGCTGAACACAACCCAGCACTGGCTGAATTATAAAGGAGAAAAGCAACTCTGATTTGTCAAGGAAACAGAAAATAGTGGGAGAGCTGTGTTTGTGTACTTCCCGGGGTCCATGCTGCTAGCGACATATGAAGAAATTTTGGAAATTACATTACTTTAATTCAGTCTCTGTAAGCCAGGGTTATCTGTATAATGCTTTTCCTCCCCTCGTCTTCACTCATTCAGAAGAAATAAACCTGCCCATTACTAACTCTCAACTTACATTGCATAAAGGTCCAATTTGCAAAGGAGTCTCATCGGTCTCCTACTTACATGTACAGCTCTATGTGTGTAAACACCTGTAAAATATTTTTTCATGCTCTAGTCCTTTAGACTGTTATTTGTATGTGTATGTATCCACCAATATTACCTCACAGAGAAGGGGATGCACCCCAACGTACAGGCTTTGGGATGCATCTCTTTCTGCGGTAATTTTGGTTTTGTTCAGCTGGACCTGTGAGCCTGGGTCTTGTGATGATGTTATGCTACAAAAGAAGAGGCAGTGCAGATCATTAGCTGCCTAAATGTCCCAGGGTGATAGAATCAGTGTTTCTAAATAGCTGCTTCTTGTGTCCTGTTAGTACTTAGAACTAGTGAATCAGAGAACTCTGCTGGGAATGATCCTGACATAAGAGTCTAAAGGAAATGGAGTTAAACTTCAAATAAATAGCTGAGAACTCCTTCAAATAACTCCCTTAGAGCACACAGGTGTGAGAGGAAGGAATTGGTCTGTCTTACACCTGGGATGAGGGAGCTGATTGAAGACGCAGTATGTTCCCAATGCTCCTGCTATGCCCAGTTTGGAGTGAATGTGGAAAGTGTGGAGCAGAGAACTGGCCTCTGGACAGGGTTTGGCTGATGTATGGACCTTCAGTATGGGAACAGGGATTCCTTTTCTTGATCATGTAGGCTAACTGTTGAGACTTTAAGGTCTGATTTTCCACTTGCTGACCTGTGTTTCATGCTGGTAGTAAATGCGCATCAGAGGAATTTAGTCTTAAAACGTGCTTATCCAACTAAAGAAGTTCTGTTTTTTAACCATATCCATAAAGTGATACAGAGTTTGCTGACCTGAGCTTGTCTCTAGGCCAGATGTCTAGATACTACAGAAATGTTTCTGTTATTATAAGTAATTATTCCTGTACAAGAAGGGAAATGCATAAGTGTCTTTTCATCTGTTTAATTTGTGCATAAGGCAGTAAAATCACACTCTCACCTGGTACTGAGTGTGGTATGCTAAAGCAAATCTGTTCTCCCCTATCCTTTAGAAAAACCAAAATAGTACACTTTGGCAATAAAATCAGTCCAGCCTTGACTTCATGAAAGTGGATAAAAGGGTGTTGGAGCAGGGCTGGGAACACAGTTCTCCTATCCCTGTGGAATGCCACAGCCAGAGGACCTGTGCTCCTCTGGAATTAAACAGACACAGATAAGGGTGCTTCCTAGTTCCTGGGGGATGTGTGCTTGGCAAGGGGCATCATAACAGAGGGAACCTGGCCCTTGGCTACGAGCAGAGAACTTGTCTTTTACCAGACCTTCATGAATGTGAGGATCCTGCTTAGGTATTGCCTCTCTCCCACTTAGTGACCTGATATACTGGATGTTTTGGTGGGCAGTTTCTCTTGGTGTGTGTGTACGCAGTGGGGAAGAGAGCAGTTGTGGCAGTTGGCTGGAAGTGTGTAAGATTTGGAACCAGTGAGGGAAAGCCCAAAGAGAAAATTGGGTCGGGGAATCAGAAAGACATGTGTGACTTGACAGGTTGGAAGAAGGGGCCTGTTTTGGTTATACCCCTCTGTTTTTAAGACCCATTGGGTAAGTGCACAAATGTTCACAGAATTGCATTCCATTGCAAGTTGTCTGCTTAGCAGCTGGGCTTTGTCCCTGTGTGCTATCGGCTTGCGGTGCTTAGTAGTCTTTTTTGGGTAAAAGTCCTACATTATAGTAGAGTATTACTTTGTGAGGAAAAAGGATTTGGGAGATGGATGGTCCTCAGCCTGCTCTGCGATACTGGCTCCCCCTGTCAGGTGACCGGTTGCAGCCTACTCCCCCCAGACACACACCTGATGGCAATATGACAGTCACTTTCTTAATCTCGTATAGGAGCCTGGCAAGTGTCAATCCCCCATTTCAGACCCTTGAAGGGACAAATACAGTGATAGCATATGGAGGAAAAGAAGATGTCATCTTCATGCTTTAGGATTACTGAGAGCACTTTAGCATAAACTTGGCTATTGTCTGTTGACTTGCTGAATCCTTGAATACTTTCCACATGCTCTAGGATGGTCAGATGAGGTCTCTCTTGTTTTTTTTTCCTAAACCTATGTATCATTAAAGCAATGGAAGTTGGAGTGTATTGAAGGAGTTCAGACAAACTGATAGGGAGAGCTTTGTGGGAAGGTAAACCCAACTAGTTTTGAACTCTTGCGAGGTATATTTCAAAGGCTCCCTTATATATTGTTGATTGGGATAGAAATGCAGCTCCCAGAAGGGGATCCTGTGGCTTCTGGGCCTCAGCTGGGAAGAGGAGGGCTCAGTGTAGGATATACAGAGGGATAGCCCCAATTAGAAAGTAAAAGCACCTCCTTCTGTACATGCTTTGGCTAACGGGATAGGAACACTTGAGCTGCACATGCACACACAAACAATACGCTCTAGGGAAAGACCACAAATATGCTAAAAATCATAATCTGTTAAACTCAGATGCTTTCAAAATGCAAATGTCCTGTCATTGCTTTTCATAACAAAAATGATCACTTAAGACTTTACCACAGCTTAACTATTCACAATATAAACATCAACAAAACTGATGATTTTTTCAACACTTAATGTGCCTTTCACTGGAAGTAAATGTTTTGGCACCCAGTCCTTCCTTATGATTTTGCTAATAGGAACCTACAGTGCAGAATGATCATTTGGTTAGACAGCTGAAGAAAAGCAGATTAGATATGCAGATATAGAGATTCCTTTTCCAGACCATTTTCCATTTCTGAAACTTATTTTGTTATCATCATTTTAATCTTTCCAATGCAATCAGAAATCTCCTTCCAAACTCTTGCGCCCATCTTCTCTTGAAGAACAAAATAGTTTATGGCTTCTCAGTCTTTTTTCCCACCCGAGACTCAAACCAGCTGCAGGCTTCACTTTTCTCTTCCTTCCCTCCCTCCCAGATTCAAATCCCAGAGCCTTGCATTCCCAGCAAGGAAGTGCAGCAGCTTTTTTGCTGTGTGGGTTACTCTGGGGGCTTGGTGTAGAAGAGTAAATAGGAATTGGGTCTCTGCATCTGCTTGTACTGCGTGTGCAACCGACAGCAGCTGTTACAGAGTACCCAGCTGGATTAATGGGGCTAAATTGGTACAAGCCTGGTGAAGCACCTTTTACTCCTGCTTTGACCTACTGCTGGCAAGATTTGAGTTATTTTCTTAGCCAGTTCCACCAAATATAGTATCTCTCTCCTGGAGGCTCTAGATACATTTTTGTTATTTAAGATGTGCCGTTCTTAGTAATTTATGCTATTGTTCCCATGTATGTATCATTTTTCTGTGGCTTCAGGTTTCTACTGCCATTCAGATCATATTAAACGTGGTTTTTCCTTTTTAAATACTAACATCTAGGATTAATTTAATCCCACATTTTTTCCTGGATAACTTAGTTTTGGATGAATCACTCCCAAAAAAATAAGAACATGTCCAAACCTCAGCCTAAATGTCAAATTGAACCAGAATTCAATAGGTTTGGATGAAAGCCTGCTCTTGGGCCCCCCTCAAAGTATACACTGATTCAATTTTGAATCTGTCTTAACAAGTCTAACAGCCTTGCTGCATTGCCTACTACCTTCAGATCTTCTGTGTTTGGGAGCTTCTTCTGCATGATCTTTATCTGAAGCATCTCAAACTCACACAAGCAAAAGGCCTGAGATTTAGACAGAATTAGTTAGAGAATGGAAAAGGGATTATTAATGAAACCTGATGTTGCCAATTTGTAGCTTTTTTTTTTTTTAAGGTAAGATTTCTTAGTACATTTCTTAACAAAGGGAAACATTTCCAAAGAATTTTACACCTTACGCTCCAACTCTTTTAACTGAAAAAGGGCTGAAAGCAGTCAGAGCTCCTGAGCAAGAGAAATCTTGCTAGAGAAAACCTGGAAGGCACCAGATAAAGCCAGCAACTGAGAATGGTATTTATTCAACTGCAAGATATATCCACAAAAGGGAAGAACTTGTAATTCTCCAAAGCTGAATTAGGGCATCTTATGATCGATGCTTTTCTGGTTCCTAGTTTCTTGGAAATTCCCTGAATTTTCTCTCGGCACAAAATCTGACTGATCTTTTACTTATGTACAGGAAAGTAACCCTCAATTGCTATTTAATTGTTCTTCTGATTTGTATTACCGTTTCCTTCAGTAGAGAAAATATGTTCTAGTTCACTTTTTGAAGAGAGTTCTGAGGAACTAGAAGCAGCTCTATGTCGCATATAAAGCTGTAGGTATTGTAAGAGATATATATATTATTCAGCTATAAATCAACAGAAAAGTTTATAATTCCATTACGCTGAAGCAGAATCATCAACAATGTCACCTAATAAGGATGAAGAGAGTACATTGGAACTCACAGGAGTTATTAAACATCGAAGAGAGAGAGAAGTGAGGGTTGAAAAGGCATTTGGAGTTTCAGTGAAAGGGAGATAATACTTTCACTGTAACCTGGGCTTTAATTTTGTAAAGAAAGGAAAATTTAATTGTTCTGGGGATAGGAAAGGAAAGAGGGAGGAAGAGGAAAACCTTCAAATTGCTCAGAAGTTATCTGAGTTGAACTATGTTTTATAACTCACCAGGAAGAGTGATGTTTACAAGGTAACTAAAACATCTGATTTTTTTTTTTTTTTTTTTTTTNNNGTGCTCTAGTTAGAGTAGAAATTCCTATACTTCCTTTTGTTGAAGTTGGAACAGGTTCATCATATAGTTGCTGTCTTTCTTCTGGACAGAGATCAGGTCTCACTCTGGATTTCTGTTTCTCCTGCTTTTCACAAACTTTGCAGTCTCTGCTTTCAACATATGTGTATCTTTTTCACCTCACTTCTTGATGGGAATCCTGTCTCTGTCTTTCATGTTTCCTGCTTCCCACTACAGAAGATGCCTTTTATTCCCTCTCCTTCCCACCCCTTAAGTTACTTATCACTTAACCTATCCTGACAGCTTGCAGCCCTTACAAAGGTCAGACCTAGGGATGAGGTTTGTGTCCAAGTCTTTGTCTATGGAAAGGTCTGAGAAGCTTGTGGCTGTGCTGCTTTCTGAGTTTCAGTGCAGCAAGCTGACATAGTAAAGCAAAAGGAAGGGCAAAAGGAGGTCTAACAGTTCTAAGTGGATTGTTCTCCTGATGCAAGGCCCAACCACAGTAAATTTAAGGAAGGCTGAGCCATGATCCTTGAGTGTTCTGTAGCTCATCGTCTCTCTTTTGGTTTGATTCATAAAAATTTTTATCAAATCCATGTCTATTTAGATATTTATGTCCCTGTGCGTATGTTGTGATAAAATATACTGTTTTAATCAGGAGTTTTGGTTTGAGTTGTTGGATGCAGTGTCCTTGCCCTTAACCAAAATAAAAACCAGACTTAGTGCACACATACACTGCAGGGAGGAAAATGGATATAAACTTATGATAATATTTCATCTAACATAGTTGAAGCCAGTGGTAGTCACTAGCATTGGGCTGTGGGCCAAAATTCAGCCTCAGAGCACTTCCGGGGGTTGCATAGGGTTTTCATCTTGGCTACCCTCCTTCTCCCTCCTCCTCTTCCCTCTGCTCCAGTGTCTGAACTAAGGAGTTTGGCAGTCAGCAGAATTAACTCTTGTAAGGGTGGAGAAGAATGTGGAGGTACATGCTTCAGTAAGGCCAGGGTCTTTCAGGCTGCATATTATTATTGTTGGTATTAATAATAATTATTTTTGAATAAGTGTAATATTTGGGAAAGCTGGAGTACAAGTGTCAGTTAGTGTTGAGAAGTCTTCTGGACACAGGGGAAGAATGTAGTCTTTGACAGCTGTGCAATAAAGAAAAGGTGCAGGAACACCAGCACCTGTTCTCATCATCCACTGCCTCCTTTACCACATGCAAAGCAGCACCGATTTCACTAATCATAGAACTGTCAGAGTTGGAAGAGACCTCTAGAGATCATCTAGTCCAACTCCCCTGCTACAGCAGGATTCCCTAGGGCACATTACTCAGGATTGTATCCAGGCTGCTCTTGAAAACCTCCAGTGAAGGGGACTCCACAGCCTCCTTCAGCAGCCTGTTACAGGACTCTGTCACCCTCATCATAAAGAACTTTTTCCTTATATTTGAATGGAACTTCCTATGTTCCAGCTTGTGCCCACTGCCCCTCGTCCTGACACTGGGAACCACTGAGAAGAGTCTGGCTCTATCCTCCTTCAGCCCACCCTTCAGATACTTGTGGGTTTTTTGCTGTTTACAACTACCTGAAAAGGGGTTTAGTGAGGTGTGGACTGGTCTCTTCTCCCAGGTAACAAGAAATAGGATAAGAGGAAACAGCCTTGAGTTGTGCCAGGGAAGGTTGAGATTGGATATCAGGAAAAATTTCTTCACTGAAAGGGTTGTCAAGCATTGGAACAGGCTGCACAGGGGGTGGAGTCAGCAGCCCTGGAAGTGTTTACAAGACAGGTAGATGTAGTATTTGTGGACATGGTTTAGCAGTGGTGTTGGCAGTGCTAGGTTAATGGTTTGACTCAATGATCTTGAAGATCTTTTCCAATCTAAATGATTCTATGAGTACCTCCGGGGAAGGAAAACAGACATGCCTACTCCAGAATTTCTAAGCTTCCTTCAGTACTTAGTTTTTATTCTGGTGTCTGAATGTGATGCTGGTACACTGGACTCTAGTTCTGACAAATTCTTCAGTGTGACCTGTGTTTTTCTCCTTTTCTTATTCTGTTGCCCCAATCTTTCCCATCCTCTCCCTATCTGATATCTTGTCTTTTTTTCCCTTACACTCTTCTAGTCTTTTTTCTCCTTTTCAAATGTGTATTCCTTTCACCAAGGTCAACTTTCACTTTAGTTCTTTTCACCATATAAGTTTAGTTTTTATTGCTTACAGCATCTCTCCCAGTCTGGTCTGCTGGTTTTGTTTTCATCCAGAAAGGTTTCCACTCTGCTGGGAGAATGCACCAGGCTTGCTCTATTACACAAACTGGAAAGAGATTTATACAGTAATTTCTAGGTGGCGGGTCAGAGCCCTGCCACCACAAACTCTTGGCTCTGTGAGAAGTGCTGCACTGCGTGGTGTGTCTCCACTCCTCGCCAGATCACAGACACTGTGTCTTGAAAGCGCTGGGCAGAGAGTGGTAGATGCTGCCTACAGTTCCTGAGAGCCACAGCCAGCAGTTTGTGTAGGGAGATTGTTTTTCAGTCATTCAGTATTTTCAGAATTTCTGGACTGTAAACTGTGCTGGGAAAGAAGCTGCCTTTCCTTCTGCTGGCCTGTCGGGATGGGGCCAAAGCTTCAGCTGGGGCTGAAAGGTTTTAAAAAGCCCCAATTTATTGAGGGTGGTAGTTGTCATTTGTGTGGGGGGTAGTTCAACAAATGAGAAGGACATCTGTTAAAGACCCTATGTGTGTGACTGGGGGAAGTAAGACCTAGAAACAGGCATGAAACTGCTGGGAAAGAAAGTGGCTGCATGGCAGCTTGTGCATGATAGCAGGGTGTTTTGTGTGGTGGTGCAGCTTTAGGCTGAGGCTTGACTCAGCAAGTGCTGGTTGCCGGAGTGTGGGTGATTGGGTTGGAGGTTTTGCATGAATAAGTTACAATCCTGCAGCTGCATCTCCGTCCTGTCATTCCAGAATGGTGCACTGTTATACCAGTGGAATTACTGTGCAGTCCAGACTTTAAACCCATAAATTGCTAATGCCAGACTGTTTCGATGAGCAGCTTTTTGATATCCTTTACATGTTAAAAAGTACTCAGGCCTGTTGACAAAGCTAAGAAATGGTGTCAAAAATAATTTTAAAACCTTTTGACCTGTAAGGTTTAAGAGAATTAGGCACAGATTCTTTGCTTTAAGCCTCTTGGTGACAAGAAATATGGTCCTATGCCAGCCCGTTTGACTGACAGTGGCGTTTGTAGTTTCAGCTGCTAATACAGTATGCTCCTTGTATATTCCTAGTGTGTAAATATAGAAGACTATTTGTCACCTGGGTTGATGGATTATGCGTAAGTGAGACAATGTGGTTAAAATTCTGAAGCATAAATGAAAAATCATAAACTTTAGATAACACATAAAGCAATGCTTAATACTCATAATGAAGTATCCTTATTTCAATCAAGGGAAGCTGTCAGACTTTCAAATAAGCAAAGATTATGCAGCTACCATGGTGGCTTTTTTTTTTATGGCTATATGCTACTAACCTGCATCATTGGATTTTTGACAACCATAATAAAACATATTGGAAAATTGATTAGTTTTAAGAGACTCCTCATAGACAGCTGCTTTTATTTGTAAATGTCATGTATTTAGTCTTTGTGGGCTCCCTCCAAGTAGAATTCTTGGCTGAGTACAAACTTTTGCATAGGTACAAATGCACTCTCATTTTACATTTTTCAATTAGTTTTCAGCATTTTCTTTTGCACTCACCTAAATTTATTTTTCCTGAAAGCTTTCCCACCACACATAGCTAGCTATTTACTCATTTCCCACTGTGCCATAATTGCAAATTATTTGTGCTCTTGAGATGCTGTAAATTTGTAATAATACAGAGGTGGCTTTGTAAAAGATATTTTCAGAAAATGACAGCTTTTTTCAAGAAAAAAAGTCATGTTTAAGTTTTTGGGCTTTGGATAGAGAAAAGAGAATTTGCCATGAAAAATATGTTATCACCTCTTGAAATATGCAGTAAAGTTGGCATTTTCAGCATGCTACTCTTATCTTTATTTGCTGATAGAGAGAATATCCAGATTTTTTTTAGCTTTAAGGGAAAGGATATGGTTAAGTTCATATCACTCGACATTTAGTAAGTACAAACTACAAGGAAAAGGGGACATAGCCTAATACTATAATGTTTAACCAATTTTAAGGAAAACACTTTTGATAGAATCTAATTTAATCTGGCTTTTAATAGCATAACTGTCTGACTCCTGAAGACCTTTTCCAGACCAAACTATGCTGTTGACCTGTGGGTATTCTGCATGAGCAAGAGGTGCAGGATTGGCCCCTAAACTGGAATGCTGTTTCCATACCACCCTGAAGCAGTTTGCTTCGTGAGGCCACATCCTGCTCTTTGCCAAGTCCCAGCAGATGTCAATGGCAATTTTGTGCATGTTTTGAGAGGAGGTTGTGACTTTTCGGTATTCTTGTGCTTTACATGCTGCAGCATAGTGTTTTCTTTGTGACTAGATTCTAGGGGTTTTTTTTGATGTGATGAGCTGTGTGTAGTTGACTGCTGGTATTTCACAAAAACAGCAAAGACTCAGAAGTCACTGAAGGTAGATGTGATCACAGACACCAGATGATTAAGAAGATTTTATTTGGTTTCAACAATGAGGCATCCAATTAGGTGCATTTTATTACTTGTTCTGTTAGCTCATTTGTTCACTTTGTGAGTGTAGAATCCAACTTCTGGACCAAAACCTGCTCACAGCTGAAATGAGATGTATTCTCAGATGAAACATTCTAAAATGTTAGTTATCTTTAATGGATTAATTTAACTAGCTACAATCGCTTCTTTCCTATGTTTGAGTCTCTGTTGTAGTCCAGACTGTAGTCTTGTCCTTTTGTCGCATAACTTGTGGGTCAGTTTGTGCATTTTTCACCTGTCCAGTGAAATGCTAGAAAGTCATTTGCAAACATGGGTTAGAAGACAAAGGTTACATTCACTGCATAGTTTCTTGATACAACATACCTATAGTTTGAGAACATACAGCATTGATTAAATATTCTGACACAGAAAAAAAAATCTGCAGAATGTTGCTATAATAAGACTAGATTATAAATAATAACAACAACAACAATAATAATATTTGAAGACAGCTAGCCTGTGTTTCTTTTGGTGGGGATGTTACTTCTCATCTTTTAGTATACTTTCTTGCTATTATCCCCCAAGGAGTTGGGTTCATGGCTAGATGCTATGAACCAGACCTATTTATGTTCTGTGGATAAAATCACTTAATTTAAAAGAGAAATAAACTTCAATGTTACAGTTTCATAGATAAGCAGCTGTCCTTAACTTTTTCTTACTCTGTTTTTTAAACATGATGGGATTTTTCAAAGACTTGGAGGCTGAGAAGAGGCTATTTAAATAAGGTTCCATAAGCTCCTAGCTGTTATAGGTCATTATATTTTGCTCCTTCACTGTTTTGTATATCAAGCTCCATACTTTTTCAGGTTGCTGACTTTAGTTTTTTGTGGTTTGTTTTGTTTTTTAAACACACCAACTAATCTAGACTTTGTGGGGACAATGCCAAGAGATAACCGTGCCACTGATTGACTACCAGTTCCACTGAAAAAGATTGTGACTTTGCTCTCACTTCCATTCGTCTGCTGTCAGCAGCCAGATTTGGATTTCTGTTGTACTTTTCAGTGACTCAGTTAATTTTGGATCTTTAATGCCTTCCCAGAGTGGAAAGAGAAGGTTCACAGTCACCTATCCCATTATTTATTCTTGAGGAATCTGCACTGTTGGAATTCTTCTCCCCCAATACGTACAATAATTTAGGATCAGTTTTGCCAAACTTTCAAAGGCAAGTTCACCTCCCCTCACATATAAAACAAGAACCCACTGGTTCGTGTTTCTGCAGGCTGGCGTTTAAGAGCATATGTCAAGTTGCCTGTCCATTATAACTCCCTCCAACAACCTCAAAGACGATGAGAACAGCAGCTGCACTTCAACACTTCTCTATCATCACTCCATCCCCTCTTCTATACTTGTTGTCATCTGTTTTATTTTTTTAAGCAAAAACTTTTCTGACACTGAGAAAGATCCAAACACATTTCTGTCTTCTAAAAAAAATAAATAAAAAATTCACTACTCTTCTGCCTTTTGCACATCTGCTGTTATAATGTAAAGATCAATACAATGTACCCTTTGAAATAACATTAAAATGTTATACCTAGAACAGCTGCAAAGTGTAATTGCATTCTGCAGAGTAACTTTTTCAAGTTTAAAACTGACAGATGAGGATAGAAGGCTGCTTATGAGCAAGCAATATCTAAAAATAAAGTAGTAGACTGGAATGCTTGTTTTGCATGGCAAGTGAACAGAATAATGTCCATGTTTGTCATCCAGTTTACAGCTTTTCAATTTTTTTCAATTAGAATTAAAAAAATGCCAACAAATGGAAGCAGATGTGGAGTTAACCATTTAAGGCTTTCTAAGTCACAATACTCTGCTTACATTGAAAGATTGAGGGATGCCGTGTCCCCCCCCAGCTCTTGCTACTTGGAAGATTTGTGATAGGCTTTGGAGCATGCAAATTCCTGAAATGGATTGAATAATAGGTAATGGATAGACCTGATTTGATTTTGATGCTGTTGTTTAAACCAGTGTGGTTTGGACAATTAGAAAAAAGTTAGGCATCTATCTGTTTAATCATTTCTTAAGGGAAGGGGGAATGAAAAGAAATAGGAAGTCATTAATTTCTGATGTTGCATAGTTAGACCAAAACTTCAAGTTCTGTCAAAACCAACACTGTGTACTAATGTATCAGAGTGCAAATGTCAGTCTGTCAAGATGCGGTTTTCTTGTATTTCTCTGTCACTTGGCTTCATAAGAAAGTGGTTTTCTAGCTTTTAAATGTTCAGTACGGCTAATCCCAAGTACTGGATTACCTTGGGCAGAATTATTGAAATAATATACCTTTGAAAGAATAATGAAATTAATGGAAAAATGAACTAACTCTTATGTTAGAGATGGGCTGAATGTTGTACTTCATATTTAATAATTGAAAACAAAAGCATCCCTTGTTTCCCATGTGAAAAATCTGTTCTAAGTCTCTCATAATGTAGGGAATCTATCCACATGCTCCTTAACAATCCCTGCTGACAACTATGATGCTGCAGTACCATCAGTGTAATCCCTCGATATTTGGCAGAATAGGATTAAATATCTCCTGTAAATCTTCGTTCACCCTTCATGTCTGCCACTTGGATGGGATGACCTTGGAACTGAACTCTGAGAAAATCAGCCACATCCAGAGGTAGAACAGGAAATCTCCAAAGAGAACACAGAGAAGGTGGTGTGAATTAGCTGTATGTTCCCAGCCAGCAGAGCAGGGACCTGCCAAGGATGAGAGAAACTGACTGCACAAAAGAGAAAGAAGGTACAATTCAAAGAGAACGTGGACTGCAAGAACAGAAACCTGGCTGCTCGCTCTGTTTTTGTGATGGGTAAAGTAACAAGTTATTTTTCTAAATGTAAAACTTTGCTTGCAATGACTGTTCTCTGTCCTTAATAATCACATATCTAGGGAACAAAGAAGGCTTATAACAGCTCATCGTCAAATAGATGAAACAACTCATCATTTTGCCAAAACACCCATGGCATCTTTTGAGGCAAAGCCTTTCCACAGGAACCAGTGGCAGAAAAGGTGATGAGGCCTTAAGCTGTCTCAGGGGCTCGTGAATACCCGTGCCCAGAGTGACTCTCCACTGCAACAGCCTGTGTGCTGTCCTGAGTAGGAAAGCTCTGCATGGACTGTGAATTGACATATTATTCTATGGAAATCCTGATTTGGAGCTGGCTGCAGGTGGCAAAATAAGTGACATTTTAATACCACAAAGAATAAAAATACTTGCTACTTATTTCTGTAATATGGTAAGTGCATTTGTTTCCATCACTTCTGAATACATTTTATTATACAACTGTTTTCTTCAAGGAAGTAAAAATAATGAGCAAGTATTGGGGAAGAAAAAAAATATTGACTCTTCTTTTTTCCAATAGAAAAAAAAAAAAGGAATGTTTGTTGTTGCTGATTAGTGGTTTCTTTCTAAGAACTCTTTTTTTCTAGTTAACTTTTATTTGGACAATGGCTACAAAACCTAATGCAGTAACTTGTTAAAATATATCAAATTCTATAAAAGTCTAAAAATGAAGCCTTCCTCCCACTGTGTTTAAAACCATATTCTGTCTAGAATAACTGTGAGCACTGTGCTATATGGAGTACATGGCACTTTTGAAAAGAAGATATTTCCTCATTATATTAATATTTTTTCCATTTAGTAGAACAGTCAGCTATTATCAAGCTTCTAACAGCAAAGTAAAAGAATACCTTGCACCCATCAACTAATTTTAGCTAACGCAAACCAAACGTTTCCCTCTTCAAACAAATGACCTTGTGGCCGCCTAGAAGTGCTTGCATGAAACAGCACAGAGGCTGCTCAGAGGTGTTGATCCTGGCAGGGGGTGATTTCATGGGCCTCTGCTGATGTCCTGAGGCAGGTGATGTGGCTCACAGACCCAGAAGCCAGGCAGTCAAGGAGATCGTCTCGGTCGTGAACTTGAAGCAGCCTGGTGGAAGCGGAGGGAGCTCCCCAAAGCCAGAGGTAGTTTGAAATGAACTTCTGGTTGTAAAGCTGTCCCCAAGCTAGATCAACCTGCTTAGTTTGTCCATAATGATGAAGTGGGGGATGGTTATAAATTACACAAATTTTTGAGCCGTATGGGGAAGTTATGCTTCACAGCCTGAGAAACACCGGCAATGCAGCCTAGTGAGCTGTAAGTTTAAAATTACTCACCCCTGCTCACTGCTGAATGTACTCAGCTCCTTCCCAGTGCAAGGAAGTGGGAGAGCAATGTCAGGAAAGCAGCTCCCCAGTGCTCCTGTAGCTGCTGAGCTATACGTGCATGTGACACCCATGCAGGGAACTAGCAGCTGCTAGTGGTGCTTCCACCATGAAGGAGGAAGAGGAGATTTTGGGGTGCCCTAGCTTAGAGCAGCCAATACCTGACAGACAGTTTCAGCTGGTTTGAATCTATTCTGCATTGGGAGAGTGGGACAGAGTAAGGACATGGCTTTTCCCCATGGCATTGCTTGACATAACTGTTGTGTCTGTACCCTGTTTTGATGATCAGTGAGCATTACTTTCATATTCCTGACATTCACCAGGCTGCAATTCTTTTAAAGTAGCAGTGCTCCCTCTCTTTAAAAAAAAACAAAAAACAAAAACAAACAAACAAACAAAAAACCCAAAAACAACGCCTAAACCAAACTGTGTATTGATAATCTTATACATGTCTTAATTGAACAACACTGATCTAAGACCAAGATTTGGGGTAATTTGTTTATTATTAAGATTCTGGGGCTCATCATTCTGGAGAGCTGAAGGGACCATTAAATGTGCATGCTGCATAAGACAGTGCATCTCCCTGGTGGTTCTTGCAGCTGGTGATTGAATTAGCTGTATATGATTTTTGAATACATAGAAGGAATCTGCTATTATTGATCAGAGGAGGAATGGCTGCTGCAGTGATATGTTCTAGTGCAAAGCAGCACCTGATGGGAAATAACAACCAGCTAAAGAGTAAATGGATGCAAATAAGAGAGAAGAGCAGGATCTCTGGGACCTTGAACTTCTGCCAAAGGTAGTCTTCCAATGGGAATGAAACCACATTTGTGGGCAGCAGAAAATCCCTGCTATAAACATTTTCCTCAGCACATATTGGCAAAGGGAATATTTGATGTCTTCCTGGAGCTGGGGTAGTGTAATTGAGGGATATGATAGAAGATTTGGAAGGCCAGGGCCAAGTTGCTTTGGCAGAGCAACTTTGGCTAGGAAAATGTGCAAGTATCTATTGTTAATCCTGTTACTGAACGATGCCATTGTATTGGCTGGAAGAGGCATTAAATATATTCATAGTGCAGCTCTGCCAGTGGATCTCCTTCCCACTCTGTAAAATCTTCAGAATATTACGATCTCATTCTTCTATTTGTGTTTATGTGTGATGGACAGGGCTGCTAACACTACCTATGCTTAAGGTTGCTTAACGCTTTCAGCCAGAAGGTCATGTTTTTAACTGTCTGTGTTAACTCTGCCAAAGCTTAAATAGTTTAGGCTGAGATTTTCCAGATGGGTGTCTTCATTCAGGAAAGGTGGGGGAGAAGGATTTCATCCAAGCTCAAACCAGTGTACTTTTAAGAAAGAGCTGTTAGAAAATGACATTGTTTTGTTCACATTACAAAGGGAAAATATCCTACATCTTGCTTCATTAGAAAAAAAAAAAAAATTAACCTCACAGTCTATGTTTTTCCACTTGAAATTTGGCAGGCAGCATTTACTAGGGGAGGGGAGGAGAGAGGTGAAATAAATGATAAAGTAACAAAAGATTGCACCTTAGAAGAGAGATAAGCTTTGTAGTGTTTATGTCTTATGACTAATTTAATTTACACAGAAAACCTTAACTCTGGTGTTTTTCCTGCATCTTTGAATCTTGACTTTGTAAGCTTAATGTCATTTTAATGTATTTAAAAAGTGATTCATAAGTTATTTTTTTTTAACAAAGTGATCTAAGCAAAGTTCCATCAAGGGATATAATTTTTGGCACCTGTTTTCCACCTGCTCTACTGAAGTCTTCAGATCCCCTACTCTTGCACTAGAGTACATGGAGCAATGGATAGCGGGTGTCAATTTGCATGAACCACTTCAGGTACACTTTGCAAGTGGGTATTATAGCTCTTTCTTAAAACCACAGGGCTGCTGACACCCAGACCTCTTAGGTTTTAACCCAGGCACTGGCTGGATTGTTAACTTAAGAACAAGCCTATTTTCTCCCTTCCTTCCTTTTCTGAACTAGCATGCTTCGATATTCTTCAGTTTATTCTCTTTCCAAAAGAACTCCAGGGTAAAAACCATCATAGCAAGAAGCTTTAAGAAGGCCTGGGCTCAGGAAGTAAGTTCTATTCCTTCCTCGCTCACAACATGTTAATTTGAATAACCTTCATGGGTTTGGGCCTCCTTCTCTTCATGCATATAAGGAAAAATCTGGTGGCAGTTGAGCAAAACGATTATTTTTACAGTGAGCTCTGATAACGGAGATGAAGCAGAAGATTGGGTGTATGTGTCAGAGAACATATCAGGGAAACAAGAGGAAGGCCACAGGAGAAGGTATCCATGTTCCTAGAGAAAAGGTTTACTTGTCCTAGTAAGGGAATTTCTTAGCTAAACTACAACTTATACTGCTTCAGTGTTCTTTGCACTAGTGAGTATCTGAGGATAGCTACTCTCCCGTGTCAAGAAATACTGTTTTGTCTTGTATAATAGCGAGAATTTTGAAATTTTTATTCTCTGGTAACAGAACCTTTAGGCGTGGTAAGAAGCATGAAAAAGCATGGTGAGAAGACAAGGCAGCAGTTTTCATTTTTGACCAAGCTATCAAAAGTCTTATAAAAATGGGTTGTTATCTTGGGTCTTATTTTTTTGAATATTATTTTTGGAAGTGCAGTCTGGTTGTTTCACTTCTTAAAGGCTGTGATGGAGAATGCACAGCAGTCTGCAGGCTTATCAGTTTGATCTAGAGTTTTTTGCCAAAGCGTATGCTTGAAGCATTCTTAATTTCTCTCTCCACTTTTTTCCTTCTTCTCCCCCTCCCCAAGTGTCTGAACAGTAGAAACTGGAAAGTAGGTAGAATTGCAAGAGGAATTAACTTATCCCATTAATTTTCTAAATGCAGTTGGGCAGAACAGTTTTTGAACAAATCACTCAACAATAGCTCACTATTTTTACTGGAAGATATTTAGCTGGGAAATATAGTGAGGTGAGGAAAAGTGCTTTACTCCTCATGTACGTGTCTGCATATGTTTATTTGAAACCTGGTTTGGGCTCTCTTAATTGCTCTCTCTTACAAAAAGAAACAGTCTCATTCATCTAAGTTTTACCTAAGTCTGAGCTGTAAGCAGTTTGGGGCAAAGACTGCATTTCTGCTGCTTGCCTGTGCAATGTCTGGTAAAGCATAAATGAAAAATTGCTGTAATAAGAAGAAATCTGGAGTGTTAGTTTATTTGCAATGTGAGAAAGAGGTAAAATTCTCATTTAATCCTGAATATCAAAGGGTTGTAGCATCAATACATATTTGAATTTCCTTTCACTTTCATGAATTCTATCTCACTGGCTGTGTCTGGAGCGGGGGGTTGGATCAGATGAACCCCAGAGGCCCTTTCCAGCCTGATTAATTCTATGGTTCTTCAGTTCCATCTACTAACAACACAAACTCTTGCTTCAAACCTTCAGCTCAAGAATTCCTTGTTTGTTATAGTCATATGTAGTTCTGCATCTCTTCCTTTTGTGTTTCTAATGACTTTAAACAATGTGAATATATCAACTGTAGACATAAAAAATATGCAATTAACATAGTGAAAGAGTTTCTTGTTTCATGTAAGAAACTGTGCTGATAATCTCCTCCTTGATGCTACAGAGGAGTGGATGCTGTGCTGTTCCAAAGACCCTGATTTTCTTTACTTGGACTTCTGGAAAATTCACAGAAAACTATGGGAAAGCTAGAGCCGTAGAGGCTGTAGGAGGGTCCTCAAGAGTTTTTTTTTTTTTTTTTTTTTTTCCCTCTTTACAGATATGGGGGCAAAGCTGATAAACTAAACCTGTCAGCTTGCAATCCAAGGTGAATTCACAGCTTTCATCCAGGGCGAGTTATGGGCTGTGAATGATTACTTGCTGCTCATGTTAAACAATTTTCTACTGAGTTTCTCAGCCTTGCTGGCTACAGCTGCAGCCTTAGAATGGGAAGCAAATCAGAGATATCAAGATTGGCTGTATATTTTCATCAAGATATTTGATACAAAGTCCTAAAGTTAACATTATTTTAAAGAAAAATGAATTCTATAATTTGCATATATTAATTACATATATTACAAGTGTTCTTGATATATTTTTATATATGGTAGATTAACTCTATATCCTGGTACGACTCAAGTAAAAAGGTATGAAGATTATTCCAGGCTCATACTCTAAGCTGGCCCATGACTGTGAAGACTAAGACAGGGAGAACAGTCTGGGATGAGAGTATCCAACCCTTTCCCCTTGCCTTTTTTTTTTTCTTTTTTTTTCTTCTTTTTTTTTTTTTCTTCACCAGACATCTCCCCTCTACCCCTTGAATAAGATAGCGCTCTGATAGCTGCTTTTAATTTTATAGAAAGAGCATTAGCAATAGCTGAAGTGTGATACCAAATAGCTGTTGCCACTGGGTAACTGGGTTCAGTGAGAGTTTCTGTGGGATTCTCTGAGCATGAGAAGCCTACCATTGTTTGTCCCGAACCCACTCAACCATTTTGCAATGAAATATGTGGGTTTTGGCCTTCACTCAACAAAGCACTTATGCATTTGCTTAACCTGAAGTAAGCTAACATCACCTGGAATCAATTGCATCGCTTATGTGTGAAATAAAGCACACCTTGTTGAGTCATGACAGGCTCTGTTCTTACTGAGGAAATATTGTAGAGCAGAATTGATAGTCAATTTCTCCCCTCCTCCTGCTAAAATTGTTACTTGCTAAAAGAAGAGCTGGTAGAAGATCATGTTCTTTATCTTATATTTCCATCTGTCTGTTAACTGTCATTATTTGGGAACTGGTTTGAGGGCATTGTTGGCTTCTCTGTGCATTTGCTACTGTCTTTCAGTTTTAAACTTTTTGGGAGCAGCGCTGTTTTTTTACAGTGTGTCTATACTTACAGTGACAGTCTCCAGGCGGATACAGCCCTGATTTAGGGCTCATTGATGCAATTTGATTATTCTAGGAATAAGATAGACCTTTTTCTGTGTGCCAGGTTGCTTTCATGCTGCATCTTCTTTCTGCCTCCATTTTTTGCATCTATGTGGCCTTCTGGGTCTTGAAGGGAGCATTGGGGGTAGACGTGCACTTGGGAAGGATTTTGTTCTCTGGCTGCAAAGCTCATTAGCTTTGGCTCACTGTGCTCAGTGTGGGGCACAGAAGGGCCCTTTCATATATGAACATGCCTCCAAACAATTATGCAAGAGCTGTTCAGTCTACCCTTGCTACAGACCGAAGCAGGTGAGGAGTTTCTAAAATGCAGAGGTTGTTCCTGCCAAAGTATGCAACTTTACTGTGTGCATTCTGGTGCAAGAGCTAACAATAGATTAAATCTTTTTTATTGTTATTCCTGCAATTTGATTGCAAGTACATTCGTGGAGCCAGTTGGCGCATGTCATAAAATCTGATTGATTGAACAGTTAATCCTTGAAAGCTTTCCTCTGAAATATTGCCAAGGTCAACAAGGGATAGTACCCATGTATACATGTCTTGGAAATTACCTATTTTGCCATTTTTATCTACCCCCATATAGCTGCAAACATGCATAATGTTCTGGTCTTCTCATGCAATGCGTTCTTGGCCCAAAATACTCGTTCTAGCTATCCATGTTCTGCTTTGCACTGGTGGAATAATAAAAATGCTTAACTTTGAAGGGCGTGATCAGTAAATTAGAATATTCCTTATACATTTTTTTTTTGAGTTCTCAAATATTTGTGGAAGAGGTTATTTTATTGGAAAGAAATGCTGTGATTGTTTTGGGGAAATCTGTTGCTTCCATGTTTCCTATGAGGTTTGTTATTGTTTCTTGAATGTAAATTGTCATTTATGTAAACATGCTACATCAGAGATTTTATTCAGTGGCACAAGAGATACCTTCTGACTGCCATGTTAATTATGTGAAGTGAGTTTGTTTTGATCAGAGGAATATAAGCTGCAAGTCGCTGACAGCTCTTGAAGGTAAATGGAAGAATTTCTCTTTGTGTGCTTGGACAAGAAAACCGCTTGTTTTATCTCTGTTTGGCCTGAGATGCCACCCTTATGAATTTACTCACTTTTTATTGGTCAGTAATTCAGTTGCTCACCAGTGCTACGTATTTGCTTTATGCCAAACTCTGCAGAAAATCTGGGCAATTCTTGGAAAAGCCTATTCGATGCCTTCTTCTAAGGTTATTGGAAATTACTAAAAATGCCTTTACATTGGTTCCTAGGTTCCTATTATGTTTCTCTGAAATGGGATGAGTGACCTCCGGAGACCTTGTCATAGTACGCAAGTTTTCCTAGGTGACTCTGGCAAATAGATAACCTGTTGTGTCAGCTCTCGTGTCTGAACTGAGCCAAGGTCTGTGTACCCTTCCTGGCTATGTGAAGAGATGATCCTTGTGCTGTGGATGGCATTCTGTGCTGCATTCCAGGAACATGGCCCTTCTTGACAGCTGTCACATATCACAGATATCCACTGAGCTGTTCATATGAAGCAGTAGGAGAAACAAAAAGTATACAAGAAAGTTTCAGTAGCTCATTTACCATAACCCAACCTAATTGAAATGTGCAGTTTTATAAGATGGGGGCAGGAAGCTGTGTTCATCACTGAACTTTGTCAGTGAGTGGGAAATTTAATGTTAAAAAATTACTGAAATGGGCCAGAAAAATCCTTGTCCTTTGCAGAACTTTGTGGCAGAGATTCAAACCCGTTGTTCCAAATGGATTTCCTTTGGAAAAATGGAAATTGGTTTGTCTTGGTCTTATTGCCATTCTTCTAAGGAAAATATATAAAATCAGAAATTGGTCCTTTACAGTATTGGTGCACTAGGAATTAAAATGTTCCAGGAAGATTGCAATGTAGTAGTGATTGTTGCACCCTTGTGTATTCTTGTGGGACTGCTCTGCGGTGTTTCCTGTACCAATCTTGTTTTGCTGGTTTTAGAAATGGAGTTTTTCAGGCTTTGGCAAAACATATTTTTTGCCCTTTGGGTAACTAAAAAGTTAGGAAAAAACCCAAACTCATTTTAATTATATAGGAAATTCTGTACTCCCCTCTTTCTTGTTAATTTACTTTTAGCAGAGAAGGCATACTGCTTAAGGGAAAAAGTCTTTGAATTACTTTTACAACAAGCCAAAATCATGCATGATTTAAAAGGAGAAATAGCTGAACAGCAGTCTTCATTGTAATGGTAAAGGAAAAGACATAAAACACAGTCAAAGCTATCAGTAAGGGCACTGCTGCCAACTCTGAAGAGCACCTGGCTAGGTATTAAAGGACACAAATATGATCCCCTTACTGAGCAGTATTTTATAGACTGTAGTTCACAGCCAAAGAAAACAGCTTTTGGAGCTTTTAAGTGTCCATAAACAGCTAGATAATACGAGGGAGCCAGAACAAGGGATAAACAAGGTAGCAAAGTATCAGCTTGCCGCATTGCCTTTTGGACCTCCCCAGATACCCAATTGAACTTGGAGTGTATTACCTCCTCATCATTCCCATTACTTGCTATGATTTCTGGAGGTGGTGGCCCAAACCTACTGAAGAGAGGGTCATGGAGCAATATCATGATATAAACTCAAGCTGTGTCCTGTCATCTGCATAATTGCAGGGATTGCATAGTTGACAATATTTCATGAGGGTTGGCAGTGACCACTAGTCTGTAGTCAGGATGGGGATTTGGAAGAGCAGCACCTATGGTGTCTGATCTCCCTCTGGTAGCTGCTGCCAGCATTCAAGGCATTGCAAACGGGTTTCATAAACAAACCTTATTAAATGTTTTAAGACAGAGGAAGGCACATAGCCATAAATAGAAAATTGATAAGTGGGCAACTGTTAAAAATAGCTCATTAAGAAATGGTAAGTGGAGAAATAATATGGCTATGATAGCATAAGGAGTATTCTACACGCATACTCGAAGCCTTTAGCGGTTGCCAAAACTCTGATGAAGGAAGAGCAAATGGGTTGTATTTCAAACACATACCATTACACTGAGCAACAGTAACATTTTATTGCTTCAGTCACATTTTTTGACTGAAGTAATAAAATTCGTAAAATATAAAGAAAAATACAGGATTTATCTCTCCCTCCTGTCCTATTGCCTCCCTCCCACCCCCACCCACCCCTCTTATTTCAAATTCAAAACAGACCTCATGGTTAACAGTATGGCACTCAGGTTATGGAGTTGTTTAAAAAATCACTTGACAGATTCAAAGAAACATACAGTTCTGTACACAACTAGAGTAATAAGAAATACTTCCTTTTATATGAATGTTACAGTCATCGCTTATGTCTGGTGAAGCTACAGAAGAAACTACTACAGAGCTGGTTTTAGCTCAGTCCCACAAAGACTTAATCACGTTAGGTCTTGTCCTATAAGAGTAGTCACAGGCAGGTAAATCATGTCATGCACAAAGCTGGTCATGTGTTAAATTTTTTTGGTCTGTATTTTACCTAGATTTGGTCCAAATGACTCCATTATTTAGTCTAAATGACCTTATTCAAATTAGCCCCATTGAGCCCCTTTGCAGGTGGTGCTCTATTCTATTGCCTTGTGAAACTGAATTAACTTTTCCAGATGTAGGCATGCATTACTCATAAACAATTATGTAATAATTCATTTTTAAATCTATGGGGTTCACTTTTCTTTTTTTTTAAATGTCAGAGAATCGGCAAAGTTTTCCTAATGTGAAGACAAGCCTCAGAGTATTAAGGATTCTGAATGCTTAGTTTATTTCATGTTCACTGATACTGTCCAGTCATTGATCAACACTGATGTCACAACTGATCTCATAGTGCACACAATTTCTTATAATTTTAGTTAAGTGTATTTTATTTCTGTTGTTTGGAACCAAAACTTAAAATACAGTCTTGGGTGTATCCATCAACCTTTCTCCGATGCTGCTGTTCTCATGGAAATCTCAGTGTGAAATTAAAAAAAAATGTTTATGCTATTTAATTTTTTCTAAAGCATCCTCAAACAGGGATAAGGATGGAAAGCCTAAGGGGGGATGATCTGACATGCATCTGATGTGATCTGACCCTAAACATAAGAAGCGTACGTAATATTTCTTCTCTCACCCTCATTATTATTGCTGTGGACTGAAAAGAAGCATACGTTATAACTAAGATCCTTTGTTCTGTAGATTTTTCCTCCAGATCCTTTTCCAGAGGGTGGCAAACAGCCTGCTTCAGTGTCCCTGCCGGTTGTGATGCTTGCATGCACCCTGTCCCCTGCTGAGTGGGTTATGAAGCTCTCAGCCTTGTGGCAGAGATTTCTGCAGTTAGTATCTGGATCTTGTCTATAGTTTAGGTGCCAGGGACATATGCTGCAAGAGGTGGTTTTAAGAACCTATTTGTGAAGTATTAAGTGGCCACAAATTTGTTTAAAATACTTTGTATTTACAGAGTGCCTTACAACCCCAGAGATTAGCAAATCGCAGTAGTTTAGTCATCCTGATTTTGGTCTGAGATACACAGTAACTTGCTCAATCTTGAACTAGGCTTTTGTATCAGGGCTGAGGTATTGCAGTGTCAGGCTTTTTCTCCTTAACCGTGCTTTCCAATGGAAGCGTTTAGCAGTGGAATGTGTATTGATACAGTGGTATAATGTAAGGTGTATGCTAATGAAGGATCTTTATAAATAGAGTATCACAACCATTGCCTCTAAGCAGTGATCTCCTGTGGAACTTACTGTACATATATCTGCCTCTTGGTTTCCACTTAAATGCTTTGAGTAAAACTGCTTTCTTAGCAGCACTAAATACCTGAGCCAGCTCTAACTGTGCAATTCTGTTCTTCTACTCTTTCATACCTCTGCAGATATTTTCACTTGTTCCCTTGGATGACTCCTGTTGTTCTCTGTGGAAACTCAGAAAGTCCTTTGTGTTCTACTGGCATCCTAACATACCATTTAGTTCTTACTCAGCAATAAAAAGTGAAAAAGCGGTAAAGAGTGAAATCAGCAATGATCTCCAAATGTGTATGTTAATATGTGTAACTACACATGCAGCCAAAAGAGAGTATGTGAAAATTCTTTGCAGATGCCCTGTGACTTCATTCATGCTTCAGTGATTAATTGAAATGGGTAATTCTTTTAGAAAGGTCCTATATGTTTTCCTTGTTAATCTATGTGTTAATCTGTGTTCCTCTGACAATTTAATAAGAAAAGGAGTTACCTTATGGTTTTAAACCAGACAAACCATAAACAGGCTGCTACCTAATGAAATGCTACTTTCATTCAGGTTTTTTTTTTTTTTTTCTTTTTTTTTTTTTTCTTGCAGAACAGACTAGTTTGCATCATGTTCTTGCTTTGAAGTGTAGCATTTGTTGCACATCTGACTATTTCTCTCCAACTGCGAGCAGTATTTCATAACTTCATTTCATTCTGAAGCTGCAAATATTGGGGCTTATGAAAGGAATTTGAATTTGGGAAATCTGGAGATCTTTTCAGTGTTGTTTGGTTTTGGGTTTTTTTGTAGTGTGAGATTGTTTCTATGTTAGTGCTTGGCTCATTAGGGTTTTATAGAGGGGGTTGCTGCTGCCTTGGCTTGCACAAAATCCTTTTAAAGAGAGGAGTTGATTCCTGCCTGATTTTTTTTTTTTTAAAGTGTAGTTATACTGCAGAAAATATTTTGGTCTCTGGATCCTGAGCTGCCTTGATAAAAGACATCTCAGCCCAGGATATCCCCTGCAGTGCTTGCTACTTCATCCACTATTTCCTGATGCTAGGCAGCTGGGACTCAAATTTGTATTTTTTCCCTTCTGAGGTGGTGTTCTCTGCTTGCGCTTGAGTACAGCTGCGGATCTAGTTCAGCAGCCTTGAGCTCACTGCAAGAGCTGTAAACCTGTAGTTAAAACTGTGGGGTCTCACCCTGAAGATGTCCCAACTGTCATCTTTCCCGAGTGCGCTGTTGCAATAGAGAACACCAGCTTGTGTCCCCTATAAAAAGCAGTATGTTGGTTGTTCTTCTGTTACGCACTAATTAATAATTGAAGATATTTTTCTTCAAGCACTCTGAATTTGTGTGCTGAGAGAGAACCCTATTTTGATGCCACCCTAATGTGTGGTAAATCAGTATAATTCAACTCGGCTTTTAAATCCTTTGAAGGAGAAGCAAATTATGACCAACGGAAAATCAAATTGTCTCATGTAAAATTTTGAGTGAGATAAACTTTGAATGGAGCCTGTGCTGAGTATAGAAAGACAACAGCAAGAACTTAATACAATAGGAGTATCTACACTCACAAAAAGGATATTAATTTATAGTACCTATAGTTAGAGGCATCTGCAGGAAGAATTATTTTTCAGCAAGGAAGGCTATTTGTGAGCATATTCAAAGATGCACTTCTGCATCAGCAATACCTAATATTTGAGCTTTATTTCTTCTTTTCCCCATGTATTTTAGAAATTTATTTTGGTCATCACCAGGCAAATCCCAGCTGTGCCTATTTACAATGTCTTGGTATGTGACATCAATTGTGTTGAGATACTTGTTCTGTTTTACAATACATAACACAGTTTTGTCTGTACTACAAACGTCAAGTGCTTTCATCCTTCTTTAAAATATAAAAATACTGTTTTCAGCTGTATCTACTCACATAAAGTTAACTTCTGCAAGCACCTCTTCCACTGTCTTGGATTACATTTATATTTCCAGGTGTCTAGATGCTGGGGAACGGTAAGCATCTTTCAGGTGCTCCTGTTTTTGACCTGTATATTTGGGGATTTGCTTACTTTCATTTCTAAGTGCAGATTCATATCGTTTAGCAGAGTTCACAAGAGGGATTTACGTCCTCTATTTTGGAGATCCCATGGGCCCTTGCTGGGGTACATGAAAAAGGGTCTACTTGCTTGTGCAATCTCCTCTTTATCTCTGTCACTGGATCGGAGGATGGAGTTGGGAGCCTGGCTTCCTGCCCTAGGTTGCAGGGAGACTGCTGTTCTCTTGCCCTTCTTTAAGTTTAAAAGCTGATATGGTCTGGTGGTGCTTCCCCTGGAGCAGCCCTGCTGCTTTTTTTCTGGTGCCAGGATCTCTTTGGACTGTAATCTGGTGGTAAGTTTCAGTTACCTGCACTTCAGCTGGAGGAGTTGTCTCATTAACTGCTGTATCTGCATCAGTCAAGCCAGGCTGTTTCTGAAATGTGCTACTAACAGAAGGATGACTGTAGAGTATAGAACTCCATGGTTTTATACACATATAAGCATTTAGGACCAGATCTCCAACGCAACTTATGTAGGCGAATCCTTAGATTGACGTATTCTCCATGAAAAACATGTTCCACTAGAATAAGCACTTGCTGTGACAATTGCTGCTATAGATAAGTAGTCCTCTGTTCATAACAGCAGTATCTTTCTCCCTTACAGCATCAAATTAAATAGCAGTAAAGCGATCCCTCTATTACCAAGTCGTAACCTGATGAACTAAATAGTAGTGTCATGTCTATTTTCAGAAGCTTTGTTGCTAAAAACAGATCTTCGCTCTGTGGACTGCTTTAGCCTTTCCCAAAGTGACAGCATTTTGTTAGAAATAACTTGCTGGGCCTTCTTGCCCATTGTACTTCCATTGTAGCGCCCTCATCCGTGAAAGCATACAGCTGGGGGAGTTTGGCGTTTTGAAGGTTACTATCACAGCAGTTTCACAAGTGCTTTATTTCAGTTCTCTTCTGGCTATGCTGGGGACAGGTGCGGTCTGGTTCTGATTTCATTGGTCTTAATTTCTTATCTGACCTGGTAGTCAATCAAGGGCATGAGAGAGAAGCAAGAGAAAGTGGGAGAGGAACAGCCTGAGACAGACAGACACCGAGAGTGCAATGTTGAGCATCTGAGTTTTCTCATCCAGGAACTGGCAGATCTGCCTGTCATTCAGTGCTGCTCTGTGTACTGACACTGCCCTGTGCAAAATGGATTTCTGAGTGTTAACCATCATGTTCTTCTTTTCCAAAGGGTCTTCTGTAGGATTTCATTTGCAGAGCACAGAGGGCAATATCTAGGGTAATTCCAGGGCTTAGTGGCTGTGATCTTTTGTCAACTCTACTTGTGAGTGAAATTAAACTTGGTATGAGCACCCACAATCTGAGCTTGTGCAACACAATTCCTGGCCAATGAATGAAAAATCATAAACCTGACAAGTATTTATGAGAGAGAAAAATGAGATGTCATATTATAACAGGAATATATTCATTAAATCTATCAATTTCACAGAAACCAAGAATTCCCTCTTCAGTAAAAGGCTTTGAGTAGGTTTATAAAGTCACATATTCTTTTATGAAATGTAACTTCTTTATGCTAAAACACAGCATGTTTAAATTGAGGTCAGTATTTTCTAAAGGAGCAAGTTACAAAAAGGCTTGAGTTAACATGATGTTACAGTAGCCACTCTGTTTTCTAGAGGATATTGGCCAATATTTGTGCATCAGCTTGTTGCACCTGGAGCTGTACCTGGAAAAACCTTCTTACAAAAGCAATAAGCCTGCCAGGGGTAAACCTCCAGTGTCAGCAGCCTTATGCCACTTCCCATCACCAGGGGATTTGATGGAGCAGGAATACAGCAAAGACTTCAAAGAACAGTTTCCAGTTGTCTTTCCCACATGCAGGAGGTTGTTCCCGGAAGGTCCCAGGGTGTGAACCTTGCTGAGTCTTCCCTGCCAGTCTACAGGATGAGAAAGGGGTGTCTCCTGTCAGAAAGGAGAGGGACCCCAAAGCTGAAAATCTGGACTTTTTCAGGTTCTTGAGTGTATTCACTTACATGGCCAGATTTTCAGTCCAAAGGAGTAGTAGTCGGTGTGGTGGTGATGTGACTGAGTGGTATGTGTACACAATGTAATTAAACTTGATATCAGTTCAAACCATAAAATTAATTCCACTGCTACCAGAAGTGAAGCTTTGCCAGTGTTAGGTTTCCAGCACAAAATTTGCTAAGGGTAACAAAAACATTGGAGAGACACAGGAGTTACAGCAGCACGTAATGGAGCTGGCTGGCTTACTCACTGGGAAGGAGTCCTGGCTTCTCTGTCCCGAGGGCTCTGGTTTGCTGCAGCTTCAGGAGTCAGTTTGTCATGTAATAACATGTGACCACAGCCTCATGAATAAACCTTTATAACCAGTGACATTTGGACCAATTTGGCAAAAGGCATGCAGTGCAAGAGGTGGCTAGACTGATTGTGTGATCTAGTATGCCAATGTGGATGGGCAAGTAAGATACGGTCAAGGAGGGAGGAAAAATAGACCAGAGTGAAAGCAAGGCTTAGCTCTCTTGGTACCAGATGAATGTCATGAACCAATATCTAAGTATAACTGGGCTGGTGTTAGCAGGTTAGATTGGCACCTGCTGCTGACAGAGATGAGCACCGTGCCATTCCCAGCCCAGCAGGTGGTACAGCTGTCTCCCACAGTTTTCCAGCCACTTGCACCTTTCCTTCTGATGGCAACATTCTGCGAAGACACTACTTGTCTGGTTTCCACTGCCCTGGTTTCACCTGCTCCTGATGGTTAGCAAAACAGGAGGTTTGGGGTTTTTTTTCTTGCTTTTTACAAATCACTTGAAATACCTTTTTGTATGAGTTAAGTAATGATTACAAACCCTGTGCTAAGGCAGTTTGCAGGGAGTTGCTGCTTATTTTTGCCACAACTGTATTTCCAGGTGTCTGGATCGGTGTGTTGTCACACAGATGCCCAATTCTTGGTATGCTGGCATTCATTCCTGGGTAACCTTAGACTGTCCAGTGTGTAGTCTGAGACTGTGAAGGGTGAAAAAAGCATGGATAGAGACTGAGGAAAGATGGAAGCTTTTACCACTTAAATCCCCCCACTGCCTCATTTCCTTTACTAGATAGCTAGCTAGTGCTGTTCAGAGAAGCGTGGATTAGAAAGGTGTGTGTACTCCCATATGGTAACACGTCATGGATGTTAATGTGTAAGAACCTGTAAAACACACATAAAATAATCTGTACATGGTTGTTTGTGTGCTATTCATGTTAGACTTTGAGCTCAGAAAATCAAGCAGTACATCCAATATTTTAACAAAATACAGGTATTAAACATATTACATTGTTTGAGTAAAACACATATACTGAGGAGCATTAGCTCCTAAACATACCTGTTTACAGATTCAACCTGAACTTTTTTTTAAATTAAGCATTGGCACTAGATGTCCTTTCAGTATAATTAATTCACCAGGATCATGATAAAATACAATGTCTAAAAAAAGTACAATTAAACATGGTTGAGAAATTGTAGTTAAAGCCTCAAAAACCCATTTTTCAAAGTGGACTTTAAAATCTATCGTTCAAATACATCAGTTTTCTGCTTAAAAGCAATGAAAACCTTTAGCTATAGCCCAAATATAAAGCTCTTGAGAGAAGGTAAGTTGTATTATATAAATGCTGACTTTAATAAATTTAAACCCTCACTCAGTTCTGTTTATTTGCCCGTGGGCCACGTTTGGGTTGATCTGTGGGAACTTTTGTGTTTCTTGTCAGCCAGTTGCACAAAAAATATGACTGTGTGCCTTCAAAAGAGAACTGGACCTCGGTCCTCCATAAGTTTACTTCTTGAAGTGTTAATCAGTCATCACCCTTATGGCATGCAGAGATCAAAATACAGAAATCCTTAACTATTCCCCTATTTCTGAACTTTTTAAATGTTTGCAGTAATACAGCTTAATGTTCAACAAGGTTGTTGCTGGATAGTCAGGGTAGCTGTGACAAACTCTATCACCACTGACAAATGTAATGATTAAGTTCAAAGCCTTCAGACAGGGTTGTTTGCTAGCAAAGAGAGCTCCAAAACTGAGTGTTAGCAATCAGGGAGCAAAGGGTGATGTGTTGTGACAGCAAGAGGTATTGTGCTAAGACCTGGGTAACCCAGCTGGGAGATCCTCTATTTGTGTGTTTCTCTGTTATTTAGATTATTTCCTCTTGCAGTAAATGAAGGCTTACTTTTGGGTTCTTCCTGTTGTCCTGTATCAGTGAAGAAAATTGGTAAATAAATGTGTATAGGAAAGATGCTTTCAGATAGCCGTCTGGACTTTTGCCTGGAGAGAATGGCCTGCTTGGTTTAATCTTTCAGGTAAATTTTAGCTTGCAAGCTTTTAGTGAAACTTTGGAAGTTTGATTGCTTTTTTTTTTTCGGTATGCTTATCTGTCTGTGGTGGCCAAACTGCAACTCCTCTCAACCCACCCAGTACTGCGTCTGCTGCTGTCGAGGCAGGGACCTCCTGGAGAGGGAGGAGAGATGAGCCTCAGCCCGCTACAGTGCAGGTGCTGAGGATCATGGTGGTCCTTGCAATGGGGGCACGCTCAGCAAGGCCTGAATTACCTGTTGGGGCCTGCAGGGCATGTGTGACAAAGGGCACTTTGCTGGTGCCCTGGAAAAGAGCAGCTCACTCCGTTTTGTTGCATCCTGTTGACAGCAGGACACTGGATACCACCCAGAAAAACGGATGGCCTCTTAGCCAGCATGTTGCCGCTCCAAGTGCCAGTGTGCCACCTTTCCCTTCCTCCTCCCTTTCTCTATCCATCAACCTTCCAAGCGCTGAGCTTCAGTGGTGTGCAGGAGACACTGCAGGAGGACCCATTGCTACTACTGAGTAGAGGGCTAGGGAGTAAAGACTTTAATTTGCCTTCATGCCAAGACCTTGAAACAAGCTGCTGGGGTGAGCTTGTGCTGCAGCTGTTCTCTTTGCTTGTTAGAAGTCTAAAGCACTCCACCAGCTCTTGCCACAGCAAGATGGCTTTAGAAAAACTATAATTATATCTGCATTTTTATAGCAGTACCTAGAAGACTGCCTTCGGGTCTCGTCAGGAGCTGAAAGGCTTCTCTGTGTGCCAGGACCACTTTGAGAGACAAGTGCAACATCGGTGAGTTTGGGAAATGCGTAACAACCCAATTGGCTATCACCAAAAGGTGGCAGCGTATACATCTGCTTTTCATTATAGCCCATGCTGTTAGTTAATCCAAATAGCCTAGATTTAGGTGCAATGAGAACAGGGTTCAATTGGTGCCTGATAAGTAACAACAGCAGATCCACGTTTGCTTTGTCTTGATGTTTTGTTGGTCAACCCAAGTGAGGATAAATGGGCAGACAAACACATAAATGCTACTGATAGACTCTGATAAGGTGTCCAAGACTATATTTTGTCCCTTTGTGATGGCCCCAAGCTAATCCCTCGGTCAGGATGCTGCCATGCCGGGGAATCAAAGTTCTGGTCTGAGTGTGAGACTACTCAGAGACAAGGGTGTTGGGAAGTATTGGCACTGAGCTTTCTACAGCAGGAAATGAGCGACGCAGGCTCAGCAGTGCTGTGTCATGAGATACAGAGCAAAATTCTGATGAAATTCTGAGAAAGTACAGCTCTTGTGCATCCCAATGGAAATATATCCTCTTCTCTCTCCTTGTAAGAGCTTCTGCATAGCAATGCATATGTATCCATACATATCCATTTTTTTTAAACTTTGCTAGTAAACCATTCTCTGTGTGGTAAAATGCCTGATTGTCTTCACATTTTGCCTCATTTTTAGTTATTGCATGAAATAAAAAAAATATTTGGCCAGCTTGAATGAATTCTTTTATCTCTCCTTAAAGGATAAAGTTTTGTCAGAGTCTCTTAATATTTTTCCTTCTGAGAAATATTCAGTAAGATTGCTCTGTTGCCCTTTTAATTTCCTTCTACCTTTTTCTGAACTGCTCTTGTTGCCCCAAGGTAACACGATAATTAAATTAGGATAAAAACTTTATGTTTCAGTGCATAAAAAGAATTGGGCATGTTTGTTTGTTCTATGAAGGAATTTTTCTTTTTTTTTGCTTTTTATCCTGTAAGTCCCTTCTGAAGTGCAACACTAAATGAAATCTTTACAAACAACTCTTCACATGCTGGGGCGTGACATTTTGGTGCTGTTAAAATCAATAGCTTCAGTTGTAGAGGATGGAAGCCAGAATTTGCTTTGGAAGTCTCTTCTACAGCAGTCTACCTGCAGAGAAGTCCTAGTATTGTGGGGTTAAAGAGCCTCTTTGTGTCAATGTTAATTGAGTACTCAGGTACTCAGAGGCTGGCCTTTAGACTTTCATACATACACTCAAAATTATTTTCAGTTCCTGACTTTTTTTCATATGTCATGTAACAGCCTCTTGCAGTTCCCTGTTGCTACCAAAAAGGCTATGCCCATGTCTCACAGACAGGACGAGTCAAGGCTGGGGGCGAGCAGCCTTAGAGAATAACAGCACACTCATATATGATTGCTTTTGTCGCACACTTACAGGATCAGTGTAAAATTTTCCAAATGATGAATATTATATGTGGAATCCCAATGCTGAATATTATAGATTTTGTCTCTGTATCACAGCAGTGCTAAGGCAAATGATTAAAACTAATGCTGTTTGTTAAGAAGGTTGCTGTCCTACTCTTAGTGGTTCCCTGGGCTCCCTCAAATGGTACCAAATCCATCCCTGGAAAAACATATTTCACTAGTGGTTTTTTGGATAGCATTTCTGGTTTTGTGTTAAGCGATTTAGATGGAAATTTGGAGGAACGTTGAGTGATAGTAGTATTGATCAAATGAATTACTGGACCCACAGTCAAATGAATTACTGAATTTCTGAACAGTTTATAGCTAAAATGAGGCTCAAAAATACCTGTGTAATATAATCCATTTGTAGACCCTTGTTCCTTGAGGAAAAGGGTTACTTTGGCTAAAACCTCACCCTGTACTTTCAGTTTTCACTCCTCATAAACATCTATTGTATTTTTAATGCATAATTTAAATAAGTGAATTTATTACTTCTTTTATGCCGTTATTTTTAAAAATATTTATTTTATTATTATTTTATTTATGCCAAATTCCCAGCACGATGTGCAACAGCAAAACCAGAATGTGTAAAATCACATTTTTTCATAAGCTTGTATCACCTTTTTGACTTGACTTTTCAAAAAACCGTGTTTCCAGTACTATGTTACCACAACAGACAATATGCTCCAAAGTTCTAGTAATTATCTAAAAAACAGCTACTCGAATCCAAATATCTTTTCAGAACTTGTCCTTTGTGACAAAATTGATGGAAAATGGTATGTTTTGACAACTTCAAAATGTTTTCTCTCCCATTTCAACATCTCCTATGCATCAGAGTTTAGGCCGTCGATTGTGTAATATTTGTATGCCTTGTAATTTTTTCATAAAAATAAAAATGAAATGGTCGAATCAAGATGATAACAGGAGTTGCACAATTCAATATTAATCTAAAAAGTGTAAGATTTCATGTAAAATCTTGGAGGGAGGTTAGAGTTTTTTTTCTGGTATTCCAATTTCTCATCCTTATTTTAAAGTATTTTAAAAAATAACAATGGAAATGAGGGATGCTTATTGTAGTTGTCTAACTTATTGGATCAAGGTCTGCAAGACTGCCAAAATTCCTGACGTTTCTTCTTAATGACTTTGAAATTGTATCCCTGACGCAGTTCTTAAAAGCTTTTAAGAAACCTACCCAGAAGTTTCCCTTTTCCTGAAGAACATTAGCTACCTTAACTGTGCCATGCTGATAATGCCTGTGGTAATGATCTTACTAAGTCCTCCTGGCAAGCCAGAAAGGCTACTTTTCCCATTGCCTCCCATTTGCAGAGGAGAAGCCTCCAGACTCTAAAACCCTTAGTTTCAGCTATTTATATTCAGGTGAAGGGTAAAAGAATACTTTGCAACTCCTTTGTTATCAATCTCATTCTATTTCAGTCCAAAATACCTTTAATAGCATATACCTGTTTCTCAGGCCAGGGACCCTTGCAATTAATTCATAACCTCTTCATAACATATAACCTCTCAGTTAAGCACCAAGCTTATTTCACTCCATCAGGATTAGAGTGACCTCTGCTTTCACACACAAGTAAATCCTGAAAGATCAAGTGGTAAAAAAAATACCTTATGCTCAGGCCCTGAGCTGTTCCTCCTCCAACTCGATACCCAGTCATCACAAAATATCTCTTGCCTACAACTATGGATATGGACTTGTTTTGGGAGGAAGCATGGAGGTGCAGCAACTGCACCTTTGTGGAGCATGTATGGGAATAAATATGACTCAGTCCACCACCCCAATGCATCTCTCCTTCACTTGGTCTCTTTGCTGCGCTGCCTGCAATACCCTTGTTGCTGGGATGGTGGAAACCAAGAGCTCTGCAGCTCCTGAAAATCCATCTAGCGCCTGCTGTGTTCTTTTGTGTCTCTATAGATCTATACAGACAGTTTAGACTGTTACAGTGTTTATTTCCTATGCTGATACCGGGCACGTCTGAGTTACAGAGGCATCACTGATAATGATGCTTTAAATCTGGTTGGGTACCTGACAGCACGGCGATCGGCACTGTGGGTACAGTACAGGCTACACCAGCCCACCCAGGGTGCTGGGCCTTTCTTTCAAGGATTCATTTAGGTTACTTTGTAAGTTCTGTAAGTCATAGTCTTTATTAATGTGGCTAGTAGGTCCAGTTAAGTTGTCTTAATCTTCACATACTTTGCAAAATGCCATTCTAAGTACGTGGACACTTGGCTTCATCCAAGTATCCCTGGTGAATCATAGGGTGTACTATGAATTTTTTTTTTTGGAAGAATTGTCTGTTTGCCAGGAATGAGACACTTCTCTGTACATAGTCTTTTAGGGGAGTAAAAGAGCAAAAAGACAGGCAATTAATCAGAGTGGTATATAAAGTTTGAGTACTTTTATTTGTAATAGTGAAAGCACCTCAGGCATATCCTTTCTTTTTTTGGAATCACAATTTTATTCTGAGTTACCAAACTGTAGAAAACCTGTCCCAAGCTCTGAAACTGTATTCTGCACTTTGGAAAATACCCAGAGCAATTAGGGAATATCCCAGGAGCAACAGGCTAACATTCTCCAAAACATCACATTTTAATTCTTTCCATGATTTTTAGGAGCCTCTAAGATTTCATTTTAAAGACCTTAGGACAAAAATCTCCTCTCAAATAATACTGATGTTGATTACATCATGACAGCAGAAACCATTCTGACCTGTGATAAATACTTTCCATTTCTGCTATAATTACAGCTTTCTCTGTGTAAATCAATTTACAGTTGCTCTATTAAGTCTGAAGAGTGTCGCTCCCGCACAGAGTCTGAGGGCCTGAATGCAAGCGTCCTGCCCCCAGAGAGTGGCTGAAAAACCCACCTGTTTGGGCGAGCACTGAAACAAGATGATGGATGCCAACGCGACTGGTTCATGCCGATGCCCTCACGTATTTACCCATTCATAGGCGATGCTCTGTCTTTTCCTGCCAGGCAGCTGGGATTGGAGGGAGGTTGAGCCTTTTCTGCCCTATTAACTTTGGCATGTTTGCTTTGCTTTTATCTCCCAGTCTCCTCTCCCCAGTAGCAACTGCCTTGCCCTCAGTCCAGAGGATGGCCCCATGACTCCTTTGTTTAACTGCTGTTATAAGCTGCCTCACAAATTGCTTGGCAGAGGGTGATTTGTAGTGACAAGGCTTGAACCTTATCCCCGGAGATTCACCAGATACCTCTGCAATGCTCTGCATCTCTCAGGACAGGGAATAGGAAGCCCAGCTCCCACTTTCAAGCCTGATCTTGCATCATCCCAGCTATTGCATAACAGTTTAGCCGAGATGCGATGGCATGTCCTCCTTCTCTTCGTTGCATTAATGTGGCTATCCCTGCTCACAGAAGGTGAGCTGATCCCTTTTCCCCATTATTTATGGATCAGCACGCAGGCATTTACACACACCCTGTAAGAATTACAGTGATACATCAGATCAACAAAAATGATGTTCTTTTCATATCTTTTGAGGAGAAGTGGATAATTTGCTTAAGAAGAATGTATGGGATGAAAATTAATGTTGTGTATGCCTTGAAGTGTCACAGTCTAACTCAAGTTACAAATACTGAGAAAATGACAGAGGATTAGTTTGGAAGACATTTAACTTTTATCTTCTTTTCTTTTAAAATTTCTTTGCTTTCAAATTTCATATTTTGCTTGTCTTTATTTCTCATTTTTCACTGAATCTGCAGTATGTGTTAATTTTCTGTTGTAGGTTTGTAATTGCTCCCTAAATTTGACTGATTTCCACTTCACATTTTGACTTCTGATGAAGATTGCGTCATCTGCTTTAGTCCTTTAACACTTGAAACTTTTCTTTTTGTGATCGATTTTGCTTTTATGTTTTAAAATTGTAACTGATTCCTGCTGTCCCTGCTAGAATTATAAGAACCTCCTTCTCTTTCCCACCATTTCTTAGGACCCCGTAATCCTGTACCCAATGGCTCCTTATCCTCTCAAGCCTTCAAAAAATAACAAAACCAAGCTGTAGACCTCCTCTCTTCATTTCATCTTTCTGCTGCAGAAATACCTAAACTCCAAGCAGAGGTGTTGCAAATGTGTTGACTTGCATGGTGGATGTGGTGGTTTGGTCAACTGGCTGTGGAGTTACCAAGCTTCATTCATTTCTGCTTCTCTGAGGGTGGTTTTGCAGCTCTTAAAGGTGGTTGTGGGAGGAGGGTGAGGGAAGTTCTTCAGCTGGATAAGGAGTCACCACGTGCCATCTCCTATTATTATCTTTGACTAAATCCCAGAGATTGGTTGAGCCTGTCCCAGTAAGCATGAGGTTGCTTAGAGGTAAAAAAGTAAGTGAATGTAGTTTCTCTCCCAGTCCTGGGTTATCCCTGTACTTTGTTGCTCTGAGTTGGCTGGTGCCAGGATCCCTGGCATGGACTGAGAAAAGGGTGAGGATACTGGTAATTTTCCTATCTTGTAATCTTGAAGGATGGGCAGAGCTGTCTTGATGATAAAATGGGGGACAAAAAGGGTTTCTCCATACTTTCTGTCTGTCTCCTTCATTTCATCCACCAAGTTTTGGCTTTAACTGATCCAAAGAAAAACTCATAGGTTCACAAGTCAGCTTTATGTTCTTAGAGTTTGTGGCAAGCTTATGGCCTCAGAGCTAAAGTCTAAGAGAAAGAAAAGGCTAATGGCATTGAATTTTGAGACTCACTTACAGATGTGCACATGTAGTTCTTTATACTTGTAAGAATATAAGCAAATGATAATACTTATGGATGGCCTTTGAGTCTACAGAAATTCAATTTACTTGGAAAAGCATAGCTAGGGCTCCTGCACATCACTACTATCCTTCAGTCTGTGTCTCTCACATACTGTATTTTCAACATGTGCAGTATAGCCTTAAAGTTGGAGCACAAAATCTGTGTTCCCAGTGCACTCATCTTCACTAGGGAAACTGGACATCCAGCCAAGTGACCAAGCTAATTGATGCTTGGAGAAAGAGAGTCTGGCCTTGGACTTGACTGGTATTTTATATGGACTGTATCAGTATATAGATTATTCATATTGCAGGGGTGCTCAGAACACCCCGGAAAGATTAGTGCCTGAAAATATTAAACGCCACAGACAAAACTGAAACAGCTACTGTCTCAAAATGAACTTTTTTATTCCCCCCCTCCCCCCCCCCCCCCCCCTCAACTTCTGATTCTCTGGTAAATTAAGAATACTGAAAAAATTGTTTGTACAGTGGATATATTGTCTCATTACATGTTGTGTACAGTTTCCTCTTGCATCAGGGACACTTAAGATGTCCCATTCACTGTATTTGCACAATGCATTTAAAATGTCTTTGCTGAAAAATTTGCAAGAAGTTTTTTTTTTCATGTCCTAACAGCGTCACAAGATCACTAGCACAAAAGCGCAGATGTTCTGTGGCTGACAGGCTTGGGAGTGCTTGTTTCTGCACCCAGATTTTGTCTAAATAGATAAAATAGTTAAACATTTTTTTTTTCTGTCAGAGATCTAAAGAGATGAATGACAGGTCTTATAATAATGGTAAATATGCTTGGGGCAATGCAGAGGCCAAAGACCATGACCCTGCATTGGTAGAACACTGTTTTCTAGGAGAATCTTAAGAATTTTCAGTAGACTCAAACATGCATGGGAACATTTGGGACGGTTTCAGCTTTTTTCTTTTTTTATCTCTTTGGAATAACTTATAAACATTTCAGAATGCCCCTGCAACAAGTCTGATGCTGTGTGAGAAAATTTTAGGGAATATATTTTAAAATTGTATTCCAAGTGTTTATAAGAACTATTGTAAGGTTAGACATTCCCCCCAAAGCACTCCTAAGGGATCCAGCACACATATAAATATGCGACTAACAAGGAAAACCCTGCTCTAGAAGTATGAACTAACTTGCATATCACAGAAGATGAAATAGGTGGAATAAACTAACCAACAGGAAAAAATAGGGGGAGCTGCCTTGCAAGGCAGGTTGAACTTTCTGCATAAGACTTAGGGGCACCATAGGAAAAGGACATCGAAACACAGAAATTAAATATAAGTTAAATGATACTGACACTTCTCACTGAAGGTTTAATATTTAAATGACACCTGCAGTTTTCCTGAAAGTTTGGAGAAGAACAGAGTTTACACCAGAAGACTTAAAGCTGAGCTGAGACTGAAACTGAAGTCCGTTTAGCACAAGCAAGCTGTCAGCAACTTGATCACATCGTCAAAGCTGATATAAATATACCAAGACCAGTGAGTTGTTCAGTGTCTGAAAAGTATCACGTAAGGGGATTTATCAGTCACGAGGGGAGAGCCCACAGTGATCAGCCTGCTTGATGTCTTTCTGAATGGAGGTATAAATTTGATAATTGAAAAGGGGAATTGCCAATAAAAAGTTGCATTCACACATGAACTGGAGTGCATGCAACATAGGGAAAAACATCAGGAATGCATCAGAATGTTGATTATTGTTTTGGTTTGCTTAATTAAAAATTTCTATAGAGCCTCTAGAACTTCTTTTTTTATTTATTATTTTATTTTATTTCCTTTTACTTCCAGCTATTTAATTACAATAATTATAGAATAGCACTGCTAACTCCACTTCATAGCAGATTACTTGTGTCCTCTGAAATCCAAGTGATCCTTTCTAGCAGTATGCACATTTTTTAAAGGTTTATTTTGCCAGTACATTTGTGCATATGGATATGTCCATACTGTCTCAAGTGTCACTGAAGTTGATAGAGGTTCTACTTATGTAACTGAATATCAATTGGAAGCTTAAAATACTACTGAGGGCCAGATCCTGTTGTTATAGTGCATCACAAAGTATACAGGAACCTAACCAAATATAGGCTAAGTGCTGAAATATGCCAAGAGGTACAAATTTTCCAAATTTGTGACTGAAATCAATCAATAAATAGATTTTTCTTTTACTGTTATATTACTTAATTTTGATGTTACTGAAAAAAAGTATTTGAATGCTTTTGGAAAGTAATGAAAAAAATAACATGTTCTTGTATACATTCAGGTGAATCTTTTGTTTAAACAGATATATCCTGTCAAATGCTGTAGCTTCTGAGGGTAATTTTAGGTCTGTCTTGTAGTCATGTCCATGAGCAAAGCCCTACAGCAGAGGTGGTCAGCCAATGTTTGGCAACTCTCAAAGACTTCAGCATTTGGTGGTTTCCTTGTTTGTAAGCAGTAATAAGCCACAAAAAAACATGGAAAACAGCAGGTAACTCTTGTTGTTTAGTTGGCTTCCTTTACTTGGAGGTTTTATGATCCACCTTGAAAGCCAAGACCCCATCCTGTACTAAGGGAAACAAGGGGACTGCAGGGGGCTGCTTTGTCTGCTGTGCAATGGAGGTGTGGTCCCTTGGTAAGGGAGGGTGATGTCTGTCCTGGGAGGACAGGTGTCTCCAAGTGCCCTGCCAAGGAGTAGGGTGTTCACAATGACAAAGTGATGGTTTGCAACACCTGAGGACAAACAAACTCAGTGCCAGACGTGGTGACAAGTTTCGTGTCTGCTTCCATTCCCAGCAATGCTTGAGGCTAGGGGCTAGAATAGTACTTGCCAAAAGTCTAAATGCTGGCTATGTTTCACTTCAATATATTATATACATATTTTGCAGTCTTGTATAAGAATATTTCTACGTCTTAACTTTTTTCAGGTAGTTTGGTGTGAACTTCGTATTGGGTAAGTTCAGCAATTATTCACAGTTGCTGGTGTCAAATTCATTTTGATCTCTCGACAGCAGAAACAAGGAAAGTGGGAACTATTTGTGGGACTTGGCAATGGTGGCAGCGTTTGTCTTCAGTTGGCACCACAGGTTCAATTGCTGAATGGATTTCCAGACCTTAGCTGACTTCAACTGGCACTGAAACTTTCTGGGTAAACAATGGACTGGAATCACTTGTTTGATAATATTTCCATTATATTGTCTTACTCAGAGTACCGTCAGATTGGACTAGACTCAGCCATGTTTACTGTTGGAGTCTTCCGTGTTTGTTTAAAAAAGGAATATTCTGAGAGCACAAGAGGTCTCTTATCATTTTCATCTGCATACATAACTTTCAATGACTGTAATGGGAAATACGGAGAGGGAACAGATTGCCTAAGAATGCCTGTCTTTAAAGCAATTAGTTTGATAAATGACCTGACTACGACTGGTCAGAAAGACAACAGAAGAGAGACTTATCTATGAAGAGGTACTAAATCGCAGTGGCCATTCAGGACACCTTTGCACTAGAAAATCATGCAGCTTTTTGTCTCTACAGTGCTTTATTTTTTCTGGTACTAATTTATGCGTTTGAAGCCTTTGGAGCAGTTGTTCTCCTCTCTATTTAAGGAGAGGGGAGATGGAGGCAGGAAGCTTCAGGGTTCCTCCAGATAGAGAAGTGGTAGGTTCTTATCTGAGGAATTTCTGGTTGTTCTTCCATTCATTGACTGCTGGAGTATCTGTTGCTGGACTGCATAGGGCAGGCGGCAACCCAAGCTACACATAGGTTCTGTAAAAGCAATAAATCTTGAGAGGATTCAACCCAGACATCCTTCAGCTACCGTGGCCATTTCCAAAGCCCTGGTATGATGCTGATCTCACGTCAGATGTCTCACGTTACTATGAGCTGTCATTTCCGTAGGAAACTATTGAAAATTAGTGAGGTTTTGCACAAATACGTCTGTGTTATCTCCTGCAGCAAACTTAAAGGAATGCTGGGAATGAAGTCCTGTTTTCTGGTTTTCCCCCATTGGTTTCTCAAGAGGTCTTCAGATGCTCAGGAAAGACAAGTACTGTAAACAGTTCAGCATATAAATGACAACACATACTTTGGTTTCTAACATCAATAAATAATTAAAAAGATATTTTAGTTTACATTTTCATATTTTCAAGGTTTCTAGCAACAAAGCCAGTCTTTTAGTTTGGGTTTGTTTTTTTTTTCCCCCCTTGTTTGTGAAAGAACAGCTGGTTGAGGTAGACTGGTGCAATTCTTTGGTGGAATGTTTTTCCATTGATGCATGATGTTTAATAAAGAGTTGTTTTCCAACAAAAGATATGTGCTCATCCTCTTAGAATTTTTCTGGGAAAAAACAGCTAATAGACAAATCTGTAGCCATGGTTATTGAAATGGAAAGCTCAGTTTTTTAATTTCAGAATTTTGACATTTTAACCTCAGATTTCAAAATGAAAAGGTAGGAAGAAACTCAGATTTTTAATTATTTTTTAATTTCTAAGTTGCTGGAAACTGTTTTTAAACGTGTTTCCTTTAAATCTGGTGCAAATTCCAAGATGATCAGATTTCCTGGAAAGGATGAATCCTGAGTCTAAAAGAGAGTTCTTTACTGGCTTATCTTGAATGCTAAAGTTCTTATTCAAAAAAATGCTTGAACTACACAAAATTATTGAGGACATGTAACAAATCTGTGTGCCAGGTCTCATTCTTGCGAGCCTTTAAGAATCCCTTTATTCCAATTTGTGTCAGTGACAGGAGTTTTGAAGTATGCTGTTTGTCATTAACAACACAGAGAAACCAAAAGGGAATAGCGTAATTTCCCATAGAATAATAGAATGGTTAGAGTTGGAAGGGACCTTGAAGATTATCGATTTCCAACCCCCCTGCCATGGGCAGGGACACCTCCCACTAGACCAGGTTGCTCAAAGCCCCATCCAGCCCAGCCTTAAATACTTCCAGGGATGGGGCAGCCACAACTTCCCTGGGCAACCTGTTCCAATGCCACACCACCCTCACAGGAAAGAATTTCGTCCTAATATCCAATCTAAATCTCCCCTCTTCCAGTTTAAAACCATTACCCCTTGTCTTATCACTACACTTCCTGACAAAGAGTCCCTCTCCTGCTCTCCTGTAGGCTCCCTTCAGATACTGGAAGGTTGCTATAAGGTCTCCCTGGAGCCTTCTCTTTTCCAGGCTGAACAGCCCCAGCTCTCTCAGCCTGTCAAATGAAGTGCAGGAGTTTGAAGTGTTATTATTTTTAAAAGCCAGGTTTTCAATTATTATCCCTGTTCTTTTTCTACCCATTCCTCTTTGCTGTGGCACTGCTTAGAGGAGGCTTTCAAGCAGCTCCAGCAGCAAATGCAAGTATAGTAATGCACAGAAAGGTAAGATTTTTCTAGAGGGTTCTTTGTTCCCCACTTCCTCAGTTTTCTCTTTAATATATCATGTCCATGAGTTCTTCCTCTTAGGTTTTTCCTGTTCTAAATTTAGCTGATGCAGTTCCTTACAATAAGAGAAAACCTGAGTGGTAAGTAGTGGGGTCCTAGGAGGTTGGAGGACTGTTCATCAGGATCCTTTGGCATAATGCAGCCTTTACAGTATAATGAGTTTAGGTGCAGAATCTTTGTCAGCCAAATGAGAAATGGACTTGTAATATATGTTGCAGGTTTTGTATATTTGTTTAAAATGTGCAAATGAACACAAATCTCTTTCTCAAAGAGTCATGGCTCACTCAAGGGTCAAGTTTCTCTCTACATTTCTTGCCGAATCCATACCTTGCCATGGCATTTCCTTCCTAGGTTTGCATTTGAAAAACTGAAAACCATGTTGATATGACCAGTGGTTTTGCTTGTGCCTGCGATGCCATAGATCAAGACCTTTTTTTTTTTGTGGAAGAGGGAAAAAGTGCTCACCCCTAGAGATTCAGTATAACTATATGCCCAGCAATCCAAGTTGTTTTGGGTTTGTATTTTTTTTTTTTTTTTTTTTCTTGTCCTCTCGTCCTTCTGTGGACGGGCTAATTATTTGTGTTAAAGTAGTTTGGGCCTTATCTCCTTTTGGCTTGTTGCTTGTTTTTTCTTCACCTTCCCAGCAAGACTGTTCATTAAGTTGCAGCTAAAATTGTGAAATGCATGTCTAGATCCAAAATCTCTACATCTGGAGTGAATTCAGCATTTTTATTTTTTTTTCCAAATAACCTTATCACCGGTCATTGACGTGATGCCTATTTATGGATACAGGCATAAAGGCTGGCTCCATTCTGAGTCAATATGAGTTTTGCTATTGTCTCCAGTGGAAGCTAGGGTTATGCACTTGGACATAAAAAATTTGATGGAGACTTTAATTAAGTTTGTGAAAGTCATTAGAGGATGATAACCTTTCATCCCTTCTGACCTCAGCTGGGTTTTGAACTGGCTACCTAAAGGTTAAAGATTCTGTATCCCCTTCACAATGCTTTGATCCAAGAAGACCATTTTATTTTCAAATCCTTTAAATTTCCCGTTTTCTGGGTTAATTTTAAATGGTGGTAGGTGGTTCTTTTGCTTTAATTTCCTGCTTATCATTCTTCCCCATGCGTGCCCTATAAATGAAGTTGCTTGTGGGATCTGACCTGGTTATGAGGCAGCCTTGTTGTAGCCCTCCTTTGAGGCTTTGTCTTCTCTTGAGCAGACAAGAGAAAGTCTTCATAGAGAGAAGGTCTCTGATAATACAGTTTTATATGTTGAGAAACACTCGAATGAATCCCATACCTTGGGCTTAAGCACTGCTTTTTTCTGGAGTTTGGAGTCTGGCAAAAGCGTCCATTCAGAAACTACGTAAATGGGGGCTAAACTCTCTTGAGAAGGCTAGAAAATGGAAGCCAAGCATTTCTGCTGTTTAAAAAATTTCTCTGAACCCTCATGAATGAAACTTTTTTGTTGTTGATGCTCCAGCGCTATTCAGTCCTGTCCTGCAGTCTATAACCTGATACCAAAGAGTTCACCTAGGTTTTCCACATCAGAGTTTTGGACTGAAGTTTGGTTACTCTGAAATAAGGGACAGATTTCTCATTGCTCTTCACAGAGCCAGAGGAAGAAGATTTGTGATCCATACAGCTGAGCTGCCTGTTCTGTAATAAAAGCCTTCTTGTTAGACTACAAATGTTTAAAAAAGATAAACTCTGTGTTTTTAGTCCTAACTGCAAATATTTTTGGCATCAGACTTGCTTTGTTCACTTTTACTTACAGATCAAGATGGAAAGCAGTAGTGAAATGTACTCAGTCTCTCCAAGATTCCAACCTGCCTTTAGTTTGGGTCAAAGTTTGGGTAAATTGCTGGCTTTCCTGCATTGGCTTGCTTACCCTGTTGTAGAATGAGCGCAACTAACTATTGAATCTGCAGATTATGACTGATTTCTAGCCTTATAGCACCCTGGACTCAATCCCTAGTTAAATCACCAGTGTCTCAAAATCTAAAATTTACATTTGTATTCAAACTGAAATGTTGTGACTTCTGCTAATTTCATAATTTTAAATGTATCAACTGAGCCTACCGTCTCCAGCACTCTCTAATTTCATTAGGAAAAAACACCTACTTTTGTTGATGAAATAATTGAAATTAATTGTTATGACATTTTGTCTATTTTTGCTGCTCCAGCTGTACAAATTTACCCCCTTTTCCAATTAGTGTGTTGATTTATTGAAAATAAAATGCTATCTTTCTAGTATTCTGTCCTTACAACTGCAAAATCCCATCCCATTTCTTGTTAACAAATTGATTACTCTCTTAATGGTTCTAAGCTTTGAATTTGAATCTTGGTGCCTGAGTAAATCTCAGAAACCAATGGACATGCTGCTAATTCCTTGAGACTCCCTTTATCTGTCATTGATGTTTTTACATATGTAATCCTCCTTACACTGGGAAGTCCATGGGAATGGGGTAACCATCAGTAAGCCACCAGTTTTATGCTTATTCTAGTCATGAAAGATACCTATGCTTTTTAAAAAAAATTCTTATTGCTAGTACAATGATGATCTTTTTAACTTCTCCTCACTAATTATGTTTCTAAAATCTTGGAGGTCATTGTTCATATAAATTGTTTTTCATTGGATTCAAGACACCTTTCTTGTGGTAACTGTAGTAGCCTGCAAGAACTGGGAATGGTTGTAGTTTGATTGGTTTCTTGGATATAGATTTGTGCAGTTGAACAGTAATGATTCTGCAGCTTGAAAAACCAAAAACTCTGCTGAACAGTTTTCCTCTTCATTTTTTTTACTAAAAAGAAAAATAAGAACAATTGAAAAAAAAAACACACCACAAAGAAATGTTTGTTCTTTGTACAGTGATTTTTGCAAACCACCAACTTGAATGTTAAGTTTGAAGCTGAAGAGAAGATATAAATAATTCCAGATATTATTTACTCTTCAATAGGAAATATTGAAGGGGTTTGGATTTTTTTGGTTCATTTTCTTCCCCCCCTTCCCCCCCCTACACCCCNATTATCTTGATTTTCATTTTCTTTTAGTAGCCAACCAAATCTAGCGTTATTTTGCATTGTCTGAAGGAACTGAGCTTTTGCTTGTGGAAGTAGACTCATTCAGTGAAGTAGCAAATCCTTTACAGAAGCACTTTCATTCCTTAATCATACTTAAATAAGATACCAAAGGCAGTGACATCATCTTACATCCTAGAAAAGACAGAATGGGATAGGGTGGGATTTCTCTGAAGTATCACAGTGTCTACCTCAGTTAGTCGCATTACTATTATGCATTTTATTTGAACAAAACAAACACCAGGTGATTTATAAAGTGGGATACTTCCTAGCCTGTTTGCATGTTCGGTAAGTTTTTCACAACATGCTGAAGTCACTTTGGCAGCAATTTGTACTGCTTCTTAAGTACAGATTTGCATGTTGCTGCTACGTGAAGGTAAGGTACTTCTTCCTGTTAATAAAGATGAGAGAACTGACATGGGAAAATCCTCCTTAAATTATTGACCTAAACCACACATTGTTTTAATTACCTTTTAATAGTTGTTACTCAAACCAAAGTCTGTTTTAAAGGCAGCAGCTCTAAAGCATTTCATGTCAAAAGAGATGGTTTGGAGGATTTGAAATTTGCCTTTATTGTTTTTCTGTAGATCCAACCCATGAAGGACAAATTGCCAAATTGGACAAATTTTGGCCACAAGGACAACAGTTTCAGAACTTGCATAAGCAAGAAAAAATGATTAGGAGAAATAAGAAACATTTGCATCTTTTTGCTTGGCAGATTAATTTCTTCAGGTTTGTTCCCCTCCATCTCATTTCCGAATGGTTTGCAGGCTCTGACTGGATGTTTTCATCAATCCTGTTCAGAGCTGCTAATGTTTTTAACTCTTCTAGTCAGTCAATGGCTCTGTCTCAGACAAAACCTCTCAACTTTGGATTTCTTGCTATTTAAAGGTGCAATACAGATAACTTCAAAAACCTAGAGATTTCTTTTGTTTGACAGTTTCAGGAATATTGGAGAACAGTCCACAGAAAATCCCCTTTATATAATATCAGACATAATTCACGGAAGAATCAAGCCAATAAACCTGCTGTAGCAAGAGAGGCAGCTTCCCAGCTGTGCTCCATCCCCTTCTGCATTGAGCTGGGAGAACGCAGGTGATTAGTTTTGTGAGCACAAATTTATACAGTTGATATCATTTTGGGACATAAATCATTGCTGGTACACAAGTCCTTTGTTTTGAGGCAAATAAAAATGAGACATCAAAAAATACAAGTTAGAGGATTTATACAATTCCTACGCCTTTGAACCTAGTGCTTTACAGGAAAGGACAGGGCTCAACCCAAACTGTGCTTCAGTCTCTTGTGTAAGTGTCAAGTATCTGCTAATGTCTGCTGAGGGTTGATTCATTTCTCTGTTTGCATATGTACTTCTACCTCAGAAATGCAGGACTTCTCAAGCACGATGCTAACTGGGGACTTACTGTGGCCTCCCCTGTAGACCCAAGAATTTAAGGTCTTGTAGCGTCAAGGGGAAAGGAATAATCTTGCACCTTTTTTGTCATATTACATGAAACAAAACTATTTTAAGCCAACAAATTAAGGAAATATATAACAAGATTGGGCCTTGTAAAATTTGGGGGATGGGCCTGGCCCCTGTCCAGACAAACTCTTCAAAGTTTCTCACTGTTTCAACATATCTAACAAAACCCTTCATGTTGCATAAAGCTTGGAAAGTGTAACAGGGAACAGTGACAGTATCAACAAAATAAGCCAATAATAACTGAAGTGCAAATTTAAACAGTTAAGGAAGCTAATATTTTCCCTCTATAAAGTACTGACATACATGGCATACTGATTTTCATCTGATTAATCTAGGGGGAGAAGAATTACAGCCTTCTATGCCTTTAAAAAATCAGATATATGGCATCTCTTGCCATGATAACTTGAGTGTCAGAAAAGAAGAACGTAATGGTAGTGCGCTTTGAGTTCAAGTCCTACCAAATGGCACTTGGGTTAAACTTTGCGTATGCTGCCCAGTGTTTAAATATGAACTACTCAAAAGAAAGATACAGAAGTTTAAAATAACAGAATGCAGATTTCTTTATAGAATTCAAAGAATGAAAAACACTTGAAAAAATATCAGCAGGCAGGGGCAGGAAGAACAAACGGTAACCAAATTGGTTCCTGTGACAAACCATAACATTTACTTTAAAGCATCAGCGTGCTAGTCAGTAAAAGTCAAGCTACTACTCTTTTAATAGATCCCAGGCCTTCTTAAACTCACTGGTCTGCAAGTATTACCCAGGTCAAGAGCAGGTCAAAAAGTGAAAACCCATGTGAAAGTAAACTTTAAATATCTGCTTTTGAAGAGCTATAGCAGACTGTCTCCTCTATAGTAAATATAATTCCTCTGTTTGTATGGCATTATACACTATACTGTACTTAAAACATTGACACTTTCTGCACCATTTGTCCAGTTAAGAACTAAGAAGCTCCCTCTTTACATTTTTACATAATCCCAATTTATTTTACTCTTAAGGTTTGGGGAATTTTATTTTAATCATCATGGGATGTGACTAGATTTTTTTATGGATCATATAACTATTATTTGTTGTAATTTCTGTTCCATTTACCAGACCACATCTCACAGTTAAAGACCTCTTTTTTTTAACTATGTTTGTACAAATGCACATATGCAAGTTGTATTTCTAGCCTTGCTGCCTGACAATAATAAAAAAAGAAGTACAATGTAGCGGAAAATAAAATCCTGGACTTGATTCCAAAATTGCAGGCCATACTACGTGATACAAAATATATTTTTAAAATCCTTCTTCCCTTTTTGACATCACTGGGATGCCATTTGTTTGGTGGAGGGTTTTTTTTTTGGGGGTGGGGGGTGGTGGTGGTGGTGTATTTAAGATTTAATAATATCAGTGTTGTATGTTGGCATTTTGAATTCCTGCTCTGAGTCGTATTCAGAATTGATGTCTTCTTTGAGCTGAAACTCTCGCTTCCCCACACACTGAGGAGAGTCTGACTGACTCCCTGTTTTGAATTTATTTGCCTAGTAGAATGGGTATTAATTTGGCCTGCAATACACTTGCTCCAGCTTTTGCTGGAGTGAAAGGTCATACTCTGGAGCTGTTTTTCATTTTGTTTTATATGTGTTAATGTAATACCTTATGAATTACCCTGGTATTTTGTTCTGACAGCTAAAAAGCATAATCATTTTTCCTTCCTGGAGGACTGAAAGAAAAGCAGTCATTCCTATTTGGGAGATGATTTATTTAAGATCTTTTCCCTCATCTTCTGCTCCTACATATATAAGTAGTGAGTGAGATCCTGGCTCTGTTTAAGTTGGTGGCAAGGCTCCCAAGGATTTCCATTGGGCCAGGCTATTACTGTGTTATTTTAGTTCTCAGGGCTACCCTCGCATGTGAAATCATTGCCAGCTCAATAAAATATCACAGATCTGAAACAAGTTGAGCTGTTGTTTTGTTGTTCCACAAGGGCCTACTTCTGCTGTTGTAATGGAGGCAGAAATCCCATTAAAGCCAGACTTTCAAGGATGAAAGTCTTCCTGAGAGGAGGAAACAGAACGTAAACTCCTTCTTTTGTGCAGTTACATTTGAGTTTGTTACAAATTTGTGCTAAGCTTATGCCTGAGATGGGACAGCAAAATATGAAATTGTAAGTGATGGGGCTGCTGCAGCCTGCATTTAAGGTGTCTGTCTTCTGCTCTTGGTATTCAACGAATACTGTGTGTTTTACTTACTCGGTGGGGAGGAGAAGATTGGATGGGTACCTACAGAAGTGGGTATCATGCCAGAAAATGTATGATTTTGACTTTTGCTTGTTGCCATTTTTGAAAGCTGCTATGATTCAGATGTTTAAAATAAGCATGTGAGCAGTAGCAAATTGAATTTCCAGAAACCAGGGCAGGAGCTGAAGCTCAGTCAGAAATTTGGGTGAGTGTAAAAGAGGTTTTTTTTTTCTCTCAGAAGCAGAGAACAAAAAACCAGAACCCGCCACAAATGGATGAATCAGGACTGCTGTGCAGGATGTTTCTAATAGAGGTCACACTTGCTTGTCTTCAATGCATTTTGGGGAAACAATAAAAAAAAAAAATTGTTTCTCCAAATGCATGAGAGCGGAATGAAAGTTCCTATGTAAGTGATGGGGACCTGATGAGGAAGAATTTTGTCCTTTGGAGATGAGTATAACTTGTATAATGAGGTTGATTAGTTCAATTAGTTTTGCACCTTTTCACTACTTGTCCTAACACCCCTTTGGAGATTTACCTCTATTTTTTTCCCGGTGAAGATAAATCTTCTTTTTAATGTGTATTACATTGAGTTTTTGCCATTTCAGTATAAAGAATTAATTTGAAAAATACAAGTAGGATTCACATCAATGTGTAGGTGGTGCACGTGGGCTTTCATGAAGAGAAGGACTTGTGAAGTGCCAGCTGGGACTTGGGAAATTGTTTCACCTCTGTTTCATCATGGATATTTAAGTGCATTTAGATATAGCCCAGCATTGCAGAACCTCAGTGATGTAGGAACCAAAGTATCTTGGGAGGAAAGAACTACAATATCTAGAGTGAGACTTGGAATTTGAACATTTGAGGCCTTGAGCCTTGTGCCTCTGCAACCCCCACACAGTGGCTGCTGAGCCCTGCATGCCTACGGGTCCTCCTGGCAACACGGTGAGCGACCTGAAATTGCCCAAGTGTTTGCACCTATCCAGAAATGTGCCGTCGTGGACAAGCTCAGTAGTACAAGCAGGGCCTCAGCTGAGAAGGGGTGCTTGACAGGCTCTGACACAAGCAGGGTCTACCCACACTGCAAGGACAACATCATCTTTCCTTCAAATCTCAGGCGGGAGGAGTCAGAGGCACTGGCAGCAGCGTGCAGAGGGGCTGCTCCCACCATGCCTGGCTGGTCAGAGCCCTTTCCTCCCTCTGTAGGGATGGGTCTGCTCAAACTTAGAGACAAGTTGTGAAGATAAATAAAGCAAAGATTACATAAGAGCCAGTTATTACAGCATTGAGGGTCATAGCAGTCATGCAGAATTTCAGTAGTGCCCACCATCTAGGTACCTTCGGCTATCTGATCAGAGTAACCTTTAGAAATTACCTGATTTAGGAGAACATGTTAGTCAAGCTTGAATAGCAACACAAAAATGAGAACAGAAGGAATCTTTAGTTGCCTTTGAAAGCTTATAATTGTCAAGTCTTGGTGTACATGCATGTGTGCATGTGCCTAACCACCTGTCCCAAAACAAGTAGCTGAGTACAGCACAGGCCCTTGCAAAAGACCTCACTCTATGATGTTGTACTTATTTTTTAAAGTTAGTTTGTTTGGGGTTTTTTTTTCTGGTTGGTAGGGGTTTTTTTTGTAAATTTTATTCTTACTCTGGGCTTACTTATACATCACTGGGGCAGCAAAGGGAGTTATATCACAGTAACTAAGCACTAGGTGCGTGTGTGTCTCTTCTGGCAAAATGGTGCTCCCTGTTGCTCCGTAATCCCAACCACTAGCTGAACCAGATACACCAGTCAGATTGCTCTTGGTCAGTAGTGCTGTGTCCACAATAAGTTTCCTGCTGGTTTGGATCAGCTGGCCACAGGTTAGACTTTGTCAAATGTTCTGTGCCCGTCTCCCCCTCTATCTGTCTACATGCATAGCATGGTGTAAGTATCCGCACTGATTTGGAAACAAGGTGCTCACAGGAATTCATGCAGGTATTAACATTTTTTTTTTAAAAACTGCACTCAGAGTGAACTTATCTTTTCAAAATTTTGCCAGTGACTGCAGCATTAAAAATAGAAATGTTTAAGTATATATTTTAAGACTGTTTTGGTCCAGATTTCCCAGAGCAGCTGTTGGAAATTAGCATTAGTTTTTCTGAAACATCCTTCTTGCCCATGAAGCTTAAAATTCAAATGCTCTCTTTATTTTCTTCTTTTCCCCTTTTTACTTTCACTTCACTTCTTCTCCTGCCTGTTTTTCATTCTTACTGGAATAATACCAGTGTAAAATCAGGCACTGCAGAGTGAACTGTGTATCGTTTTGCCTATCACCCTGCTTCTGTGATCATCTAGTTCATAGATGTTTTCAATTACTCTGCTGTTTGTTTTGCCTTATGATCTTGCCCAGTCAGTATTTAGACAGTGATGCAATGTATGTACAACCCCTTCAGGTATTTAACAATACGTCTTTACACTTTGCCAAGCCTCTTCCCCCAGATATGCTGTGAACACCCTTGTAGCACAGAAGGCAGATTAACTTTGAGAAACTACAATAATATATTTTAAAAGTCTGTGCTTTCAGGTTCACAGTTTAAAAAAATCCACAAAACAAAACAAATAGATCAAACAAAATGACCTTAAGCCAACAGATTGCTCTACTTTATAGCTTATTAGTGTGTTTCACCTAGCCTGGCTGACAGTTTTTGTGTTGAAAATTGGAGCATTGGCTGTTTATTTACAGAGATCTAAACATGTGTATTTTTATAACTTCTCTGCTGTCATAATGAATTACCAGCCATAAGCTGTCCTTTGTTGGTTTTGGTGAAAATCAAATGAAACCCAGCAGGAGCTCCCAGAGTGCATTGTCCAAGAGTGTAAAAATGCTGTGTTGATGACAGATCATACTGTTTTTATTAACGCTGAGAACACTGACTTTACTTTGCATTTTGACCCTAGTGCTTTACTGTCAAGGTGATTTTATTTCTACAAATTTTCCTTCTGCAGGCCTCATCAACGATTCACCATAAAGCATTAGACAAATTCCCATCATCTGTATATGATTAGAGCAGGTTCTGTTGTGCTGCTTGCCACAACTAAAGCGATGTTTTTCAGCTTTGTCTGAAAAGGAGTCGGTTTACCAGCCTTCATTTATAACACAATGTCTCCTTGTTTTCGTACCAGTTTTCTTTGGTTCTTTTTAAGCTGATAAGGACATAATTGAAGGAATTTTAATGCATTATTTGCTAAAGACTGCAACCAATTTTTCAATTCTACTGTCTAAAAAATGTTGCCTTCAAAAAAATGTTTTCATAGAAACACCCTGACACATAAACAAGGATGCACATGTGACAGCCTGCTGTGAAAAAACTGTAAATTTATTGAAACACTATTGAGAAAAAACTTCCTAAAATTTCCTAAATTAAACACATCATGAAAGCACAACCTTTCAGGTTCTTTTCCCTGTAAGAATTTCATAAGCTACTAAAAATCAAATCACACACTAAAATCAACACCATACTGAAATCAGAATATTTAATTATCATGCTGTAAATTTTTCACATCTTTATTTACCAAAGCAACTAACAATACGATACATATGTATTTAAAACAATATTTTCATTCTTCAAATAGGAGTGTTTTTGAGAATGGAAAAAACTTTTCCCTTATTTTTATTAAGTACTTTTTCCCTATTGTTACTAAGTAGTTTTTCGGCCATGAGTTATTAGAAAAAAATCCCTGGAGTGTAGCTATGAGATAGAAGAAAAGCAGAAAGTCTTCATTTTTTAAATCAATGCACACAATCTAGCCTTGTATGTTACAGAGTAGAACTTGACAAAAATTTATATGCAGTTCTCACCGATGTTTGTGGTTTAGAACTAAGCCATCCTTTTCTTAGAAGAGAGAGAAAGACCAGCACAGTGAAGCCTTCTCGGTGACTTGGATTTTCCTAAAATACAGGCTTCTTGGATTAGAGCTTCCTTGTTTGATTTGCAAAGAACACAAAAAATTCAGACTCACAATTCTGGACCAGGTATTTCTTTTGTAATGCCTTGTGCCTTCTGATTTAAGCACCTCACAGCCGAAGCAGCACACAGGTGCTCTTATGCATTTCCTCACATTTGCCCCCACACACCTTATTTTGTCATCTAATACAAGCTTTGAATTAATATAATTTTTCTGTTTCATCATTTTACTGAGTATTAATATGGTCATATTCAGAGTAGTATATATCTGCCAATTGATTTCTTTATGAAAATAATGTATTTTCATGAACAAATATTTTATACAGTACTGTATACAGCAGGTTTTTAGTGAAAGGTTTTCTCTGCATTTTTCTAATTGTGGCACAAGAGAAGATACTTGCAATTCATTTTAGAAAACTTCAAGGCACCCTAGGGCACCTGTGATCTATCCATAGCTTTTTTCAAGTGAGACATTACTGATGATGGCTTTTCTCTGGCAGCTTCCTTTGATGTATTTCTGCTCAATGCACAACCTCTTTTCACCATGATGAAGGATGCCAAATCTTAAAACCCAGGGGTGAACAAGCTTTAGAAAGAACCTCTTCTTAGAGTTATTTTATTTGCAAAATCGAGCAAATATATGTGAAAACAGACTTGATAAACACAGCACTACAGCTTTACAGAGATTATTTGGCACTGAAATGCCCCAAAATGCTTCATGGCAAACTTTGCAGAGCAGGCGTATGCAGTAAATTAATGTGTGGTATGATCTCATTCTTGCAGTCCTAACTTGAAATCTGTTGGCTTCCCCCATCCTGGAAGATTGTCACTGATAAACACCATTAAATGGTCACTAACATGGTGAAGATCTTTACTAAATTTGCATTTTGGCAATTAAAATAAAATTGCCAGCATACTGAGGTAAATGTATACGAAGAGATCAATTGCTCAATTGCAGGCTGAATCTCCGCCTGCATTAGGAGAAACTGCGCGTGTCAAAAATCAATGCAGGTTCCAGATGCCAAATAACTTGTGGACTTAGGCTGTTTTCCTCTGTGTTAGTCAGCTGGTGAGTTATGTCAACAGGAAAGCCAAGCATTTTACACATTTTAAATTGCTGGCAAAATCACAGGTTTTCAGCATGAAATACACTGAGACAAACCAGGTACTCAAAAAAAATATGCAGAAGCACTTTTTAGACTGGAAAAACAATTTTTCTAGACTGTTTCGAGAAGTGCTAGATCTTTTTGGTTTGTTCTCAAGGCAGGCTGGTGCCTCAGACCCTGTGGATTCTAACAGAAGCACTTACACCACAAAGAGCATTTAGAGGTACAGTTTTTGGAAGGGGAAAAACATTTTCCCTGCTCATTGGTGACCAGTACCTTTCAGGTCAGCAGAGGCAGGAAGTGTTTTGCCCCATACAGCTCCTGTTGCTCAACCTCATGAATTTCACCCATGGTTTTGACGATCTACCTATACAAAACAGATTGGCCAAAACTGGAACTGGAATTAAGGTAGTCCCAGGAAAGCTGGGGGGTAGGAGGTGTTTTCAATGCTTCCATTTTGATACTCTTTATGCTGTAGGGTCAGCTGGAGACAAGGATGAACACGGGAGAGAGGGGCTGGACCGTGGCTTCACCACATTTTTCTTCTAGCGCTGGGGGCCCCTCATCTGGACAGGGGGTTTCTGTGTTTGAGGTCCCCCATATAGAAGGGCATCCAGTGCATGCTTTCTTCTGCTCTCAGACTGAGTTGTCTACAGTTTAGAGCTAGGCAAAGAGTTGTATTATGTGCTTCTAGTTCTAGATGAGCAGCTGAGCCAAAGGCTCAAAGCCTCCCCTCTTTTCTAAAACCCCACCCACTGGAGACCCATAGTAATTCGGTTATTAACCTTTTAATTTGGCCTTCTCCCTGGGAGGAACGTATCTGCCTTAGAACAGATGTACTGCCTCTGACTCGTTTCTTTCTCTGGTTTCATTTAGCTTTACATTTTTTTAACAACTAGAAAATCTCTGATGTAATAATTCGTTGTGCAAATGAGGGTGCTGTCACTCTGCATTTCTCCTTTCCCAAGTTAGATGCTGAAGCCCATCCACCAAAACCCAGTGGTGGCCAGGAGTCGCTGCTTCCCAAGATTATCAACAGTATCGTCTTGCCTCTTGAATCAGTGCTATCTTGTTTCAGGTATGAGGTATGAGCTCCCAGCTCCTGCCACATCTGTGTCTCAGGGGGACGTTGGATATTTTCCCACCAGTCATTCCCACAAGACACTCAAGGCCACTGAGCTGCTCAGCTGCTCCAAGGGTGTCTGTGCCCTGGCTTGGCATCTGTGGTGGTGCTGCTGCTCCTACCTCTTGCCAAAAATGAGTTTTAACAGCATTGCCATGGAAATCTGTGCTCTATGCAACCCTTAGGATGTTTAATGACAAACTTAAGTTAGTTTTATTCTTATTTTCTGAGAAATTAATTCTGAGGTGATGGAGTCATCAATATTCTTGTTTCAGTAATATAAAAAACTGAGAGTCCTTCTTATGAAATTTAAATTAAAATTCATATTTGTTATGCTAAAATATTTTATGTTTTTCTTTGTCAGAAAACAGTGGACCTTCTGAATAATTAATTGAATTGACCACTTGAAAAAACAATGTTATCATTGTGTTTAATTTGTGTGCCAGTAAGAAGTTGGTAGCAAAAATGCATACTGTCCACCTCTATTTTCACTGTGAGATTTTTGAGGCTGATTGCCTAATCTTGTGTGCTTGTAAATACATAAATACGGAAATACAGAACCTGACCTGCAAATTTGCACGTGCCGAACATGAAATGTGAGATTAGTTGTGTAAGTTTGAGGTGAACCCGTTAAACAGCAGATGTGTGTTGAGTGGTCACACAGGCCCACCATGCTGCATTTAGGCAACCCACCAGCCACTCCAGCAGTACATGAGGTTTGTGCTGCAGGGTGCAGGAGAACGGTTCTGTATCTCTTGTTTCTGCTCTGTCTCTCTCGGATGAACTGATAAAATTAGCAAGCAATGCTAATTTTAACTGTAAGTGGGTATATTCAGGGATATGTTCCACTGTTCACCATATTTGTGAGGCTGAACTGGGCACATGGAACAATTTATATAAGTGAGTCCGTGGTAATGCGACTCAGTCAAATATGTATTCAGAAAATGCCAAATCCTTTGATTTAGTATTCTCATTCCTGCAATTAGGGCTGCCAAATTGGTTTTCTGCAAAAGCACCTCAACTCAGTAATCTCTTAATCCCATACATCTGTGTTTTAACATAGATGGACTACAGGAGAATGAAGCTGGATGCTCATGTGTGTATCACAGCAGCAGTTATACCTTTGAGTATACAGCATTGGACATATCTGTACCTCTCCATGAAATGCGCAGCTTTTAAAATAACCTGTGGGGGGAAGAAGGTCTGACATAAACATACAACTAGTAATTTTGCCATTTTTTAAAAAATGCATGTTTTTAGTTCCTGGTTTTGTCTTTGTGGTTCTTTGATAATCTGTATTTTGTAAATAAAAGAAATAATTTGCAAAATGATGGACTGTTTTCCTTCATAAACAATCATCTTACAGGTCTTCTAGAAAGACGAGACTAGACTAGACGACATTTTATCATGCTCTTTGACATTAATGCAATATGCACATTATATAGGCTATGTATATACAGGTTTACATCTCTATGAATTACTCCTTTCTTCTCACTTAAAGAAAAGAAAGGATGATTCTGACCAACGTGGATCAGCTTGATACTTGTGAATCTCAGGATCTGTGACAGATTGACCTTGGCTGGCTGCCAGATGTCCACCTAGCCACTCCCTCAGTCTGCTTTCTCAGATGGACAGGGTAGAAAATGAAATGGGTTGAGATAAGACAGGAAGGTCACATAGGAATATACCATCGTGTACAAAACAGACTTGATGTGGGGAAAATTAATTTATTGTCAGTTAAAGCAGAGTTGGATGCAAAGTTGGACAGTAAGACACAAAGATGCCTCCCCTCTGCATTGCAATAGGTGGCATCCAGCACGGGGCAGTCCCTGGCTTCTTCCCACAGAGGTCACTGGGACTACTGGGCAGCTTGGTTTTCCCTGGGACTTCCCCAGTCCCCCATGGGCTCTGTCCTGGTGAGGGCAGAGGTGAGCAGTGACAGGGACAGCGGAAAGAGGAGATGTGGGCAGACACCCACTTCAACCATGAGTCACCCTTTCCCATGCCTGACTTTGAGAAGCAGCAGGTGATGTGGCAGCTGAAGTTGAGCACCAGCAGTGAGCTTTGCAGCACCGCTTTCCCAGCACACTCCTCAGCCTCAGCTAGGGATGGCTGCAGGCACCTATTTGCTCAGCCTCAGCTAATCTGCTGTGGTTTTGCGTCGCCTCACTGTGTGTGTCTTTGCTGCCGTGGAAAGAGTAGAAGGTACACTCTCCCCCGCCACGGGTTTGTCCACCCCAAATGGCTCAGATCCTCTTATTTTACTTGTCTCACTCTGAACCATATGCAACACGTACAGGGTCCAGTAGGCAATGTGTCTTAGAGATTTTACCACTCACAATCATGGTGTCTCCTGGCCAGGTTCAGCAAAGCATGTAAGTATGTGTTTAATTTTAAGCACATGTTTAAGTCCTATTAGTACTAATGGGAGTAAAATGAGGGCTTATATTTAGGTACATGCTTAAAAATGATTTATTGAGGAGAGATAAAATTAAGCCTATGCTTAAGAGCTTTGCTCATTCAGAGCGTGGAATATTTACATTTGCTCCAAACACATGTTCAAGTCATTAGGACTTGTGATATATACTTGTGATTCGCTACCTTTCTGTTGCCTTGCAGTTGGCTAAGGAGAGACCAAAGTATACAAACGTGATACTTTATTGGTGGATTCTGTTTAAAGATAGTCCATTAAAAAGAAAAAAAATGATGCGGTTTGTTGCACAACAACATGGGTAAAAGCTGGTGGGCTTTAGTTTTGTTCCTCTGTCTCTTTAAGTCAGGATATTGGGGCCAGGTCCACAGCTGGGCCATGGAGAGCAGGGTGCTGGGCTGCAGGGCTGTCTGCCTTGGGGAAGCCTCCACAGCGAGTGCTGCCTTGGAGCTTGCAGGTACTGTAACCGGTTTTAAGGTTTCACGCCTTGATTTTATTTCCCCCTCCTTGCTGTTGCCACTGAAATGGTGTGTGCAGAAATGTTAGTGATAAGTTATGGCTGTGAGCATGTGTGTGGGAAAAGCTGTGGCACACAGTTGCTTAATGGGAAACAGTCGGGTTCGCTGTGCTGCCTTGCAGAGCACTTACTGGTGGAGGTAAATACTTAGGAAATTAAGGATAGCGTTTGCATGCTTGCTTGTTGGGAGAACTGGAGTTTCTTAACATGTTTTGACTAGCTGAAGAGGAGGTTTTATTGCAGGCTTCAGAAGAGTGTGCTGTGGATGATTGCTTGTATAACTTCTCTGCTGCTTGTTCACCATCTTATCAAAAATTTGAACCATTTTGTGTGTTTTTTCAGTAAAAGCCCAGCGCTTGGAGGCGAGCGGCAAGGCTGGAATTACAGCTTTTATTATGTAAAAAGGCACATGCTAGAACTCAGTGTTTCAGAAAAAAAAAAGAGTTAAAATATGAGTTAATTAATATTTTCAAAAGCAAGCTTTCAAAAGTTACTGTAAAAGAAACCAAGTTTGCTCCTACCTTGTGATTTCTCTAAAGGTCTCTTTCATGATCTGAGGCTCCCACTCATGATTTATCCCGAATACTTGGGGTTTGGCAGTACCCTTGCTGCATGGGCAAAAGGCATTTGATATACTATTTGCTCCTGTTGATTCTGAGGAGTTTAAAATATATGTTTAGTTTAATGGTGCAAAGCAGCAATTGGTTTTCTGGAAGGCTTCCATCGAAAACTATGTCTATGAGTGTGTACATGTTGCCCCCAAAGCCTGCTCGCACAGCCCTGATCTGTGAGCATAATGCATGCAGGAGCACTGAGCTGCTGGAAAAGCAGACATTCACGAGCATTACCATAAACCATATTTGCATATCAATCATTCATACTTGAAAGCGGACGTTAGTAACCCTTTCTTTTTAAGCTGGCATGCTCCACTGTGTGTTCTGCTGTTGTAGCTTTGATCTGTAGAAAAGCATGTTTACTTTTTCAGCCACAAAACAGTAGTTCTCTTTTAATCAGCATGTGTAACTCTCCTACAGTAAAACAAAGCAAGTGAGAAACATTTGAAATGGAGACCTACCATTTTCAGATGAGGGCTGTCTTTTATTACCAAAAAATAAATGCACTCTTCGAAGATGCAGTCTAGGTAATTCCTAGATGGGTCTGCTTCATCTCAGGTGAGGTTTCTTTCACTTAGTCCAGCAGGTGTTGAAAGTCTGAGCTCTTTCCTTGGAGACCTTAGGACCATACAGAGTGGAGCTGATAGATCTGTGCACACCACCTGTGTCTAAGGAAGCACCTTTGGCAAAAGCAGCGTTGTTTCCTGAAAAGTGACTCCTACACCAGAGTTATTTTGCTTGTGGCCTCTTTTTGTAAGAGCTTTACAAGGCTTTGCAGACCTGTCAAAGTAACCTACCTTTGCTCAGGAAACTTGTAGCTACTTGAAACGAGGATACCATAAGCGTATCATGCTCTTTCGCAGTGTAAAGGCTTGTGATACACGGGGGTGCTGGGTTCTCCAAACCCTGCTCAGCTCTTAGCTCTGTATGACCTTAGGCAGGTGTCCCGACTCCTTGCCTCACTCACCTCTTTGAAAAAACAGATGATGTATCTGAGCTGAGCTATCCTCATACAAAAATGAATCCTGAAGTTGTACTTCTTAGCCCGTGTTTTTGGTGTTCAAGTATATTTTGGTAGTTTCTCCTGTTCACTTAAGGCTAAGGGTAGAACAGAAGAAGAACAGGGTGATTGCATGAAAATCGGCCAGCAGGACCTCTCCAAAAACACACAAGAGAAGAGTTGGAGAAGGCCTGAATTAGCACAGTGGAGCAAATCTTCCTTGGGGTAAAGGGTATTTTGATTTAGTAAAGAAAGCTCTGTGAGAATCAAAGAGAAGAATCCAGCACAGGCCCATAGTGAGCTGGTCTGAATTTTTAGTGAACGTGCCTGGGTTATGCTTACATCCCGCTCCTTTTTTTTTTCTTTCTTTCTTTTTTTAAACATAGCTTGTGGGCATGAATGGTAGCATAAACAGGAAGCCTTGTGTGTCTCTTGGAGACAGGCCTCAGGAAGGGGATTTTCAAGTTTCTTGCAGGAGGCCACATCACATCAGCTTAGAATTTCCTTTAAGACTTGGTTCTGAAATTGCTCGCGTGTGTGTTTCTAAAATAAAGAATGGGATTAAAGAAAAGTTTAATCAAGTTTCACAAATGTCATCACCATCACAGCTTGAATGTGGTTAGCTAGGCATCGGGACAGATGTTACCATCTCTCAGTATGCTGTTGCCACTGGAAGCAATGAATTGTGTTGTAAGTCTAGGACCCGGTAACTGAAAAAATTGCTTAGCAAACAGCTCTGCAAATAGCCCTTACTGCTCGGCACACCCCCTCAAGAATGTTTGTCACAGCTGTGAATTGCACAGAGCAACTCGATTTAAATTTCTCAGCTCATTTGGTTTGACATCAGCAGCTTCTGTGTTGCTGGGATGAGCATGGGATATCTCTCCTGATAAAACACTGCACTGTTGTTTTTTTTTGATTTTGGTTTCAGTGTATCTTGATGTAATGAAATAGATGTTCAGAATGGCCATTTCTGGATTTGAGTTAGTGTAGAAATAAAGCTGAAAAGATCATTAAGTAGTAACCAAGTTCAGCAATGAGCTTTGGAATTAGTCCTGATTGTGTTAATGTACTAAAGTAATACAACACTGTAAATGAAAACATGTATTACTGGATAAAGGTGAAAAGGCTCTGTCCAAAAAGAATAAATAAGTAAACCACAGAAAGATCCCAAACGCCCACAGTGGACACCCCACCCCCCCACCCCCCCCATAAAAACTTAAAGCTTTTATAATCCAGTTCATACAACAGAGCATCTGTTCTATGCTGTAGACTTGGTTTGACTTTCAGCTATTTAATTTCACCTGTTGCACATTAGGTAAATCTCTTAACTTAGCTCCTGCTTTCTGCCTTAAGGGCAATTAATGCCCTGCAGCTGGACATGGTGGCTACATAACTCTACGACCCTCGTGTCCAATGATGTTTGCCTCAACCGCAGGCTGCTTCCTTATGTGTATTGCCTTTAAGACTGTGAATGGCATATGCTGTTCTCTTCTGAACAGCCCCAAAGTTGTGCAGGTGTGCAAGTCCCCTGTACTGGAGTCACAGGTTCCTTTTCTGGCTCCCTTCCTGGCCTTCCCAGCTCTCCTTTCCTGAGGCTAAGTGGGGCAGACCTGTAAGGGCAGAGGGCTGGGATGGGTGACCCCTGTGCTGAGCTTGAGGTGGGATGCACCAGGAGTCAGATCTGGGTTACAATCAGTGTCCTGCAGCACAGATCCTCTTTTGAAGACCACATAGATGTTGCTGGGTTTGGAGAGAGCTAGAAATCATTGTTTAAACTGTGTGCGAAGTAGAGAGGAAACCTCACACTGCCAAACTCTTAAACTATGTTGTTACATGTAATTTAAAATAATCTTCCTGTATCTTTAAATATATTACTATAGATACACTTTTGATAGTTTAGAACAGACAGATATAGCAATATTTTTTAATACTATGTGTACCTGCACGTTTATATATAAATATATCTGGACATCTCTGTGTGCTTTTACTATCTTTTTTGTTATACAGCATGAATATTTTCTGCCAGAAAATCCCTATAATTTTTATTAATCCTTGATGATGAATGAAAGTACATATTTTAAGCACCTTTTCTTTGTAAGACAGGAAATTGTATTTGCTTTTGTTCATTGCTAGCACCAATCTACTCTGATGGATCTGCGACACAGATAGAAAGCAGAAGCATCTTGAGCACTGACTTCTACATTCATTTTCTCAAAGCAGAGGGCAGAGAAGCTAAACATTTAAAATGCATGGATTCCTCTGAAAGCTTTAAACCTATTAGGGCAGACACACAGCAACTTTGCACACAGATTGCCCCCAAAGTAAGTCTTGATTTTAGGACTAAGCCAAGCTGGCATGCAAGAGCAGTTGCTGTTGATCTTTTATACTAATTTTGGATTAATTGTGATCTACAGCACTGCGTAAACATGCTAACCTAGTACTTCAGCTTCACCACAGCTAAACATTAATCCTTCTTAATGCTCTAAGTCAACTTTTAGTCCTTAGCAGAATTTACCTTAATCTCTGGCTAGGAAGCTAACTGATTTACAAAACATAATCCAAGAGCTCCAGAATCTTAAGGAAAATGTGCAGGGAAGCAATTCATCTATGAAGAATAATATGCTTCTCTGGTATACTTCCTAAGGCAGTACAGGGAGTAATTCATCAAAGGTATTAAGATGTGTGGTATGAAGGTTTCTTTTCCTTTTTGAAAGATAAAACACGTAGTTAAATTCAATTCTCCATATTGCTATTCTTACCTTTCTCACCTCTCTTTATCTGTTTTACTGATTGCTATAGAAAGTGGACAAATGCTGATGTGTTAATTTGGTAAAACACCGTAATGCATTTTTATAATGGCAAATACATTACTCTATATGGATGAACATGTCTATGGTGCTGAAGTATTTGAAGATTGTTATCAGCAGACGGTTTTGTTGTGCCCTCTGTTTCTTGTTAAATCAAATACAATTTCTGACAGTCATAGCTGTTATCCTTTAAAATTGAGGTAACAAGCCCAAATGAGTGGCACAGAAAGAGGACTGTAGAAGACAGAGGAGAAATGATGCATCTTTACCTCAATTTTGTGTAGTGTTTTAGTGATGATTTAAAACTCAACTCATCACAGAGCGCCTCAGTAGTATTTTGGAGAGTGGTGGTTTTCTTGTGTTGCTTTGTTTTTGCAGAAGGGTCTTTGATAGTCCCTGCCATGAGCAGGTGTCCCCAGCTGAGGCATCCATGTGCTAAGTAAGTGGGTATTTAGCAATGGAACCAGGAGAGCTCCCAGATGAGGACCAGATGATAATTCAGACTGCCATCACACAAAATTTTAAGATTCAGGAAAGCAAAGGATGCAGAGGTTGCGTACAATGAACGTGGAAGAGATCAGCTTGTATTCATCAAACTCTTGCATAGTCTTATGGAGCATTTCAAAAGCTGGGCTGTCCTGGAGCCTGTTTACTTACTAAAGATCAGAGCTGTCTTCAGTCTCTGCTGCGAGCTTCTGATTATGGCACACTAGTGTCTGAAGTTGCTTGATTGCCTTTCAATGTGCTCTTACACTTTAATTTTCTTTCTGTTCTTTATTCTCTGTATATTTTTTTCCCATAGCTATCAATGTTTTTTTTTTTTTTTTTCCAGGTTAATTTCCTAAGTTTTAGTCCTGCCTTGACTATTTTATCAGCCTGAAGACTGCTGTGTAATGTTCCAGCTGAGTGAGACGTGTCCCTGAGGGAACAAGCCACTGGGCAAGGCAACTTCTTTTCCATCTTGATGTCTGCATGGTGGCTGCAGGGAAGGTGTAAGAGCGTCACCAGCCGTCAGGAGGGTACTGGGCTGGGAGTTCTCAGTAACAGGGCCAGTATAAGTAGCTGTTGCACACATGCCAGCCAGCAGCAGGAAGGGTGCCGGCCATAGGAGCCTGCCCCTTGGGGTTCGGGTTACTGAACTGAGCTGGCAACAGCCCGGACCTATTTTTAGGTCTGGAATCTGTACCAGTGTGGTAGAAAGAATGCTCTTGTACACACCATCCTCAGATTACCCTGCTGGCCATTGCTGTGAGAAAGCCTTCTGACTGCTTTTTCAAGGTCCAGCAGCAAGCAGCTTTCCTCCCACGTGGCGCAAAGCAGCGTGGGTTATTTTCACGTCTTGCGTATGCTGTGTAGACCTGAGGGAAACTCCAAAAAACGCTTTATATTTTCTGCAGAAAGGCTTCTGAAGTGGGTGTTATGGGAAAGAAAACTGCCTGTGCCTGGCATGCCTTCCCATGCAGCTCTGAGTGTGAAGCAGAGGGGCTCATGTGAAACCACCTCCCCTGTTCCAGCCCAGCCTCCATCAGAGCAGTCACCAGTGCTATGGGATCAAAAGAAATGGTAAAGAGACGCAATTGTCTCCCCTTACATCCAAAAAGGAGATTGGGCTGTCTCAGGGATTTTGATTTAACCAGATGCAAAATTTCTGACTGCTTTATTTGGATTACTTTGTGATAGATGTTTTTACAGCTCCCTTTTCTCCTTGTTGATTGAGTTTGCAGGAAGGCTAGGGAGCAGGAGTTTTCAGTAATGGGCTGATCTAAGTATTTAAAATACATACGTATGTGTTTTTTCACTGCAACATCTGAAAGTTCTTCCTTCCATCACCTTTCCACACTTTGCTTTACTCTGTTCTCTGGCTTGCTAACACACCTGATAGGAAAGGAAAATGATGAAACTTTAGGGAAATCCATTCAAAGCTGAGCACAAATGAACTTGGGCTCTTTTAACTATGCCTGGTTGTCTTAAAATGGTGTAAAGTCCATGCTGATCATTCACAATGCTGTTTTTACCAAAGCTCTAAGTTTTCAGACAAAGGAAACCTAATGGTTAAAGTCCAAACTTTGACAAGTCGCTTTCCTAATGTTTTGGTCTTTTACCCAAAATCTTATGACCTTGACACTCCTGATGGAATCACCTGGCATGGATTGTATGGCACAGACCACATTGTTCCCTCATCCCAAATTATTGCAATAAATTTTGGAAGAGACATCATTCAATCTGCCTGAAATTGCAGGTGCTCGGGGTCTAGTTTAGATAGGCAAATCCTTTGCTTGCTTGAGCAGAATCTAGAGCTGGGAGACATTGTTTGAAGCTGGAAAGGGAGAAAATTATTTCTTATGGTCCTGGAAATAGAAGATCTCTGAGGAGAAGTGCAAGGTAGGCCTGGGAAACAGGTGCATTGAATAAAGAGGAACCTGAGAGGAAATTTCATCCCTGTATGTTTACAGTTTCTGTCTGGAAAGTGATTTCTTTTTGTAAGTGGATCCAAGGAGAGCCTGGGAATTCAGAGTAGCCCAAAGCAACAGAGTTTCTTTGTTAACAACTGCCTGATTTATTCCTGGATATGTTACTTGTGTTTATATCTGACTGCTGAAATTCATTAATTGTATCACTTATTGCACTAATTTATGTTCTCCGAGGCCTGAGGAACCCACAGCATGTTAAATGCCCACATGGCTCCAATGATTGAGATGACTGAAGGGCTGTTTATTTTCCCCTCTTGGGTTTGTGTTGCAGTTGTCATGCTGTTTGCCAACATGAACCAATTTCTGCGTGCTGCTGCTCGCATGAATTCAGAGCCCTTTGAAGCAAGGAAGGCAAAGATGGCACTTAGGAGGTTATGGTCTCTGGTTTGAGAAGTGGAGGCATCTTATGAATCCATGAACACTTTAATCTGAAGGAAAAGAAGGTCTCGGAGCTACAAAATAGGCTTTCCAAGACCAGCTTTATTCAGATTCCCTTGCAGGAATACTGCCTAATAATGAACTTGGCTTTAATTTAATTCAGTTGGAGCTCCTCGGCCTGAGAAGTGCCAAACAAGGCCCCACAAGTTTTCCTTCCTCCACATTAAATGACCCTTGAGAAGAGGTGCAGAAATGGATCTGACTCCTGCCACCTCATAATCTTGGTAGCTGTAAATCCTTTCGTCATGTACTAGAAGCTTTATCAGAAATGGAGTGGAAGCTCAGGTTCTTTTTATAGTTACTTGTTATTGAGACAACATAATTAACCATAATGATTT
>VZRU01020756.1:4371-24472 GCA_013398155.1 Pedionomus torquatus
AACCCAAACCAAAAAAGGATATGTGTCTTAGTTTTCAATATTACAGATGGAGTTTATATAATCTCATGGATGAAACTTCAGTGAGTAATTACCAGCCATCTTAGAAATGATTCAGCAAAGATGTTATTTCTTTGTCTTTTCATATGTCAACAGTGAAATTTCTGTGCAATTACTGACCAGTAAATTCAACTTACTCAGACTTGGACAATTGGAGGAGCCAGGGCACTCAGAGCTGCATTGGTAGAACATCAAGTGTGCAGTAGCAGTCCATGAAAATGTTAAGATGTCTGCAGTGAAGAAGGGTTTCTGTTAAAATGCTAAATTGCTGTATTGACCAGCAGAAATGTAGACATCCGTTCCCTTTTGCAAGTTCCTCTGTGGATACTTGAGGAAGAGACTTGAAGTGATAGTTGAGAAGAGATATTTTTTTTAAGTCATTGCAGCAAAAATCACTTGCTTATCAGCATCCAGTCACTACATATGAAATAACACATTTTTCTCAGAGTTACTAGCTCATCAGTCTTCATGTTACCATATTTCTGGGTGTGGGCTTTTAAGTCTTCAGAATTCAGACTTGTGCAGAATTGTTTTCTTTCTTTCCAGAACAGGCAATAATCTTGAACTTCAAAATTAAGCTTTAAAGAAATAATTTTTATGGGTATAAATACCATTTTGAACACTCCACCCTGTTGCCATTGTTACTGAAAAGGATATGTACCAGCTTAGTGTCATGGCTTGTTGTGGTTGACCAGTGATCCCTAGTTAGGGTTTTTAAAGTACATTCTTTTCTTCAAATGTAACTAATGTAAATAATATGCTTTCCCCAGAGCATGGCATGTTATTTCTAGGGAGTAAAAGAAGGTATATCGAAAGAATTTTAGTTGTAACTGAGTTTCCTGTTTGTGCTGTGTGTTTTTTTTCCAACAAGTACTATTCAAAAATGTGTGCTGTACTTAGAAATTCAGGCCCCAAACTCTTCACAGATTTGATTTTTTATTTCTTTTTTTTTTTCTCTCTCTGCAGTCATTAGTTGAAATACGGTTATAACATTTGCTGTCAGAGTTGTCAGCTAGAAACCTGTTGGTTTTGAGTGAAATGTCTGGGCTGATACCCATTTAATTCAAGAATGGCCAAATTCTGTGTGGTTGAGGGGAAGATTTAGAAATGCTGGTATTGTGAGCTACCCTGGAAAGTTTGTTGGAGAAGCACCTGGGCAGACAGAGTTTTCTCAGTTCTCTTTCTGTTTCTCTACTTTATTTCCCAGTGCTCCAGAAGGGGCTGTTCAGTACAGGCACTCTAGTCACAGACACTGAGTAACAAATGTCATGCCCATGTAAAGAAAACCCTCTAGAGCTCTGCTCCAGCAAATAAGATCAGAAACAATTTCCCATTCTTTAAAATACACTGCTCAACTGTCAATAGTGGTACTCAGGACAGATTCCCAGTGCTTGAACAGCTTCTGTCCCCTTCTCAAGTAATTAAGTTAATGCAGCAAAAATTGAAAATGCATTCAGTATGTTATGGCTGTACATCTTCTATGTGATTGGAAAGGCAGTATTCCAGCAATTACATTGAATATTGTATTCTAAAATTGTAGTAATTTATACACAGGTAGGTTTTTCCCTGGTATTTTAGTGTTTGGATTATCACATTTCTTTTTTTAGAAAGGAAGAAAAAATCGCTTTTGTAATAGTGGGTAAAGTTCACCTTTTAATATTTTGAAGTGGGGTACATAAGTTACGTAGAAGGCTTGGGAAAAAAAACAGATTAATATCAAAGTGAACCATCTCTTGTGCTCATCAACTTCTTCTGTTACTGAACCATTTTCCTCTTCTAATGCTTCCTTAGAATTTTGCCTCAACTTATATGTGAGCTTTCTCTTGAAGCTTTTTAGAAGAATCTCAGGACTTGTGCTACACTTAAATAGCCTTAAGTTTGAGTCTCATCTGTATTCCTAGAATCAGGTGTATTGGTTGATGTTAAAACCAAAGTAATTAGTGTTTATCCCGCTTAGGGAATGTAAAGTTTAAAAAGAACTGGAGAAAGTTAAAATAGAAAAGCTTTTTGACGTGAGGAATGCAACATCTCACTTGGAAATTATGTGAATCTTTTGATATAATTTGGTGGAGCAGGCCCAGCTGTGGCAGTGCAGACAGGTTAAGGAGGCAGCATACTGAAAGAAAATTCCACTTCTGAAAGGAAAGAACAAAGTTTGTTTGAAATGATGGAGCTGCTATGTCAGCAGAAAAGCGTCTTCTGTCGACATAAGCTGTGTCTCTGCCAGCAGGCGCTCTCAGCACCACGATGCCAGTGTAGTTGTTGTGACAAAGGCTCAATGAGGGAATTTAAATTTTTACTGTAGTTACGTTACAGTTAACTAAGAGAGAATTTGAGTTCTTCTCCTTTTAGATCCCATGCAGTTAAATTAATTTGAGGTTTATGGCTGTTATTCTATAAACCGATACCTGGAATTGCACTGGGAGTACATGCCATTGAAACGGGACCAGCTTGCTGCTCCGTGGTGTTAAGTGCAGAACAGAAGCTGAGCACAGACTCTCTCATGTTTCTTTATCCACATTTCTCCAACAGTGGGGATCTGTTAACTGCTGCTTTGTGTAGCCTCGAGTGCCACTGTCAGTAATTTCCCATCCTGTGCCACCTCATTCTGCATGATTTTAGACTCTATGTTCCTGTTTGGCAAAATCCTCTTCCATCACTCCCTGGGCAGACTGGAGGAGTAGGATTGGTGTCTGCTAGTACATGCAAGTCCACATGAATGTTGTGTTACCCAAAACTTCCCCTTTGCCCACAAAAAAACCTCCTTCTCCACAAGCACTAGATAATAGGCTGTAGATCTACATTATTGAATCGGATGTTGGTTTTAGGCTTAGCAGAGCCTTGAAAAAAATACTTTTCATCGTTACAATTACGTATTACTGAGGAAGTGCAATGGTGTTTCAAGAAAACATCTAAGCGGGATTATTATGGGTTATAAAATGTTAGTCTTCCAGTTTTAAGATAAGTATGTTACAGAGGATTTTAGTATTTCCTGCAATTGTTTATGAAACAGGAGTTTGTGGTTTAGTTTTGGCTGTTTTCTGTATTTCACAGCAAATGGCCCTTTTATTTTGAAGGTCCTTTGCAGAATGCTTCAAATTTTTTGGCTTTTCTTTTTTTCCTCTTCCAGAAGTATAAATTAGCCATGTAGTACAGATTTCTGCTTCCTTACAGGAGTACTGCAGAACTTCAGAAAGCAACTTGATAAATCCACTGGTGTGCAGGTATCATGGATAGCTGCCAAAACAACATGGTGCTTGCTTTCTTCCTCCTAGGTGCCTTTTATCACCAGTGGTGACAGTTCTTAGGGAACGTTGTGACAAGCTCTTATTCCTGCCTTCTCTGAAACCAGCCTGTGAGAATTGCTTTCAATATGAATTGGTAGCGCTCCACAATTACTTGGGAGTAACCTAAAGCATAATCTCTCCTCATGTCCTCTCCTCCCTGCCTGTCATCTAACGCTCTAACACAGTAACTGTTGGACTACTTGATAGTCTTCTCATTAACTGCACTTTATAAGGAATCTTATGAAGGAGGATTTGAAAAAACAAATGTTACGCAACTCTCTTCTTCCTTTAAAATCTTGGTTTGGAAAAAATCTGCATTTCAATGGGTTATAATAGTTTTCCGTTTTGTGGTGCTTGTCTCTATCACCTGTTATGCAATATTTAGTTGGTGGTTGGTGTCCATTCTCTCCTCAGCTGTAACTTTTCCAAGAAAGGTTTAACTGCTGCCTCTTGGATGATTTTTACAGTCTACATTCTTTTATAAAGTAGTCTTTTCTTTCTTCAGGATAAATTAGTGCCCTGACTGTCTTCAGTCTTTTATTTGGGATGCCTTCAAACTGACTTCATATGGTAAGAGTATTGCTTTTTCCACTAAGGAAAAGAAAGATGAAACTGCCAAATTATACAATCTGGTTTGGGAAATACACCTTATTTTCCTGAAAATTGCCTTATTAGGTTTTGTGTAACAAAAAAAAAAAAAACAACCAACCAACAAACAAACCAACCCCCCAGAAAAAGAATTCCTAAATCCAGCAGACCCTTGATAAGCTGTTTTAAGTAAGTTAATGGTCAGAGTTGTTGTTTGTTTCTTAACTAAAGATATTTAATAAAAAAGTTATTCATCCTCATCATATAAGATGATCTTATTTTTAGAAGAGAAATAACTACAACCCACTTGGTTTACACGGTATATTTACGTCTAAGAGACAATTAGTTACATCTTGATGAGGTCAAACCACACAAATGGAAAATCTCTTTTAGTGTGTTCAGTAACATCTTCCATGAATCTGGTATAGATAGTTGCCTATCTTTAATCACATGCATTTAGTTTAATGGGATTAGAAAATAATGCTTTCTTAAACGTCAGTGTTAGATCTTTTATATAGTAATTTTATTTTCTGCCTGCTAATATATTCAGAATGACATCTGAATACTGTTTTAGAATAAATTGCTGTAGAAGACAATATTTAGGTGCCTACAAAATTTAGTCTGGTTGGTCTTAAAAGCTTTGAAAAGTCCACTGCTTTCAGTGGACCATATCCTTTGAGGAACAGGAATACAAAGCAATACCAGACTGTGTCCTGTAGCTTTCCTGTTGTAAAACTGCCACACCATACATACATGGTTGTCTATAGAATCAGTTGTACTGTTGGTTTTTATATTGGTAGTACTGGTGCAGCTCATCCTCACCATTACTCAGAAAAATTACTCAGCCAAAATACCAAAAGCATTTTTGTACTGGTTCCAACATGAAGGGGCTTCTTGCTCTCTGTGGTGGCATTGGCTGGTGCACATGAGAATACTGGCATGTTTGCCACTTAATTCTTGTGGACCGCAGGGAAGAAAAATCTGCTAAACAAGTGTCAGAGGTTCTTCTCTACTAAATGCTCTTGCTTTATGGTGGTGAACACTTATTTTAGTTTAGCTGATCCAAAGCAGTTGCTTCCCAGAAGGCTGGATGATGTTAGTAATTTTGGAGCACTTCCCTGTCTCAAGATCAGCTGGCAGAAATGAGAGTTATTTCCTTGGATGACTGAGTTCTGTGCTCAAAGAGAATTTTCTTTTGTAGCCTATTGTTTTTAAATAACTAAGGGTTAGATCACATTGGTAGGTCGCAATAGTCACAGTAATAGATTTAGAAAGATTAAGTAAGTTTTTTGCGTTAGTGTGTGCAAAGATACCACAGACTTTTAGAAAATTGTCTTGGAATTCAAAGAGTAATATTGATAAAATTTAACTAAATCTTTATAAATGTAGTAGTTATATTGGATTATTTTACTGTTGCTAAAAATGTCTGTTACATATCTGCTTTGTCAGTGGTTTAAGGATTATCAAAACCTTTTGTATTTAAATATATTGCAGATAGCCTCAAATATCGATACTATTAGTGCTTTCCTTACAGTTTTCATACCTTCTTCCTAGGGCACTTGCTTTTGCATTACAGTTTGTGAATAGCATCATCTAAAGCCAACAGTGCTTATAGCCTTTGCTTTCTGCTTTTCAAAAATAATTCAGTTGCTTTAAAAAAAAATACTATTACTCTGGTGCATGGATCAGTTCTTTTTACCATCATACCTCATTTCAAAAATACTATTTCATCTAGCAAAACAAATATGCTGAAATTGGCACGTTTCAAGCATTATTTCCTCCTTCGCATTTTCTGCCAATGTTGAAAAGTGTGGGGTGGTTTATTTAAGATTCAGTAGCCTTACTTAGGAAGCAATTTCTCTTTACGTTTGTGTAGTACGTGGTATACATGAGACAGGAATTAAGGATACAAATCCCTGGCTGAACTGCTGGCCTTGGCATGAGTTGGAACAGACCCCAAGCTGGCTTTAGCCTATGCCAGCAGAAGATTGACAGCAGAATTCATTACTCCTCTCTAGCTCGCAGCAGCTGGCACAAAAGCAGCTCTGCCAGCTTTACAAAAGCAGAGAGCAAGCTTACAATGCTTATTCTTCACTGCACAACTGTAGTCAGGCTCCAGCGACTTTGTACTGTTCAAGGGGAAACAGAATTTGGTCTGCAGTCTGTTTCTTAAACACTGTGCTCCTGTGTATACTTACTGCTGCTTTTTTCCCAGAGTGTTGGGTTTTGTTTTGTGGGTTTTTCGATTTAAAACTTCAGCTTTGCTTACCAAATGCTTTGCTGCGTTTTCTTCTAGATCATTTTAGGCTTTCCAGTTCGTTACTGCAGCCATTTCAGTGTCATTTTTCACTTGCTCCTCTTTTATCTAAACATCGGTCTCTCTGCCGACAAAAGTGATGCAGAGCAGCAGATGTCAGGATACACAGCTTTTACTGTAAGAAACAGTCACTTTTCCTTCTGTATCTACTCACATTTTTTTATTGAAATCCTGTATTACACAACATAGATGAAAAGCAGAAAACTAGTCATTGCTGAGTATAAGAAGTACGTATGAACTGAATCTGTAGCATGCATAGCTAAATGTTTATGATGTCTGACTACAATTACTTGACCTTTGAGAATATTTTGGGGATGATTCCAAAGAAAACAGAATTTGTCCATCTTACTATCTTGAGCAATCATTCATTTTTTTTTTCTTGAAAGGGATTCCTTTATGAACCAGTAGGCGCCTGTTTAAAGTTACAATCCAGTGTTTTGTAACCCATGCTGAATTCTTTTGGATGAACTGCTTTATAATTAATGGTATTGCATTAGGATTTCTGGAGCGTCCCAGCTAGAGAATCGCTGACTGAGAGATCTATTGCACAAAGATTTATTTGAAGCTATAGCCTCCACTCCAGAATTCTGCAGTCTGTGTTGCACCAAGTTAGATCCAGAACACTTAAAATCAAGAAAATGTGAGTAAATAAAGAGGATAAGATAACAATAAAACTGTTATAGAAAACTGTTAAATTTGGATTCAGCCAGTAGTTTGTCCTGTCTAATCATCTGGTGACGCTCTGTAAGCACCACAGGCAGACCTGAAGACACTTCGTGCTTGACAAGCAGGTAGGCAGACTCCAGGTTCTGAAACATAAATAGAACTGTACACAGTACCCTCTTTTCTGTATGATAACTGGGCTTGAAGCATGGGAGCAGCAAACCCAGCATATGCAGAGACAGATCTTCTCTCCTCTCTCTGAGGAAGGGTGCACATAGGAAAGACCGTTTCAGGAACAAATCTTGCAGTTTGCTTCAGCCTCACATCTCTCCTATGGAGCAGAGAGGAACTTGCCTGTATATATGTATGTATGTAACCTATGCGTTGTATGGAAAATGTCTTCATGGAAGTCTGTGACTGTGTAGCATGCACATACAAGGCACAGTTGAAGGCAAAAAGACAGGCCATGAAGTCCAAGAAAAGATTGCGGTTGGAAGAGCCCTATTGAATAGCCTGTTGCCCCTTGGCTGAGGGGAAGGAGCTGGTAAAAATGGGCTGTAGAGCAAAAATAATGTTGAAAGCATTTGTCATATTACATCTCACAACACTTACACTAGATTGGATCAAGGGTTTTAATTCAACTGTAGGGTTGCTGTTAAAACACTTTTCTGAAGGAAAAAGGATTTGTTGCTAGTTTCTTGGAAGAAAAAGTCACACTGAGATGCTGACTTAAAGTTATGCGAGTTTTGGGGACCGGGCTCCATGGGGAGGCTAGAGAGGTTTCTAGGAGCAGAAATAAAAACTTGTTCGTGTTCGAGGGCAGTTGCAGTGATGGGTGGAACTTGCAAGCTGCAGTACTGTGAAACATGGCAGTGTAGCCATCAGCATTTTCACAAAGGCGGGGTAGAAGAGAACTTCTTTGTGTTCCAGTCAGGAAGGAGAAAACCTGTTGTTTCCTCCTGATGCTGCCAAAGGGGAATCCCTCTGTTTTTTTTCTCTTTTTTGACGGAAATGAGCTAGGGCTGATGGTTTCAACCTCGCCAAGGAGGGAATTGACCTTCCTGCTTGTTTGCCAAGAAAATAATTTGTTTACTTCATAGTTTTTCCTTTTCGTTGTAAAGCATTAGTAACCCCTTCCTGGAAGGTGTCCTGGTTTGAGGTAAAACAAACCAATTTTCTGTTTTACAGTTTTACTTTATGGGACTGTGGTTCTCCTGTATAAATTTCTGTGTATGTTTCCATCATTTAGTGCAGAGTGTTAGAGGTATTACGGCTGTATCTCATCTGAGCTAAGTTTGGAAGTTACAGTTTGCTATCTAGGGATCCAGAATTACAGAAGTATCAATTCTTTGTGTTACTGAAGTGGAGGTTCATTAGATTAACCCAAGTGTAATAAAAAAAGTACTGCAAGTTTACAATAATACAATGGCCAACTTGATTTCTCATCAGTTTCATATTTCTGTTTATTTTACTAGTGCACTGCTTGCATACATTAATTTGTCAAATGAGATTTGACCTATTAATTTTCTGAATGTGATGTATTAAGAGATTTTCATTGTATCCTTTGGTATTCCTTGCTACACCCCCCACCTCTAAAATTATTTACAGTAAAGTTTCATAAGTCTCTGTAACAGAAGTACTGTAATTAAAGGAGACTTACAGCATTTGCTTTTTCTCCGTGATCATGCCAGTATTTTATTGACAGTACAAGTTACATATTTTGACTTCCCAGCATTTTTGGGGAGCCACCCACAGCTTTCATTTGTACTAAAGGTGACAGTTTTTGAAACTTCAGGCATTCCTCTTCAGTAGGGCACCCATTCTCTTTTTAATAACTCTTCTCTTGTGAAACTTCATGTTCCCTTTAAGCCTTCTTGGCTGTCATTAATTGGTTAGGCTGGTTTGTTTCTTTACCTCAGTCATTTAGTAGCCTGACATGGTTCTGGTACACCCTTTCTCGGTATGTCTGCTCTATACCACTTAAAGATTATACACCTTGAGCTTTTGAGCCATTTGTAAAGCTGCCTGGCTTGACAAAGTAAGTAAATTCCTGGATGTGTAAAGGACTATTGCTGTGATGCACTTGAATTACACCATCTTTACTTGCTGCTGGATTTTGTTACTTCTTTTCGTTATTTCTTATGAGATGGGGAAAGCATTTGCTTTCTTGAAATTCAGTATCACTTTACTTCTGTATTCTTTGAACCAAATTCTACCAAATCCAAGAAACCGGCATTTGTTATTTTGACATTTTCCTTCTGTTTTGTTGCACTTTCTCCCCTTACTAAAAGATGCAGAATGGTTTGTATTTCAGCTAATCTTTAGATCGTTATTGTGCATCCTGAACCCTTTTACCACATCGCTGTCAATGCTCACTCCACTAAATTGTTGCAGCAGATGCCTTATCTGCTTTATGGGTTTTGCCATCAATTGATATCTTTTTCCATGATTGTCGTTAAACAACTTTTACTGTTTTTTTTTCTTTGTGCAATTGCCTCATTCTCAAGAAGTTTAATCAAGGACAGTCTTTGTGCTTCTACAGCGACATACTTGTAGTCTTATTTTGCTTATCTCTTCTTTCCATTAACTGTTTTGCATATTTTCTAGGGTAAAAGTGAACAAACCAATAAATCTTTCTGGACGTCTAGTAGTGTGCCAGATAATTTAGGTGACAGTTTGTATTCCTGCTGCCTTCACCTGGGTATTATATCTTTTTCTCCTAGGATGTTTTAACTCCCTGAAATATATAAGAAGAGTGGTTTTGCAGGGTTTGGTTTTTTTTTCCATTTCATGCTTTAGTTTTCAGTAGTGCTTAGATGTCCCTAGTGGGAAGGGTGTCTCATGATCCATAGAAGAGAGAAGACCACAGATTGATACAGCTTGTCTTAACATATTCCTTGTTTGAGGGTGATCTATGGCAGAAATATGGCAAGGAAAAGTTCTGTAAAATGAGTATCTGACTTGAAAAGGTCTTGGCCAGGCATCTGGTCTGTATTGCTGTAGATTGAGCTGCATGGGTGTCAACAGTGTGGAGGAGAGGTTCGTGAACATTTGTTTAGGCAAATAATGGAAGTCCTAGACTGGGAGAAAAACCATAGGCCAAAAGTGGAAGAAGGATCTAGTAGGTTTTAAGATATTTATATAAACAGTACTGTCATTTTTTTTCATATTTCTACAGTATTGAACTTGGTTCCCATCCACCTTCTTCTTTAAAAGTGATCAAGCAGAGTTGTCTTCCATGTTGTTCAGCTGTTGATAAGAATTAGTTAAAAGGGAAGTTATTAGTTATGGCAAGTCATTTCCTTTTTTTTTGTTTCTAAGGTCTCTGCTTTTTCACTTGTTGAATTTTCTAATTCTTTTTTACATATATAAACTAACAAAATTCACTGTGTTCCAGATTTCTGGAATGTCAAAATTTTAAAGTAACAAAGTTAAATATAAAAATTGTGCATTGTTTTAATAGATGTTTACTTTCTGCCATATAACTTTCCTTTAATACCTAATTCAAGAGTGCATTTCACTACTTCCATGTTCACCAAATCGTAACCACACGAAGAGGTTATTCACCACTTAGGAATGAAAGTCGCATCTGTTAGTTATTATCTTTGCAGTGTTGCAGCACTGCAGAATGAGTGCTTGGGAGAGACTTTAAATACTGTGCCCAGTCTTTGCTCTCTTCTGGGCAAATGCAGATACCTAGGAAATGCTACCCTCTTTTTTTTTTTTTGTGGGGAGGGGGAATTCATTCATCCCATGAGTTAGAAGAAGCTGGATTGTGGATTTTTTAGGTCTGGGCCCAAAATATATAGCGTTATTTACTGTATCTGAATTATGCTAAGTAAATACCTCGAGGTTTCCATTCAGTTCTAGAAAGAAAAGTCATCTTTGTTTAAAATATACTCAAGAGTTTTAGTTGATAATCTCACAGGAAAATTGTGAACATCATTATACAAATACATGTTTTAGTGATTTTTGCAGTGATTTAGATGGTTAAAACTTGTTTGCTTTCTTTTCAGTGTCTGGCAGACTAAACTGAAGAAATAATGTGGTTACAATTTATCTTTAATTCCAGATTGCAGATTTTTCTTCATTAGTATTAAAATCAAAGTTCCTGTAGATGACATTCAGGAAAACCTGATCAGCAGGGAATTTCCTGCTGTCTGAATTCATGGAGACAAGTTACGCCACTGCGATGATAGCCACGGGCTCCATTTGAGGGGAGCTTGTTGTGATGCGGTGACCTAATGCGGCATTCCTGCCTGTGGGAGACAGATTAGGCGACTGAATGGTTGAATTCCTGGAAGGTGGTGGAATAACTATAGATAGTGAAAATATCCTTTGCAGAAACTCGTAGATGCAATCAGAAATGCAGAGCCACATGAATGTCAGCGTTTGGCAAAAGGTAACCAAGCCATTTGTAGAATGAATGTAATAGATTGTATTGGAACTGATGTGGGATTGCTGAATCTTGTTAAATTTTCTAAATTGCTACAATTTTTGTAGGTTTTCAAACTGCCTGCTGGCAGGCAACTTCTGTTTAATTTTTGTCCTTTTAAAAGCAATTCTTGTTATTTCATTACAGCTAAAATCAAAAGCTTTTGTCTGCCAAGATTGTCTCCTTGTGTTCCTTACAAATGGAGTCATCTTATTAAGAAGAAATCCAGACTTATTTCTTGCTTCGTGACATGAGCAATAAAGCCTTGCTTGGGGCAGGAAAGTAGTCATGAAAGTATATTATTAGATGGTGGGAATCAGACAAGGAGGATGAAGGAGTGAATGGAAGGGAGATAGAAAATATGTGGGAAGTAAATACCAGGAAGGAAATTTACAGAAAGGGGTGCAAAGAGAAGTCCCACTGAATAAAGGGATGGGGAAGCCATAGTGCATGCCATTTATATGAACTGGGCAGCGGGAGAAAGATTTAGAAGACAGACATGAAGATGGGGCATTAAGGGAATGGTTCTTTTAGGGTGGTCGGTTCCTTCAGAGCCAGGCTTATCTTCAAATCTGTCTTGCCACAAAGGGCTGAAGGAGCTCGTTTAGGATAACAGCCTCAGTTAAGTTGGTTCCTGTGACTGACTCAGAAGGACAGAGGAGTCCAAGTTAAAGGGCAGATTTAACATTGGTTGTCAGTTATGTTACTGCGCTGCATCTTGAAGTTTACAGGCAAAGAAGGGCCTGAAGAAGGTTTCAGGCCCTTATGGGTTCTTACTGAGCAGGTTATGCAGTCCCAGTGATAAGGACAAATAGGTAAATATGGTGATAAAAGAATATCTGGTAATGTCTGGTTACCAGGTTCTCCCTGCTCCATCCTCTATCTGTGGTGAGACCACTTACCTGCAAATTCGAAGCAGGACCCGCGTTCCAGTGTTACCCTACATCTCAGCTTATCCTGGTGAATAATCAGTACAGGAAGTTACAAGACTTGTAAAAATGCCATATCATTTCATTTTTAGTTTTTCTCCAAACAGGTCAAGTGTTTTCCTGGGTAAAAATTGAAGTTGGGTGCATATTTAGATTTCTGGAAAAACCTTACAGGGCAGGCATATGTTGCCCTGAGGTCTGTGTTCATCTTCTGGTGTATGGATTGTATTCCACTTCTAGGATAAATTGAGAAGGTTCTTATTGTGACAAAGTCATTCAGAGAGAACCTGAAAAATCGGTCTTGCTCAAGGGGCCATCCTGTATTAAACTTCGGAATTGAGTGAAAAGTATTAGGGTTTTTTTGAGGTCTCTCAAGCGTGCACAGACAAGGAAGGGGTTGGCAGGTAGATTAGCAGAAAACCTCAACTTGCACTGGTGTATAAAGTAGAGAATGTGGTGGAATGAGGTCTTTTGGATAGCATAGACAATAAACAGCAAAGTTTAAAAAAGAGAAGCATTAACCTCCTTTGTTACATTCTCCCTGAAGTTTACAGCCCACATTATGCACTAAAAATTTGGATGTTTTCTCTATCACTGTCAACCAATAAAATTTACTTTTAAAACAAAAAAGATAAAGCTCTGACTCGGTGATCTAACACTTCAGTAATTTACTATCATAAAATATTTTTAAGTACAAATGTTTTATCTTATGCCAAGCTGGACGCTAAAGATGTTTTGTCTAAAACATGAGATAATGGAAAGTGTATTGTGGCATGTGAATTACTTTAGCCTCTTGGTGGTAAATGTTTGCTTAACCAGAAAAGAATGTGTTGCGGTCCTTGCCAAAGGAAAGGTATTGTCGTACTTTACATTTAGAGTACTGTAAATAAAGCAGTAAATATGTTTCTGTTCATGTGTTAATCCACAAGTTACGAACGCATTCGTTCTGTAGAAATGTAATATACTGTTAGCCCTTTTAAAGGGTTTCAGTAAGAAAAGGTCATAATTACTTTGGGTTGAGAGAAATATGAAACCAAATATTTTCATCATGATTGAAGTTGAATATGAGAGAAAATAGCTTTTGCTCAAACTTCAGTTTCCCTTAAATTCCAAGAACTCAAATCCTGTTTTATCTTCAATATTCTTCTTGTCTGCTGACTCTTCTGATATACTGTTCTTAATCACACATCACTGTAAATCATAAAGTATATAATTTTCTTCACCCATCCAGTGTTGTCTTTGGCAAAAGAAGACCCAACTGCATAATACGTTAATGATGAGAGAAAGTAGAGCAGCTATGGGAAGTGCTCCGCTTACTGCCCCCAGTGTATTTTGGTTTTGAACTTCATTTGCCTCTAACTGATACAATAGCTTAGTAGTAATTTAATAATGCTGATTACAGAAGGAATTGCATAACTCAGATTGCAGTGTAATAATATCAGAGCATCTGTTGGATGCCGCATTTACAGCAAGTGGAAGCGACAGGGTTTCTCTTTCAACAGGGCTTTGAGATATTCCCTCCTTTCCCCCAAGTCCCACGTCCAGGTTTCCAGGTAGAGAATTGGGAGAAAATAGTACAGTTCTAGAAGATTATTGTGGAGAAGATGCTCAGTTTCCTATTTATTACTGTGGCATCTTTTGTTGCATGCCTGGCTTCACCCTCCACAGTGAAGAGGAACCTTTTTCTGGGAAAGGGCTGCTCATCCAAGCTGTGTGCCTCTCATAGCACAGGCATGTCTGAGGGCTTTTACAGGGAGTTTTTTTGCAAACAGCATTGTAAGCTGACATTTGCTTAGGCATGGTTGACAACGTTGTACCATCTTTTAGAAATTAGTGCCCCAATGTCCTGGGTATGAGAGACTTTACATCTGCAAAACCAGAGCTCTAAGTGCTTCCAATATACTTTTGCTTCAGTAGTTGTTCAGATGTGCTTGTTATTTCATCTTCCCAGGACTTCACTGATAATTCATAAGCAAACGTGGTAAATAATGTACACTACTAACCATGTAAATTAAACCTGTAGTGTTGAAGCCCATAAGTAGAACATTGTTATTTTTAATTTAGACTCTGATTTTGGTAAAGGTATCCATTTTGATAATTCTATGTCCATATCCAATTTTGGTAAATATTAATTAAGAACTAGTAAAACATTTTGGCCCGTAGAGAAATTTAACTTTGATACTTCCCGTGTTCTTATGCTTAGATGTTCAGAGGGTTTAAGAAAACAAATGCAGTTGGATAATAAGGCTGGATATGTAATTTGAATCATAAGAGAGTTTGTCTGAACATGGTATCATCTGAAAATCCTGCAAATTGCCAGAAACCATATGGTTTTTTTCCCAGAAAGTGTACATTATGTCCTTGGTACTGTTAAAATCCAAAATAAACTTCCCTGTTATTTTTAAGGTACAATGAACTGGATGCCAGTAGAAGCCTCCTAGACAATTTGAAAGGCAAAGTAATAATTGAGTATCCAACATTATTCGTGGTCTTGAAAACATTGAAGAATGACATGGTGGTTCTTGGCCAAGGTAAGCCTGTATGCTACGCTTAGATATTCTATTTAAATAAACAGTAATTAAGGATACACCTATTAATAATGACAGGAATGTGCAGTATGGCTTGTATTTCCTTCTGAATGTAGAAGATTGCTGTAAAAAAGATGTTACAAATGCTTTGTCTTAAAACTGCTGGCTGATAGCTTGCACTCATAAACTGTCTTGTATGTAGTTTTCCTAACTTTGTTTACTGGTGCTTGATTCTTTACTTTTTTCGGTATGTTTTTAGCCACTAAGGTAAAACAGCTCTTCAGACTCATGCTAAATTTTGTATATAGCAGAGTTTGACAGAATTGGTTATTCCTAAAAGTCAAGCTGTCTGGGGAAGATGAGTTTTTAAGTAAGCCTGCTAATCATGCAAATGAATCATATCTGTTATTTTGTAGCATAACCCCTAACATTGGACAAATAATTCTGAATTACGGGATAGTTATTAGATATCATAATGGCAAGGTTGCTTTTGGGGCCAGTTAAAAGCGCAATGTTATGTTTCAAAAAGTAGTTTGTTGAGGGAAAACTTTAATCTTGAAGTTAATTTAGAGGAGACTCTGGGTCTAGCAGGAGTTTGTATTTTAATTTTGAAGTTAATTTCTATTATTCTCCACAGTATAAAAGCCTTCATGTGCTAGCTTTGTTTCCTGCAGCTGCTGATACAGTAAATCAGTTCCCTTGTCTCTTAGTGCCCCAGCTAGTCACTGTAGTTATCAGATTCTGTACTTTTCAGTGATGAGCCAGTCTAATTTTTACAGATCTCTGAGGGAAAGCTTTGAAATATTTTTGCAATGGCTATTTCGCTTTGGCAGCTTTAGTCATGGCACTCTATATATATTTATATATAATTTGACTGAACAAATATGAGATTGAGAATACTAGTGATATCCTGCTTTGGTGAAATCTTGGCCATTCTGGCTAAATGACACCGAGTGATCCATTGGAGCAATCTGCTCTCAAGGGAACAGCACGCAAACGCATTTTTGTGCTACGTGCAGAAAGCACTGCTGAGTATGAGACACTGTGCCAGGGGATAAGGTAGGAGCCTTGTCTGAGCAAGTAGGTCCACTGATACTCAGCCTAGGAGTGCACTGGTACATACACCAGAGTACAAAGAAACTAGGTATTTTCCATTTGTCCTTTATTTCTTGATCTAGGTCCGTTGCTTTTCTGCAGTCAGCCCTGTCCCTATGACTTAGATGTCAGGAGGGAATTACAATTGTGTGACTCATAAACTTCATCTGAATAAGGTGAATGTTGTGTCTCCTGAGCTAGCAGGGAGGTTGTCCTTTTGAGGGTATAGGTTCAGATATGTGTTGATTGAAAAGATATTATTTTGAGGTTGTGCTACCACAGCAACTATTCATTTCTGTAAAAGGCAGAGCAGAGAGGCAAAGGGAAGAGTGAGACGGTGAGAGCTGGGGAAGTGCTGGTAGCTCTGTCACAGGGCAGTACAAGATAGTGACCTTCCTCTGCTGCAGAGATCATCCAGTTAGCACTCATCCCTGAAGTTGGTATTCAGGGAACGCTGGCAGCTGTTCCACCTTTTGGGAACCATTAATTTTCTTAATCTTTTTTTTTTACCTTTCTATAAATTCCATAAAATTTAAGTGCATATTTCCCTATTGAGGTCTTGGTTATAACTTAGCAGAAGATTATAACTAGAAGCAAAAATAACATGATTTTCACAACTTTTATCATAATTTATTTTTGTACCTTTTTTTAGTAAACGTATTAACACTTAACCTTAGTCTTGAGTTTGCTTTGGACCCTGTATTCTTGGAGTTTTTGTTAAGAGTGGAAGACTACCACAGTAACTCCAGATTCTTTCAGGGAAAGTGTTCAGAACATGAATATAGAAATATAAGGGCTTTTTCATTGCTGTTATTCCACTCAAAGACAAAAAAAAAAATATCACTTTTGGTGAAATGTGACATCATCATTGTACTCTTCTTTTGCATGTCATCTTTACAGAATAAAGGAGAAAACCCAGTATTTAGTTTGCTTTACCAGTTACATTCACTAGGTAATTGCTAAGAGTGGAAGTCTTGGGTTCACCTCCAGACTCTCCAGGGGGAAGGCTGACGTAGTGAGAGGTGCTTTAGCCCACTCCCATCTCGCAGGAGGTGACCTTTCTGCTGCAGCATCTTGTCTATTACTTGCAGTCCAGTTTCTTTGACTCATAGGGCTTTTTATATCAGTTGCACACTCCTTCCTAAGCCATCCATCCTGCTCTCGTTTATGCTGTCTCTGCCAGTACTGCCTTTCTGTTCTGTCTGCCTTCTTTATGCGTGCCATGGGGATGCTTGTCTCAGAGGCCAGTCCGGCTGACCTGCCCTCACGTTCCAGGCCATCAGCTGCCACCATGGATGTCTGGCAGACTGTCTGCCAGAGCATGGGGGCTGCCACTACCATAGCCTTCCAGAGTCTCTTTTCAAAGGACCCAGGCTGAACAAGAAACAAAGCCTTGTGGAAATGTAACTGCTAAAACAATTGCTTTTTACTGAGCAATCTCAGATCTACCCCCTTTCTCAGGAAGAACAGAGGCAAGTTTTCATAGCCACAGCAACAGGCAGGTGCTGGGGAAAGATCACCATTCTCCCCTGTGATTCGAGTTACTACCCCCAAAGACCAGGGGAGAGCTAGAGCTGGACACCTTCAAAGAAAGACTGTCAGAACTTAATGAAGACAAAGCCTATTTCTCCTATCCTTGTTCTCAGAAATGGCTGAAACTTTCAAGAAAAAAAAACAGCTATGGAAAGTAAGGATTGATGAAGGAAATTGGCACTGAAAAATTTGAACCCAGAGTTTTATGTGGCAGTTTTATGGTAGGAAGAGCTGGGCAATTTTAATTTATAGGCAATGCTATCAACACCATGAAAAAATATGTTCTTTTTGAGTGAAGACAATCTAACGTTCCCGTTAAATAAAACTTATTGCAACAGACTAAACTGAAGCTAAGACTTGTCTGTTGAGCCTCACTGTGAGTCAGAAGATTGCCACATTCTTTTATGTGGTGTTTTGATGCTTGACTTGGTTATAGCAAAGACTACAGGTGCTCTGATTTCAGCATACAAGGTCAGTCATGGCTGAAGATAGTAGGGGATTATAGAAGCTTTCACAGGACTTAGGGGCAAAAACAAACCTTACTTTGTGCATTACTCAGTACATATCTGGCATATAAATGTTAATTGATTATACACTAGATTTAATGTAGACAAAATGTGACCTCCAATGTTTCTGGGTGAAATGCTTCTATTTTCTTGAACAAATTCCATTGGAAGTGTACAGGTGCACACTGTGTCCTGTGTTTGCCAGCTGCAGAAGTTATCCGGACAAGACAGTAACTACACTGCATCAGCTCCCTTTTGGTAACGTTTCCTTAATGAAGCATCTGACACTAAATGCACAAAACATTCTTTAAATTCATAGTCAGATCAAATACTGAAAATAACAATGAGAGCAGAGTGTGAATCATGGGCCTGCTTTGCTGTAGTCTATTTTTGGGCTGCTTGAGTGTTACCAACCAGTGGCATTTGGTGACCTCACCACAAAGTGACCAGGGTCAGGGCTTGTTAAAGAAGGAGTCTTAGGGTATGAGGCTGAAGACCAGTTTGGGAAATGAGTGCTTCACAGTTTCAGCAGACCACAACAGCCGTGTCCTAAAGCACAAGTTACTGTGCGCCTTTAACCTCACAAGCTCATGGATTCATGCAACTTAACACCATCTTTGGGATTCTGGAACACATGGAAGGAACACATAGGTGCATCTTCCTAATTTTCCATTTCCTTTTAGAATTTCTCAGGAGTTCCCCACCTTATCTGAAATGCTAATAAAAGTGTGATTTATAATTCATTACAGTTGTGAGATGTAGGAACTCAGAAAACAACATTTAAAACAAATAAGCCAAGAGAACAATTTTAAATTCTCAGTGGATGAAGAGTTTTGTGTGGAGTACATATTCTGCTTACCTACTTGACTGAAAGACCAAGATTTAAAAACTAAAAGAAGCTCTCAACATTGTTTTGCTTTCTGCTTCAACAACGAGTTCCTACCCAGGGATTCATCCTGTTACGAGACTGGTTGTGTTTATGCAATAGCCGTCCTCCAGGAAAGTGTGATTGAAAGGAAAAGAAGATACAAAATTTCTTTTGTTTGATGAGCAAACTGCATTGCTGAAACTAATTGCTTGTTTGTTTTTTGTTTGTGTCCTACACCCTCAGATGCCAGTGAACCTGCAGAGAGCTCAGACGGTGAAAGTTCCTCCCTTTCATCTATGGAAGAAGGGGAAATTCGAGACAGTTCATGATGGTTCTTTGAGAGAAGAGAGCAGAATGAGACTTTTATATTATTTTTTTTAACTCATTAAACCTTTTTTTTATACAAGTCAGAGATTTGCTTTGGTGTTCTTCACTAAAGGCAGGACTTCCAAACTGCCTGCCTATTTTTGGATTCAGGAATGCATATTTAGGGATGTAAATAAAGAGACAGGGAATTGTTGGTTCCAGAAGAAAAATATATTACTTAATTGCAGCCTCCTGTCCATGTATCTTTAATAAAGCAGAGTAAGCCTAATTTAAAGTTTCCAAGTGACATGGTTTAGTGATGTGGAGTTTTTGTTTTGTTTGTTTTTTTTTTTAAAAATGATGGTTGCACTAGATGATCTTAAAGGTCCCTTGCAATGATTCTTAAAGGTTCCTTCCAATGATCCTAAGTTAGTTCCAACAATGTATTTTTTCCTTTTATCTTAACAGCTCAGTGTCTGATTTTTAAGTTTAAATACGTGATCACACATTTGTATTTATGTGTGAATTTGAGCCTTAATACTCATACTTACTGGAAAAAAACTCATAGGTGTTTGATTAGATAAAGTTTTTTTTAGGGGATTTCTTTGTCATGCTGAGCTGCTGCAGATGATCTTACTTTACTTTTGACTTTAATCTTTTGTGGTGACATTCTGTGTGCCAGGTGCAATATATTTGGTGTTTTATCTTACTTGGTTGCATCTTGTTTAACATGTTAAGGACAGGTCAAGCCACGTTTTTAGGGTGGCGTGTTGCCGTATGTTTCATCTTCTGCCCTGATCTAGATCACCATGGGTTTTAAAATCAATAGAAATGGATATACTGTGTCATGAGTGCTAATATATTGGTCTTCTGAACAATGCTTATGTTATGCATCTCAAATTACTAGCTTACCAACTGAAGCCAGGCATTGTAAATATTTACTGGGATATCAGCTGAATTTACATACTTAAAACCAAATAAACCTTAAA
>VZRU01020756.1:37642-51824 GCA_013398155.1 Pedionomus torquatus
CAGCGGTTTGTCTCACTTCCCCAGCAGTGCATCTTTCTGCCGCTCCGGCCGATGGAGGCAGCCCGGCGAGATTCACCCTCCCCCGGCCGCCGCCGCGCTGCACCGCGGGGGGAGCCGCACCGCCCCCCGCGACGGGGCGGGATGGGATGCAGTGGGATGGTACGGGACGGTGCGGCCTCTCCACGCAGGGCGGATTCCGTCATCCCGGGGACAGAGTGCAGTGGGTGTCCCCCGTCGGAGGGGGACACTGGCGCCGCTGACGGCCCGGGCGGTAGAGCCCTCCTCCTCGTCTTCCAGGGATGTCCCTGCGGGAGTGGCCGTGTCAGGCAGAAAGGTTCGTGTCCCCGACACTGTCGTCCCTCCTCCCGGCAGTGGCCAGGCCCATGCACAGGCCAGGCCTGATGGAGAGTTCACATTGTGGTTTGGGTTTTTTTTCCCCACACAATTTATTCTCTTGATACTGATGTTTTACTTCGTGGTGGTTTTGTGGTTCAGGAAAGGTGATGGGATGGAAGCTCCAGGCCCTCTTTGCCCAGAAGTTGCTCTACAGAAGGCAGCAGTGGTTTTCTGCATCACCCGTATGCCTCAAAATTGGACTAGAAAGGACAATAGCTGAAAGGGAAATTCAGTCTTTAGTTACATGCAGCTATCTCCCGAGACTGCCGATATATACCATTTAGTGCCATTTCTGATGACAGGAGGTATTTTATGTGTCCATTAAGAATTGGACAGAGACCACCGGCCAACTCAGATGATTGCCAGTAATGGCAGTAACGACTTTCCATCCCTACTGATTTGGCTGAGTCCCAGCTGGTGACAAGGAGGAGCGAGGCTCAGTCCCATTTTCAGACTAAGCTATCCAGTCTGCAGGGCTTCCCTTGCTGTTCTAAGCGTATGGGGTTTTTTCTTAAATACTTTAGTTTTAAAAGTCTTCACAGTGGATTTTAGATGGGCAATATGACTGGTGCTTTTTTCGGAGGATGACTCTTTACACAGCAGCATTGACATCAAGATGAGCAAGTTTGTGATTCAACACACCTTGATGGATGAAAATGTTGAAAATTTTTCAAAAATTATGAAAAAGCAGAGGGAGCTGGCACACCAATGCATGGTTAAATTGGCCAGTTTTGCTTTTCAGGGATTTATGCAAACACTTGTTTATTTAATTATATCTAATTTAAGGACATGCAGCAAGCATTTTGCTTTGATCTATGACTTTCACAACATTCAGCAAATGCCACAGGAAAAGCCAATGAATAGCACCTTTTCTCACTTGGTTTCGTGTCTTACCGCACATTCACACAACTTTGATGGGAACCTGTAACTGAACCTACATTTGCTCAAAAAAAAAGGTCACTTTGAAAGCTTTGAAACACCTTTTAACAAACCTGTCCTGAATTTCAAGTAGTCGACAACACTTGAGATGGGTTGACTTTCTTTGGAGTTCAGGTTAGACTGTGACCCTTTCATAGGCTTTCCCTGTGCACGTTTCCCTGTTGCAAACCATGACCCAGCGTTTACCTTCCAGGCTCTGCCTACATCTCCTGGATATACGTCAGGAAAAAGTTTGGAATATCTACCTTTTTTTAGATTTTTGTTCAGTGCAACATACAGTTCCAGACCTTCATTGTCTGAAGTGACCTGGGAAATACTCCCTGCTCCGTGTCATGAAGAGTGTTTTACTGGCTCCTCACTTTTTGTGCCGAGGGCAATCGCTGTTTGTCAGGTAAGGTCTGCTGGGAGCTCGGCTCATGCAAAGCAGGAATTTGAAACAGTTGGCTTACACAGCAGGTATTACAGATTTACTGAGTGTGTCCTGTCATTTTCACAGGCCTGTCTCTCTCTCCAGGGAAAGGACTTTCCAGGGAAAGAAGTCGAGAAAGAAATGACTGAGTGGCTTATTTTCCTTCCACCCAGTGTCAGTGTTCTGTGGCCATGTGTAGAGACCGCCCAGGAGCGTGCAGTGCTGTGTAGGACAGAGGATCCTCTGGCTGCTGGTGCTCCCTCTGACAGTAAGTAGCCAGCACTGAACCTGAGCATACCAGAGGTTTACAGCCGTGTGAATTCTGGGGAAAGATCTTATTAAGGCCAGTGTCCAGGCCTGGTTTGGTACTGTGTTTAATTTCCTCTTTCTCATTCTCTTTTTCCTCTGCCCATCCTTTGCTGCACATTTCTTCCATCTCTTTCCTCCTCTTTCTTCTCCTTTTCCCTGTTCCAGTCTTTTTTCCCTGTGGCCTTTCCTCTCCTAATGTTTGCCTACCTCAGGCTGGGCCTCTCCTGCAGCCCCTGCCAGCCCGCTGGTTCCTGCCGCACTAAATCAGTGCTCCCGGAGTCAATGGCTCCTCTCAGGCACTCACAGGAGGTGCAAATCCAGGGGGGCAAATTAAGCATAGCGACACGCAGGCATAACAGCCGAGTAGCCAGAAGGCTTCAGCAGCTAAAATCCAAGTGGGTTCAGGTTTGTTTTTTTCTTGCTGTTATTTGCTCAGAGTTTATGCTGAATTCTTTGAGTATGGCATTTCCTATTTGTTTTCTTCCCCTTCCCTACTACCCTCCCTTCAGCTGTGCTCATGCCTGTCAGATTTTATATACTCTGTACCTTGCCTGTGGTTTCTCATATTTGGGGGATTTTTGCTTTGTGATATTTGTGCCCTGAGAGACACTTTGCTTTGTGGGTGCACTGCGTTTTCCTGGGGCTGCTGCCAAGGTGTTGCAGAGGTTCCTGTTCTGTGAATGTGGAAGGCGGACTTGGAGGTCTCCTAGCCTTACAGGGAAACAGAGATGGGAAATTTGCTGTAGGATAGAGTTGTGCTCGTTGCTGTATACAGTGAACAGCACTGCCATACAGATATACCTCACACAGATATAAGGGATGTAGCAGTGTAACAGAGGGAAGAAGCATTCCTGATGATGGTCAGTGTGCTCCTGCTGAACCACTGACCAGCAGGACATACTGCACGGCTTTCTCACCTCAAGCTGGATGCAGAAATGTGAAGAGGTTACAGCCAGCTTCTCCTGACTCAAAATACCTTTGTCACCATCATTCAATGATCTGGCATTAACTTTATTGTAGTACCAGCCACTACCATTTCCTCAGTGAGACAGCTGGTTTACTTAACATATATCCATCTACTCTCACGCGTGTGTACCTCGACATTAAGCTACATTTGGAAGATGCAATTTGCATCAGGCACATCCCTATAGCTGAAGTTTGTAAAGCGAAGACTATTACAAGTTTAGCTCTCCATGCCACAAGAAAAAAAAATAATAAAAGACCAGGGTGGTTCGCTGCACATGGATTTCTTAGCCATGTCTATTGCTTTCATCCCATGCAGTGATACAGCTTTGAAATTATAGCAATATACCCTGAAATCTCTTTGTATATTCTAGACAAAGAAAATTGTCACAGCTGTGTCTTGTGAGTTTTACGAAGGGGTCTGAGACACCAGGAACCATAAATAGTTCTTTCCCAGCGTCAGCTGAGATCAAGGTCCTGGACAGAGATCCCACTCCAGAGAGTTAGCCATTCCAAATGACCTCAGTAGAAACTTCCTAACTTTAAACTTTGGTCCCCAGAGTGCAGCATTTCCCAGTGGAGCAAATGCAAGCAAATTGACATCTGTTAAGATGAAATGAGCAACCTCAAAAGAAAATTGCTCGTAATCGCAAGGAGTTACTGGAGCTAGCTGAACCTGATTGCAATCAGCCGGGTTGTGCCTGAGAAATTCTTGATCAAAGCACACTTCCAAGCTGTGGTCCATAATGGTTGTCAGCTGCTGTCTGCCTCAGTCTACAGCTTAACAGCACCTTGGAGACAACCACCTCCTGCTTTTATCTGTGTTGTGGGACTGTGTGCTCCAGAGCGTGCTCTCTTTGGTATGTTCAGGTTTTCTTTTTCTACGTTTTAAATGCACGGTAAACTCTTCTTCCTCCAAAGGTGTTTTGTTTCATTATAGTTAATAACTGCAGCTGTTTCCGTAAGGTTAGCCTGTGTCAAAGCTAGGGGAACCCTCTGCCTTCTTTCTGATGCTTGTCCTCTCTCCCTGCTGTTCATGGCCTGCTGGAGCTGTTTTTTGTTGCTGATACTTCAACGTTCAAAGGATTTGCCTAGCCTTTGGTTTTAAGAACATGTTTTGTAGCTATTTTCTTGAGAAAAAGTGAGTATTGATTGGTTGGTTTGTTTGGGTTTTTGGGTTTTTTTTGCATGCAAATAGAAGGGGAGGCCTGATCTGGCAGGATGCTGCTCTGCAGCACAGTGAATTCTGTCACTTACTGCGCTTTCCAGGCTAGCTGCTGGAAATGTCACAGGATTAATTTCAGAATCCCCTGAGGTGCCTGTTGGCTTTGTCCAGAATCATTACTCATTCCCTGCTACACACACAAGCTTATTAAAACACGGTAAGACCTCAGTTGTGTTTGCTGCGTTACTGTTTATTTCCATTCTGTTCCATCTGGGCCCTTACCCTTTGCCTACCAGTATGTTACGTGAGCACCTTGCGGTGACAGCTAGCTGTTTTCTTCCATTGTGTGTGCTTATTTTTGGGGCACACGTGAGCTAAGTGACACAAGGTAGCCAGCCACAACCTCCTTCAGGGCTACTCTGCTGCTGGAGATCAGTTACTCGCGCCGTTCTCTGGCTTGTGCCCCTCACTGCTAGTCTGTGATAGCATAGAGAAAAAATCAATAGCAGACAAATAAGTAGACACGATGTCATCCTTTCAGATAGGGAGGACTTGCAGGCAGCCAACAGATCATGTATGTGCTTTAAGAATGTTTGTGAAGACGGAGTTAGGATCCAAGAATGTGGAAACAGCTGCCCATCCCAGTCTTACGTGCCTGTGATTAGGCAGAAGTGCTAAACCATCTCTAGACTTGATTAGCATCCAAATCAAGCAACATGGAGCTGATTGGAGTGATCTTCCTAGGGCAGTGAAGATGAATCTGTGTGAGTGAAGTCTCTCCCTCACCTCATCTCTGCTGAGGGCTAAGATAAAACTGGAGGGAGCAGGCTGGCAAGAGCTGCTGTGCAAAAGGTTCCTCACGTGGACTCCATCCAGCAGTGATGAGCTTGGTGGCTTCTCATAGCCTCTTGGGGTGAAGGACATCTCTCTGAGTCAGCCAGGAAGCCTGTCTGCTGGCCACTGTTTTCCCAGGAGCCGATGTCCTCAGGAAGCAGAAGGTTAGCAGGGGCTATCAGCAGACTACTGTACTGCGGAGACTTTTTTACGATGGCATTAACGTCTCTTTTCCTGTTGTTGTACAGAAATTATGAGTCCTAGTGTCAGCGTTGAGATGAAAGCAGAGGCTCTTTTGCATGGAGCAAGCATTAAAAGCTGGCTGTTATGTTAATCATAAAAGGAAATTAGTGCTGGCTGGTGGCTATTTACTTTCAGAGAAATTTGCTTTTGTGTCATTGTTCTTTTAGCTCTTTGCACTCCTCCGTATCCTTTTGTACACAGCCAGCTATGTACCTGGCGTTGCCCTCTCTTACTGCCCAGCATGGGATCTGCTTTTAAAACTCCCCACAAGCTCAAGTTTTAGACTTACGGGATAATTTGGGATCAGAGCAGAAAACAGGAGGTAGGATGGGACTTTCAGGTAAGCAGTGTGTGATAAGATGATAATGTTCATAACTGGTTGTGAGGGGAGAGCCTCTGGTTTCAAGGAGTGGGCTTTTTCAGGAGGTACCCATACAGTGCTTAACAGTGTCATGTCGAAACAAAATTCATTTTTTTAAAAGTACGCCTTACTTGTGCTGCTAAAAACACTTCTAGATTATACACGCTGAAAACAGTAAATATTTAATGTACAGGTTTACTTTTCCTGGTTTATAGAGAGCTCAGTGGGCCTGACAGGGCAGCTAGACAGATGTGTTTATAGCGAGCTCCCCGGGTGGGTACAATGCTGTAGTGTTTGGCCTGTGAGCACCGCAGGGGCATGCTTGAAAAATAAAAGTGTTCCATTTACACTTGGGGGAAAAAAAATCCTGAGAATGTTTCTATTAATACTAGCTGGTGTAAAACCCTAAATTCTATATTTCAGGCCTTGCATATTTCAAAAATAGAGGATGAGATGGTGGTTGGGGAGGATGTGGGGTAAAAAACGTTTCCTTGCTTACGTAGCCAGTGAAAAGGATGGTCAAGGTGGCAGCTCTTCTTGCAGGAGAAAGAGGGTTGTGGCTGAAATGCCCCTACTGGAGACGGGATGTGATTTGAAGAGTGGGGTGGCAAACCCTGCGCAGGGGGAAGCGTGTGTGGAAGCACAGATCAGCGTGAGGTGCCTGTGAGTAGGAGCTGGAGCTCAGGACCACGGCTTAGAGCCTGGACGCTATTGTTGGGCATGTTCCTAAAAGGTGAGAAGGACCAGATGCTGTGGGGAAAGCGAAGTGTGCAGAGCCCTCCACACACTAGGACGTATACCCCTCCCATACCTGCAGAGTTCTGATGGGGACAGTGGGAAATCCACATTCAGGGAGATTTTTTGCACATTAGCTTTGATCTCGGCTGAGGTCTTTTCTTGAGCACTAGCTTCTGATCTCGGTTACACTGAGGTCAAAACTGATTTATCTGGCCAAAATGAATGGCATTAATTAAACAGCACACATCAATTAACTGAAACAGCTGACGTTTGAGTTTCTGGAGAGCTCCCAAGAAATGGGTGGCTGTATCTGCCTGCCCCTGATTTCCTCAGAAGTTATCCTTGACTGAGAAATGAGACCTGATTAAACAGCTGGCAGCTTTTTAACTCTTGAAGAAAAAAGATTAACTTTTAAACAGAGTTTCTTGGGCTGACTAACTTTTCAGGAAAGTTTTCTATTGAGAAAAGCAGAGTTAGGAAGTAGAAGTCTGTTAGGGCTGGGTAAGCACTCTATGATTAAATATAGCTATACATACATATAAAACTTAATAGTCCTCGGTGTGTGAATAAAGCTAGGAATCCTGGTGAGGTTGTTTTGCTTTTCCACCAGCTTTACCTGCAGAGGACATCTTTCCCTGATTGCAGGTGACCTGCCGTCCTGGTGACACAAGGGGATGGGGCCATCCCATGGGTACCTGCTGAAGCCAAGACAGCATCATCCTGGGAAAAGCAGCTCAGCACCTCTTCTTACTGGGGACTTCCATCACGGGGGTGCTGGGCTGCCTTTGCCTTAGCTTTCCAGCCCTGGCTGAAGCTTCCCTGTCTGCAAGTTCCTTTTTCTGACAAGTGCTGTGCACAGGCCTCCCCATTGCACCGGGGAGCTGGGGGAGAGTATCATGAAAGGAGGGAGCTCCTGTGCCAAGCCCTGGTATTGCCACAACAGCACTAAGGGCCATCGCACATCCAGGAGAAGAAGCAGAATAGTGCAACTCTTGCTTTGCAAGCTGAACTGCAGGCCATGTTTCAATATGTCTCACTCACACATCTTCAGTGGGTGTTAGGTGTGAGCGCCGATTCAAGCAAGCCCAGCCATCTTAGACCCAAACTGAGATTCTTTGATTCCAGCAGCCGCACTGGCCTGAGGCGCCCTGCTCTGCCGGGGCTGCCCCCTGGTGCCCCGTTTCCCTGCGTTTATGACCTCCTTCTTTTGCCATCAGAGTGGCACACGGGGACTGCAGCAAAACAGAGACTCCAACCCGGGTCTCCTGGAGGGAGAGAACCAGCACATTAACCCACTGTGCAACCTGGCAAGGACTTGTGACTTTCTCCGGGTTTTATGGCAGGATACCCTTGCCTGAGTATCATGCATTTAAGAGGTTACACAGTTGATGCACAGTCAGCTCCTGAAGGGCAGCTGGCACCATGGCAGTAGGCTTAAAAAATGAATGAATTGTCAGCTTCAGTCTGGATGTCACCATCATTTTAATGCTAATGGACGTTTTCCTCAGCCAGCCTCCTGTCTGAATGGGGAGCACAGAAACATCCCAGTATTTATGGGATTTTAACTAGATTAGTTACAAACCTATAAAGGAAAGAAAGAGACAGTTCATCCAGTATTGGGGAGGGGAGCGTTAAAAATGCCACCTCAGATAAAATATTATGGGAGTTGAGTAACTGTAAATAAGAACCTTGCCTATGAAATAGCTTTTTATGTGAGCTTGGGATGAGGGCCAAGAGAATGTCCAGGGCTTGGGGAAATTTATTAGCCCAGATCAACAGGATTTCTGGGACTCAGGAGATGGGGTGGCAAAGAATTTGCCTGTTGGAGTCTGCACTTCCTCCATTCATGCCTGCAGCAGGAGTTTCACTCATAAAAGTTTCAAGATGGTTCATTTGCATTTTTTGAATTTTCTTGGTTCTCATTAGCAGCTGCAGTTCTGGCCTGGGACTTGGGAGAGCTGGATTCGAGCTCTGAGTTTCCACAGCCTGCCAGTGTGGTCTTGGACAAGTCATTCATCTCCCTGTGCTTCAATGCCCCTCTGTAGAGAGGAGATAAACATTATTTCCTAACTTGTAGGGATGTCAGGAGGGTGTGCTAAGGACTAGGAGGCATTCAGAGACCTAAAGTACGAGTAAGAGTGCTGTGGGTGCTTACGAATTACAAGACCATGTGCAGGGCAGCTAAAATGCACAAGTTGACCCCTCAAAAAGGGGACGAGTGGCATTTTGGGGGGTGATGGTTCCTCCCTTTGATAAGTCATTTTAGTCACTGCCATGATTCTCCCTACTCAGACACCTTTATTTTACATACTCTGCCAGTGCAGGCTGGCTGTCCTGGTAGGATCATTGGTGTCCCGATGATATTAGGCACATCTTGGCTATGCATTGCCTGAAAAAGGGGCATATGCACATCAGCAGCACACAACTTGGGAACCCCACACCTTGTGTCTGTTCCCCTTTTCATCTCTCTTCCCATTCCCACCTTTCTGCTGCTCCTTACGCTATTCCTTACATGGGTTCAGCTTTCTGGCCAGGTTCTTCTAGCATGCGTGTTCTGTGTTCACTTTGTTATTTCTGCCTCTACCTTCATCTACACTCTTACATTTTGCCTGTGTTTTATTTTTTTATCTTGTTTTTGGAACCCATCCTTAGCCTCTCCTGTGTATTTCCCTTTTCCTCCTGTAGTTCCAGCAGCTCTTCAGTAAACAGTATCCCTCTGCTATTCTGACTCATTGTTGACTGACAGTGGAAACTTTTCATCATGGAAGTGATGCAAAGATCTCCAGTTTTAGAGTCTGGGGTAGGTTAGGATGACCTCGCTATGCCTGTCAAGGGAAGAGCCACAGGGTGTAATTCTTCAACCGATGTTTGTTTGCCAGTTTATCCCATGGACGTCTAAGACCGTCCAGTTATTCTTTGTTTCCACACCCGTATAAGTACCTGTGTGTGCTGGGGGGTTGCTGTTGGTGCCCTGGATCCTCCCTCTCCTGTCCGATGGCAGCGTGTGCCTCAGAGGCTGTTGGTAATATACTTAGCCGAAGTGTGGGAAAACTCGCAGACTTGAACTTCGCTTTGTATTTCCATGCCATATGAAACTCGTTGAGTGTTTGTCCTTCCCTTCACGTGGCTGCTGCCTGCTCTTGTATTGCATTGACATATGTGAAATCTATTTGGTCTCCTTTTTAATATGCTGCTTACAGCATAAATACAAAAGCAGAGAGTGCTTCTGAAAAGAAATAAATGTAGTTGTGGTGGTGGTTGTTGTTATAAATAGTGCAAAGGATTTAGAAGCTATTTAGTCTTTTGGGCAGGAATCACAAGTTCTGTGTAATAAAATCTTAAGGCTCCTGTATTTAGCTATCGAAGTCCTCCCAGTAGTGATTGGCCCAGTTCACTCATTACTGTTTGGCTTCAATGCAGGGTGAGGATGCTCTGCTCTTCACAGGAGTCAGGCTTAGCCTCCAAAAATGTGGTGTACTAGATCATATGCCTGACCTGTACATGCATATAGTGCCGTTATTCATGCAAATCACATATTTGCATGTGCAACTGGCCTGTTTGCATAAAGAACCGTGGTATTTCCACACATGGATTTTTGAGGTTGGTTCCTAAAATCAGAGCTGCATTTTTCCTCCACCGGAGTGAAGTGCAAATATTTATTTATTGACAGAGCTGGAGCAGATCATTTTCCCTGTCCAGGTCTGAGCTGTTCAGATGAAAACAAGCAAAGAAAGAAGAAACAATTCTGATTTCTTTTTAAAACGCATTTGTTCATAACTGTGTTAAAAACAATTAGTGCCTGCTCTCTGCCAGCCCTGGTAAAGTGCTCTATATATTTGTGTGTGTTAGTGTGTGTGTGTATGTATATATGTATATCAAAAGGGGCTGAACGCCCAGAAATTCTCTTGGCAGCCCTGCTGTCTGGTTAGGAAAGGAAGTGAGCTACAAAAATTGAACATTCAGTTCTGAGACTTGAAAGCTTTCTGGATTTTATTACTGACTCAACAGGGTTTTCATTATGCATGTGGCCAAGAAGAGAGGTTTACGCAAGAGGAACATATTGTAGTTGAATATGTTTGTAATTTTACACATTGTTAAATAATTGAGATAACTAGATGTCTCCTAAATGGACAAAATAAATTAAGTGCTAGCAGCAGTGTCACCGCGGCAGAGACAAATCAATACAAAAGAGTGGCCGGTCCCCATCCAAAAGCTAATTTCCAGTGCAGAGGGGTCCTGATCCAAATGCTGAGTGACATTTTGCTGTTGATGTGGATGGGAGCTATCTTTCACGCAGTATATCTGGAAGCCTCTTGCTGCCTGTCAGTCTCTTCTCTTCTAGTCCAGATGATAGCATCTTCATCTTGCTTGCTTTTTTTTTTTTTTCCTTTGCTTTTTAGTAACTGTGCTATTTAAACAGCAGTTTGAGGCTCAGTTTCTTCGGCTCTCATTTTCATGTTGGTTTTAGGAAGGAAAATATTTTGAGAAGCAGATTATCATGCAAAGAGAGGAGGTGTGGGATGCATGGACTAAACTGTAAATACAGACGGAGGCTGTGTCCCGCTGTCCTGCTTGCCTCCTGCAGCAGGGGACGTGCTGTCAGATCGCACCCTGCGGCTGGGCAGCTCTGCCACAAACCAGCTTGACAGCAAAGCTAATTCTTGTCCCACAGACAACACGCTCCCAGCTAATTTTGCACTTGTTCATGTGATGGGTATTTATTCTTCATTGTCTTAAAAAGGTATTTATTTTTAAACCTCTGTGGTCTCTGGTGCTGTACCGTTTCAGTGCATGCTTTCTTCTGAAACTGCTGTCAGCAGGAAATGCTCTCTGTATGTCCCTTTGCATTTTACACGTGGGAAGCCAAGGCACAGAGAAAACACAACATCACTGGCTAATTCAGGCTGGAATTCAGAACTCAGACTGAACCTCCCTCAGCCCCATTTATGCCCAGCATCTCTCCTTTGTGCACCCGTGTGAGTAGCCTGGCTCTGCCTTCTGGATCACCACCCCAGAGGTGCTGGAGCTGCTGTTGGGCCTCCTGGAGCTTCCCCTTCCCTCAGCTCAGTAGGCTGATGGCCATCTTCACTGCTGGCTTGTGCCCAGTGTGCACACAAGAAGCCTGTATCTCTGTCCCTTTTCACCCCTATTGCAGCCACCGAGAGTGGGAGAGAATCCATGGTCTCCTTTAACAGGTACCATGAACTGGAACAGGCTGCCCAGAGTGGAGTCTCTGTCTCTGGAGACATTGAAAACCTGCCTGGATGTGTTCCTGTGCAACCTGCTCTAGAGGGGCCTGCTTTGGCAGGACAGTTGGACTAGATGATCTTCAAAGGTCCCTTCTGACCCCGTATCATTCTGTGATGGTGGGGCTTGAAGCTGCACAACAGCCTGCTGCTGCCAGCGACGGCAGAGTTCATGGTCACTAGAATGTGCTTGCCTATGTTTTCAGTCTTTTTAAAAAAACTATATAGCTTTAGGGCATGTGACACCTCCAGCACTGTAATCAAGCTGGGTAGCCTCTCATGCTTGTCTTTGATTTATTCCATTTGTGCTGTTGTGTATCTTCGTGGAGAAGCATCCTCTCCTACTGCTTTTGTAAAAGACAGATGTGAAAGGGTGTTTATCACATGAGCAGCCCATCTGTGGTGCTGAACCTGCAGGTCAGCAAAGTTCAAAGGTATTTCCTTGCTGGTGCTATGTAACCAGTCTCATTGAGGGTAAACGCACATGCAAAATAGATCCACTCTTAATGTGGGAAATGTAGCGTGTGCCTGCCCAGCTGCGTGTACCAAACAGAGGAGTTTACTGCCTTTTTCTCTCTTACCCCTCTGATGCTGAGCTGGATGAGCTGTGGCAGGGTTGTGTGGCTGTCGAGATGTTCTCTGATCCTCATGCTCCCTGCAGGCAGTGACAGAGCCTGGACTGCACCACTGGGCTTGATGGGCGACCAGGAATGTGACTGGGAGCCCTCCTTCACTGTCCTTGGCTCCTAGAGGTGCGTGGTATCAGCCCAGCGCCTCCTGGCCTTGAGAAAGCTTTCATTTGTGGCTGCTAGGCTCAAGCCTGTGGGCTGTCCCTGCATTACAGTAGAATGTTTTTGTAATGTCCTTATTCTGGCTTTCTTATTAAATGCCTTTATATTTTTTTTTAGTTCTTTAGTCACTTTGCCTGCTAGTTGGCTCTCTATTTTTGAGTCCATTGGGTCAATTTCAGCCAGCCATGCAAAGAAGGTATTTGTTTCTGGAGGTAGAGCCTGGGAAGGTGTACAGCTGGGGGAAGGAGGAGACCTTGCCCTGAGAGAGCCAGCAGCTTGAGCAGGGCTCCAGTTAGAGGCTGGAGGAGGAATCCATAGTGGAGAGGCAGAGGGAGGGGCCGTGAACGCCCTGACCACAGAAAGTGTCTCCTTGGCACTTGTATGGTCTTCAGACACCGGAAAGTCCAGCCACAAGACACAAATCCATAGGAAATGAGGTCTCATTAGTTCCACTGCCCACAACTTGCTCATGGCTCCACCAGCGCTTCCAAGCGTCGGTTTGGTCAAAGGGCTACTGGAAACTGGGCAGATGCCTTCCTTGCGTCACCCCGCCCTTCCACCTCCCCATGGTTGAGATGCTTCACAGGCCAGGGCACCGCTGGAGGAGGTGATGTCCAGCTGCCCATCATCATGCAGGCATCCAACCTGTCTGTTGTGCTGGCACATTGAAATCCATCTGGATTTTCTTCGTGTTTTTGCCAGAGATTTTACTAACCAGTAAATGTGGCATTGAAAGAAGACTGTACCAGCTTGTTATTCATATCCTCTCCCCGGTGAGTGAGAGCCAGAGAGCATGTTTTAAACGTAGCCCACAGTCAGATGGTGTGGGGAGTGCTGGAAGTCTGAGATGGTCTGGCAGAAAAATAATTTCCCCTTTTAAAACCACTGAACAGTCCTTGTTCCTCCACACTCCAGCTGGTTAGCTTGGCTGAGCAACCTGGGCATGGAGACATGGCCAGATCCACCCCCAATGCCTCCCAGCACCCCTGGGTGAGCTCTTGGTGCTGCCACCTTTGCCACCATGGGTGATGGATGAGCTCTTCCCTGCCTTTGACTGTTAGAGAAGAGGGCATTGGGGTCCAAAGGGACATCCTTTCCTCATCCCTTGCTGGCAGCTTTGCAGTGCAAAGAAGTTGTGGGAGGTGTTGACCTTTGGGAGGGAGGGTGTATGTCCACAGTGGGGGCAGGGGAGAGGGTCAGAGACAGTGCCTGGTGTTTGGTGCTGCCTCTTGGGGCTGGTTGTCTGCTGCTGCTCTGTCACATTGTCTTGAGGGGAGCAAAGGAGGTGGTCATGCACAACATGCAATTTGGAAGGAGGACATAGCCCTCCAAGAGCATCACTAGGGAAAAATTACTCAAGTGCTTGGGTAGCCACTGTTCAGGACACACTAATGGCAGCTCAGATTCTGTGGAACCAGAAGCACTGCCAAGCCTTTTCCTACTGCCTGTGTAATGCTGCACCCCCACCTCCCATCTCCCCCCACCCCCAAACGCAACAGCTCTGTGACATGGAGTTTTCAAAATGTCATACATTTCTCTGAAAACTCTGTTCAAATGTTCCTAGCAAGAAATTGCACCACTCATCTTGCCTGTGGCCCTGTGCAGCCGGCGGCAGCGGGGGTGAGTGTGGCAAGGCTGTGGGTACAGCCCTGGCTCAGCTGGCAGGAAGCTGCCGGCCACTGTAAATACAGCATCCCTCAAAAGGCAGGTTGTTCCTGGGGAGGTGCCATGGACGACCTTCCCAGCACTGCCCAGTCTTCTCTGCCTGGCCACCGCGCTGCTGCTTTG
>VZRU01020756.1:53505-75354 GCA_013398155.1 Pedionomus torquatus
GACTTTTCTCTCTCTCAAAAGAAAAAAAAAAAAAGAAAAGTAAGAAGTTGTGGCGATTACATGTTTGTAATCAGCTGTCACACTGAAAAGATGCAGCATAAGGCTCTGAGTTCATCTGGAGTACAGAGCAGCAGAATTATATGGAAGTGTTTTATTTCATTAGGCAAATCATTGTCTAATCTGTGTGGGAAATGGTAAACTTTGTTTCCACACAAATCTTGCTTTTTAAAATTTGTTTGTTTGCCATTATACACATTGTGTTAGTTAAAGAAAAGCATTTAAGTCAAAGCAAATATGACGCAGAAGGTTCGGGGTGCCATTTGATAAACAATGGGCTGCAAGTTGTCACGGGGGGGGGAAAAAGAGGCAAGTCTGGCACATGCTGAATCCATTCCTTTCTGTGCAGGAAGAAAAATAACAATTTATTTCCCATGTAACTGAGCTCTTTCACAATCCACATTGCTCAAAGCTGGAGTAACGGCCAGCAGCAGCAGGGACGGCTGTCTGCTGGGACACCCTTTGCAAGCAAAGGTAAGTCTAGTGGTACAGCACCAAGCTCTCGGTGACCCTGTGGCTGAGACAGTGGGTTAGAAGCAATACTGTCTGCATCCTGATACAGGGTGGATGAGTTTCCCCTGCCAAATAGCAGTGTGCAACATCTGAGAGCTGTTGAATGCTTTCCTGTGTGGGCCAGGTAGGCTACTCAATGGTGTTACGCTGGCTGAAGGTTGCCTACATGACTCAGATGCCCGAAGTGAGCTGTTGTACAGCATTACCGATTACTGACTCAAGATGGTGATACAAACAGTGTGAAGTTTGGATCTCATCTTTGTGGCCCATGTTGGCTGGCAAGTTAATCTTAAAATAGCCATTATCTAATGGGGAAAATCCCACAGATCTAGACAAGTGGATTGTAAAAATAGCCACTCGCACTGGTAAGAGTCCCAAAGTAATTTCTGAACCATGCTGTGGCAAAGGGCCATGGACATGTACCTGTTATCAAAAAAAGGAGCAAAAGGCTGGCAAGAATTCCCCTTTAATCTGCCTGGCATCAGTAAATACCTGCAGACCAGCAGAAGATGTATTTATAGTTGTAACCACATGAAGCGAGAAAGCCTTTGCTTGCCCTGTAGTTTTCCATGAAAGAGGTGAAGTAATTCAGGGTTTCTGAATAGATCACTGTTCTTGCGCCTTCTTTTTTTGATCCTGATTCCCTTTATATAACAGTCCTCTGTTCATCCTGTGGATATGTTGTTTTTTTTTGCTGGGAAAGTTATTTTTGGAATGATGGTTTATAATTGATGTTAAAGCAGGCAATAAAGCTTTTATATATATATTCTGTGTGCTCACGCGTTCTTTATGTGATGGCAACCAAAATTCAGCCCATTTGCTTTCAGTTGTCTTTCCTTGTTTAGACCTGCTTTTGTTTCCTTCCCATTATTAAGTTTTCCAAGCACATTGTTGGACATCAAGGATTCAACTCAAAGTCCAGGGTGGCAATAATATTGGTTCGATTTATGCAAAAGTATTGTTGTTGTAGTAAGTTGTCACATCGTGTCATCTACTTAGGCTTTTTTTTACTTCTGAGGGGGGGAAGCTAGTGAGCTATTTAAACATATTTATGTGCAGCCAGAAAGACGAGATACTGAATGAATGTATATTTAGGACCTACTCTGCTTCCCCTTAAACCCAAGAGGGGAGGGGTAGAGTGGGGAAAGAGAATTCTTTCTACGTCATTTGTGGAAACCTATATCTGGCCTTTCTACCAATAAAGACCAGCAGTTCCAGTCTAAAAATACTTATGTACTGAAACAGATGAAATTTTACCAGATAGCGACTTCATAGCATGCGGCCACATCATACTTACGTAAGAGAACTCTGGCTATCTTCACTTCGAGATACTCTCAAAACACAGGCATGAAAATACATTCTGGCAAAAGATTGGAGACTGGAAACTTGTGCTGGGAGGGTGCTGTTGAATCGAGGCAGGTTTTATTTCCATCATTTCTCTACTTGAAAAAAATCAAATAAAGCTAATTTTGCTGAGGAAACAGATACAAGGTCTTCTTGCAAAGGTGGTTCTTTTTTACTGTAAATCATACCCAGACTGGGGTGCTTGCCAGGGTTATTATGTTCCTAAAATCTTGTTTATGAATACAGTCAGGTTTGCTTTGCCTTTTGGAAATATCGAGCTTGTAGGTTTTCCAAATTCAATATGGGTTTCAGAAGCCTTAAAAATCTTTAAAATTCTTAATTTCTGCTTAAATGCCTTAAGGTCTGAGCCTGGAAATCAAATGCATGGAAGGCTCCACCTTGCTCCTAGTCAGAGGAATGTCTCTTTTGAACAAAATCAGGTTCGGTAACCCACATTTGAAAAAGCCCTGGAAGCTTATAGTGTCAGTGACTCATCCTGAGGGTGAGTAGTGCTGGGGCTCATACTGGCTTTCTTTTAAGCGTTATTTTTACCCTTGTTTTGTTTTCCAATTCAAAAGCTTTTTTGTGAATGAGATAATCTGTTATTTTCAAAACTACAACTAGGTACTTTTTATACTGTTGATATGATGCCATTTTTGGTACCCATTATGTCTTTCCTGTAACTCGTTCCCAGATCTGGACAGATACTCTCCAACATGTGGTATAGTAATTTTGTCTCTGAAGTGTATATAGATCATTACAGACTGCATCCCAGAGCAAGTGTCCAGGGATGGAGATGACCGTTTTCCATCTGTTTGTTTTATTCCCTGGCTTATTTGTCACTATTAAATGATGACTGCAGTGACAGAACTCCCCAAGTATGCATTACTGAATTTCTATTTCAGCTGGGAAGCAAGATGATAGCCCTCTGGCATGCACACAGGCAAGGGGAGACAAATATGAACAAAGTGAGGCTTTTAGTTCCCATATCTTTGTGAGATCTTTTCATGTTTTTTTAAATAACCTTGTAAGGCTTAGTCAGGAGCCTCTGCAAACGCAGGCTCAGCTGCAAAGCCACTGAGGTCAGAGGTGAAACCAAGCAGCAAGCAGGGAAGAAGAGGGGTGGCCAGGAGGGCTCTGCAGGTGATGGCGTGACCTGAGATGGGGCAAGGGGGTGGATGCAGGCTCTGGGCATACGACCTGCCACCTCTCCTGCCAGGCTGCCACCCTGCAAGGAGCAGAGAGCTCCTGCCTTTCTCCAGGACAGGCATAGGTTTGTGAACTGTGTTTGAAGTCGGGGCAAAGGCAGTGAGCACAAGCTCGGAAGGCCAGTTCAGTGGTTTATTAAGCCACACCGTTCAGGCAAAATTATATTACCAAGCACTGCTTCATTCTTGGTTACCGCTATTGAGTCAGTCAATAACAGGAGCTTAACTTATAAAGTCTATTATTATTCTATTGGACAGTTCCATTTAACTATAAATACAGTCTTAAATAAAGCCCCACAGAAACTGGAGTGCTGCTATAAAAACATCCTGATCCTTTGTCCCTAAAAGCATTTGGTGCTCCAGAGCATAGGTAAGAAAGAAGTAAGTTTCCAAAACCTGTATCGGATTTAGAGAGTAAGCTTTCAGCTGACAAATCATTGAAATGATGGGGCTACAGGTTCCAACAAGCCCAGGCAGGCCACCAGCCCAAGAAATGCCCCAGAAGCCATGGGTCAGCCCAGCATTAGGGCCGGGAGATCAAAGAGCACAGGGGCTGAAACCAGGCTGCTCTTATTTTTAGGGTCCTGACTCAGCGCAGGCTGGGAGGTTTCCCACTGACAGCTGCTGGCTTCCAAGGGAAGAGCTGGCTGATGCCTGCAGGCTGGGGCTGTGGGTTGTTTGGAGCCGGGAGCAGAGCAGCCGAGAGGAGCGTGAACTCCCCCCCATCCTCCCCTCTGGTGCCCGTGGTGCTGGTGCTGCAGAATGGTGGGAGCTGTTGGGCCCCAGCACCCTCTACAACTCCCTGGTGTATTTCTGCTTCCAGCCATGTATTTTTTATAAATCTTAGACTTTAAGAAATTACAGCAGAAAGGTTGATCTCCAGGCAGCCACCTTGTTTGTGACTCTCTTCCACAAGTGTGAAAGCTGATGGGAGATCCCCTGAAGTGAGTGAGTGAGTGGGGTGGCAGGAGGACTCTGGACCTGGGGGCAGCCACTTCATGCTGGTGGCCCATGTGCCTCTGCAAGGAGAGAGGGGAAATGAGGGAGCTGTGTGCCCTGGCACACCACATGGTAGAAATGAATGGCACTGGGGGAAAATTCACTGGGAAAGGTGTTTGCACAAAACACCTAGAAGCCTTTCAGGCATTTTTTGAGGTGGGGACAGGAAGGTATTGGGGAAAAAACTGTGGGTTAGAAATGTATTTCCAACTATTTATAAAGTAAACAAATTCCTTTTGAAGTTGTAGGCTTGTTGCATAAATTGTGCGTTTGACAGAGTAAGTGGTGGGATGTTATGGTAATTACTAATGTCCCTTGAATATTTGGTTAACCGCTATATATAATCCCACATGCAGTAGTCTTTCCAGGGAGAATTTAGATCTACCCTTTGGGCAGGATTAACTGTTACTCTCTTGTTTCAGCAACTTTTTAATTATTTGATTCCAGCACAAGGAGTTTTCCATTTTGGTGGAAAAATAATAAATAATAAAAGAAAGGTGTCCTTTTGACATCTGACTTTTATAAGCAAGTTCCATTCTGTACCTGCGTGTGCTGAGCTGTGAGGTGACTGCCCGGGCACGGGGTGGGAGGTGTGGGCAGCCTGTCCCAGCTAAAGGCCCTGCCTCTGTTGCAGAAATGGTTTTGTCTTCTTTCCTCCGTTGACCCCAGACACATAGAAAATGCATTAGTGCGATGCAGTTATTTCCAAACTCTGTGTTTCAGGTCAGATTCTTGCAGAGATATTAATGCTTGAGAAGGTACTCATCCCTAACCCACTTCTCCTGCTGGCCTCTCAAACACACCCACCCAGTCCCTGCAGTTTTTCTTTCACCAGTTACTTTATCCTCACCTTCCTTCTCAGTTCTTCCAGGGAAAGTCTCCCTTGGTTCATACCCTGGACCCTGCACCCACTGGGCTGTGTAGGCTGAAAGCCGAAAGGTCATCTGCTCCCCCTTAGCTCAGTTTTTCTCTTCAAGCAATGACATGTCCTTGGGCTATCACCCTTGTTTTGCAAGTGAAAAATACTGCTTGAAGATACAAGCCTATGTGCTTAGGTGATCCCTAAATCTGTGTTTTCCTTTGGTGTGTTAAAGTACAGATGTGCCTATGCTTTCAGAAGAGCTTCTAGTCTGGGTCAGATTGCCTGGATTTGGTCTCTAAATGCTATTAGTACCCCTCTGCTTGGCTTTAGAGCGTGCATTTGTAAATTTTCTGTGTCCGGTTGTTACCCATTTTCAGCTCATTGTTTTTTTCTGTTTGGGATGCCTGTCCCGTTCTTCATTACTGAGGCAATACAAGTCTGACAGGACTGTAGCCAGAGCTGCCTGACGGTGGGGCTTGTGTGGATGCTGAGCACTCTTCCCACTCTGTCTCACTCACTTTCCTACCGTTGGAGCTTCTTCCCCCATTTTCCATCTTTGATAGTTTTTCTCGTAAATGCCCTCGGGTGTCACCGGCACAGCTCCTTACTGCTGCTCCAATAACAGAGGAGAAACCAGGCTCTGTAATTACTGTCTGATACCTTCTGTTTTTCAAGACATTAACTGCAAGTAAGATAACACTCTACAGCCACTTACCAACAGAAATCTATATAAGCAAGTTAAAATAAGTTCTTAGCTCATTGGAGTACAATTTGAAGCTTAGGCAAATGTCAGCTGTAAGCCTTTGTACTCTTCTGTGTAAAACAAGTCTGTGTCTAGTTTCCAAAAATTATTTTAAATACAAATTAAATGCATATTTCACTAGGGATAGGCCTTTTTATAACCCGCAGAGTTTTAAGAGCAGCCTTTAACAGGCTCTCAAATGTAGAAACAGTGACAATCGCCCTAATGCCTTTTTGGATGTAGAAACAGGGTAGCAGTATGGTGTGAGGCATTTCAGTATTTAGGTATCTACAACAGAAATCCAGAAGCACAAATATTTTAAAATGCGTATAATCTCTTGTTTTATTTTCCATCTTCACACGCTCACTTAAAGGCTTCCAGCTTTGGCTTTTTTCGTTGGTCCGAGTCAGTCAGTTGCAATGATACAAACTACTCATCACGCTCTGCAGAATTAACTGAGCATAGGAACAGTGTTGTTCCTAATCAGAGTCAGTAAATATCAAATACTAGAAACAAATATTGCCAGATCCTTTCATTTTCATACTATTTGGAAATAGGGATGGCCTTCCCTTTGGTAAATTGGCAGTGCCCAGAAATTTGCTAGGTGCTTTAAGGAAAATTCTCTTACTGGAAATGGCACAAGTTTCCTGGCCAGAGCTTAATAATGAAAATTTCAGCAAGACCAAGAGCTGAGTGTTTGTGAGAGAAGTGGGGATGAAGAGCAGGGGCCAGAGACACAGACTGCAGTTTTGGAGTCTGGTCACCAGCTCTGGATGGGGATTTTGGTGGCCACCATCTGAGCAGGACAGCCAGGGGATGCAGTCTATTCCTCCTCAACTTTCTCACGTGTGTGTGGACCTGTCCTGTTCCCTCAGCCAGCTACTTCGGCAGCCCTGCCTGCAAGTGCTTGGCAGAAAGGTTAAGTTATATCACAATATGACATAACTCCTTGAAAAGCTAATGCAAATAAGCAGGCATTAGTTTGTTTGCATTGTGAGCAGGCAGGTGAGAGTGGGTTTGAGGAGGGATTTAAAAGAAGAGACATGGTAAGCTGAGAAGAATTAACAAAACATTTCCTTATGGAGAGGTGGCACAGAAGAAAGAGATGAAAACATCCTGCTGGGCAAGCCTAAGAGGAGCACCAGGGATGTGAATGTAACAAATGATAGTATTAGAGTCTGACAAGAGCAGGGCTGAATTTTCAAAGAGCGAGCAAAAAGTGGTTCCATAGATGGTAAAAACATTTGTACTGAGACTGGAAGGACCTAGGGAGGCTCTCACCAGCTTTGGGCTTGTTCTGAGAAGTCCAAACCTGATGAAGGAGCATGAGGAGCTAGAGTTTTGAGGGAACCTAAAGTCAGGTCACTACAAAAGCAGCATTACGGGCCAGCAGGGTGGGGTGGCTGAGTGCCAAGGTGGCAGAAGGGACACTGAACTGCCATCATAACCAGGTCAGCTTGGACTTCACACCAGAGTTGTAGAGAAAGAAATGTTGGAGCCTGGACACATTTTAGGAGGTCAGAAGGGGTAAGGAAATGGAGGAGTTGAAAGTTATCTAACTCCAAGTGCTTGAGTGGAAGGAGAGGTGGTGAGACTGCTGGCAAGAATGGGGTTGGAGGAACAGGGTTAGGAGGAACATGAGGATTCAGTCCATCCGACATGAGTGCTCTGCACAGCTCAGCATTGCCTACCTGCTGTCACTCCCACTGTCTCCTGGAAACCCTCCAGGACACTGACATCTCTGTGAGGATGGGCACTGGCCCTTGCTGGCCAGGGAAGGAGGAGGCCATTAGGGATGTAGGCATGGCTGCCCCAGGGGTGGCTGCTGCTGCTGTGGCCAGAGGACAGAGTGAGGGGCTGGGGACAGCTGCTTCCCACAAATGCTCCTGTCAGCTTGGTGGACCTTGGCTTCTCTTTGTCTACCTGTAGCCTTTCACCAGCTCCAAAACCGGTCATAGTTTTTAAAATATGTTGCAGCTCTCATACAGAAGCAATGCAATGCCACTCTTTTTACATATTTCTAATTTATTTTCATAAAAATACCAAGTTTACAGTAAGTGCTGGGGTTCAGGGACACATGTAAGAGAACTGGTCTCATCTGAATGGATGCACACAAAACCCAGCTGTGAAGGTGCTACATCATTTAGAACAGACATCCACTCTGTGTGATAGGAGACAATCCAGACACCATGCTCACAGCTCTTTGTTGGTCTATGCTGGATGCTCAAAAGTTATGATTACTCAACAGAAAGTAATGCAACTATTTCTAAGCGACTCTTGATTCTGGGATGGGTGAAGGAAGCTCATTTACATTTAAATACCCTTAAGCTCCTGAAAGAGTTAAAATTTTTCATTATGTCTGGAAAATAGCTTGTCCTTCTTTTCTGTGTCTCAAATAGCGAATGTTATTTTCTTATTTACAATTGGCCCTTGTCGTTTCACTGCAATAATTTCACTTTTCATTCATGAGCTGATCCTTTCCATGTCACTTCTTCCTGAAGCTGGCCTCCTGTTTCAGGAGTCCACACAGTCTCATATTCAGCTGTGTCAGGCATTTCTGTAAACTCTTTCACCGAGCTATGGTATGTGAAAAACATTGCAGATTTTCCTAGACCTTTCCAAGACCTTCTTATCTCCATCACTTTTTCCTGTTTTGGTACTGCTTGTTGTAGACTGCAGAGTAGCAGCGTATGGGTGGAGTGTTTATCATGGTGGGTCATTTGTGAAAAGTTCTTAAAACTGATGTTTGGTTTTTCCAGGATGATTCTGTGTTAACAGTTTTTTATTATGAAAAGCATAGCTGACCTTTAAAGTCCAAAGGCCATATTTATGAATTACTCAGCCTGCTCTCGGTGCGGCTGCAGATTACAGTACGCAAACAAAAGCTGAAGCATACTTCTCCCATGTAACTTTTTGAGAAAGCAGTATTTGCCTCTGGCATTCACCAAGGGAGCTTTCCCTTTGTGTGCAAGAGGAAAATGGGGCAGGCTACAATAAAAGGCATTGTTGGTCCCAGCATGCAAAGAATGATGATCCAAGAACCGAAATAATAGGAAAGTGTCGGGAGGGAATTTAGTTCGCAAACATGTCAGGGTAGCTTCAGGCTTACTCAAGTTTTGATTCAAGCTTCTCATTCCTCTTAAATTCTTTCCAGGCCAAAATGGATTAAATAGTTACTAATCTTCAATCATCCGTCGTTTCCCTGGGGTCAGTGCTGGAGGATGACCCTGCCGTGCTGCCTTTCTGCCTCCAGTTCCTTAATGACAGTAAACCCAGGGGAATCACAGGGTATGTACTCTTCTGCTATGATCAGCATCTGTCTCCTCAAATTCCATCGTTAAGGTCCCTGCAGGAGGGGCCTTCTTGCTTTGTGTCCTGGAGAGTCTCTGTCACCACAGTCAGCGAGTATGACAAAGCATTGCACCCAACATGTACATAGCAGGTTATAAGCTATTGCTTTTAAGGAGGCAGTTTACAGACCAGTATATTGCCTGACAGCTGTGCCTACAAACCATTGCAAACAGGAGAAGAAAATCGGTCTTGCTGTGACGTACCTAGCCAGATACTGCCAGCCCTAGACTTAAAAAAAAAAAAAATTTAAAAAAAAAATATATTATGACTTTTTTTCTTCTCTTACTAGTCTTATTGCCATGTTGTCCAATTGAAATGACAAGAGAACAAGAATAATAATAAAACATTCCCATATAGGAGTTATTAATTTTTTTCCCTAAAACTCTCTGTTTTTTGTTTTTTGTTTTTTTAAATAAAGTCTCTGAAAAAGCACAGAACATCTCTTTTTCTCCCCCTCCGTCTCCTTATCCCTACTGAAACCCCCTAGGAGCTAATGACAGGCAAGAATTTGTGGTAGCAGCTAAATGTAAAAGCTATGTAATTTATGTCCTGTGGCCCTATCAAATATAATTACAAACCATGTTCACAGCACTGCAAATTACACAGCACTTCACCAGTGCGGGAGACGGCCCGTTGCCGGTTGTGATGGATGATCCCACACCTAGAACTGACTGGCAGGTTTTGTGAAATAGCAAAGCACCCCTTTTGTGCCTGGCTGATGAAGGACAGATGGCATTTTACTCCTTCAAGGAGAGTTCCCATCAGGCTTTATTTGCAATAGTTCATGTGCATGTGAATTATTTGTATTAAAAGAGAATAAATATGGCATTTATTGGCAAACTATAATGCATTGAGTCGAAGTGAAATTTTTAACTATTTCTTGCATCAACAATAGCACTGCCCATTTGATTTTTTTTTTCTTTGATAATGGAGATAATTTTTTTTAGCTCTAAGGTGCCCGTATGCTTCTCTGGCAGTATAAATTCATTTATACCTGCCTGTAAGGCCTCTCTGCTCTTCCTGAACACTGTAGCAGAGGCAGAGTATAAATAACAATCAAAATGCTATTAAAGGGATCAAAAAAAAAAGCATAATACAAGTTAATACTCTTTAATGTTCATAATACTCTCTTTAACCTTCCTCCTCCTTAGAAGCTCACGTATCAATTGGAAGGTTATGGGTGGCTCAGAGGAAATGACAAATTCCTTCTTCCCCTTTCTTTTCTCCTTTGATGTATCCTATAGTTTATTTGTTCTTTGGTGAATATAGTTGAACTCTGTCCAGCTAATCTTGTGGTTTAATTAAGATAACCTAGCCATTTAGTGCAAACATAAGGTGATTTATACAGCACAATGTCTTGGGCATTGTGGTCTTGAGCTGTCAGGCTGAGTATGATGCTCTTTTGAGAGCTTTTTAGAGTCCTTGCCCTTGGATCCACAGGTACTTAATGGTTTTTCCCACTTTAATTCATAATAAGGTGATAATCAAGTCGATAAAATAAGAGGCCTAAGCTTTTAGTGGCTTTTTTCTTGAGTATGCTTTGCAGAGCTTCACTGATTGAATTAGATTTAGATCTGAATTATTGAAGGTTTCTGAAAAAACACAGATTTTGGTCAAGGACAATTAGTGAGTTTGCACTGCTCAAGTTCAGCTGTCCGTTAGTTACTTTTATTTATACAGCACCAAAAATGTGCCAGGAAAATGAAAGAGATTATAAAGTTATATGAGAAACTTTTGCTATATTGTTGCTTAAAAGGGAAGTAAAATCTGCTCTTTCCTCTTAGAATCCAGACCTCCCTCACTTCACAAAGGATGGATGAATGTTGTAATTGCAAAATACATAAAAGATAGGGTTTATTTTGCAGAAGAAACAGACAAGTCCCTGCATGTCAGAATGAAAGCGCTCTCTGCTCTGGTTTGAATGCTCTCAGTTGTGTATGCAGCTAATGATGTGCCTGCCTGCCTGGTACCTGCCGGGGCATTGAGAGGTGGCACCGGTGGGTGCGGGATCCCACGCACTGTCAGTCGGCATCGCATCTCGGCCACAGACCCTGTGTTTACAAATGCTGCTCCAGACGTACCCAGAGATGCAGAGCCCGAGGGGCAAGAGTGGTGGCCGGAGAGGGTGTGGGGAAATGTGGTGCAAGTAAAAGAAACAAGTGGCCGATGAATGAGTAGGTGGGAGGGCAATTCTTCATGGAAAATGCCCTGGTCATCACCTGCAAAATTAAATGGGAAGTGAAAACCATTGAAAATGGAGCAGAACAGGGAAGATGCTGCCCGGAAGGATCTTGTGAAAATCCCTGTGGGACACAGTGGCTGGTGGCCATTGGCGGAGCATCCATCAGGCTTTGGGAGGATTGCTCACTGGTGAAGCCAGGTGCAAGCAAGGATTTTGGGCTTGTTTTCTGTTCTAAAAAAGAAACATCAGTGCTAGCAAGAGCAGCAGGATTGACTGTAATGAGCTTAATGAATGTGGCACAAGGGATGTTTCAGGTAGAAGGAGAAATGTGGGATTTCTTGTGTGTGTAATTGGGACACCTGGCAGCTGGATAAGCTTTAATTGCCATCCAAAGCTCCTGATCTTGCCAAAGAATGAAGAGACTGAAGAGAGCTATTGATTTCCATCTGGGCAAACAATTTACTTCTTAGTGCTCGTCAGCCTGATGTGTATCTTCATTCCCTGTCACCGCTGTGTGCAAGCTAAAGCTGCTTTCATGGGCAGATTTTAGGTGGAGGTTCAGTTGAATATGTGGCTAGAATTGCAAGACGCTAATGGTAAAAACTGCCTTCCGTGCCACACTGTCAGTGCACAATGTGCTGTTAGTTTTGGAAAATCTCCACATCTCTAGGTCCTTATATAAAGCGTCTGTTTGCTGTAGCGTCCAATTACCTACCAAAAAATAAAATGAGCACAGGAGGAGCCTTCTTCTCTCTCTGTTCAACAGGAGCCAGGCAATGTTTATTTTATATGATGCATGTTTGTTTATAAATGTGGTGTTATTGAGCAGAGGACTAGATCAAAGAAGTGGATTTTGCATTTTGCTTTGAAGACACAGATGTCCATAGTCAACATGATCTCTTTTGGGGATGTCTTCCAAATTTGATGGGCTAAATGCCACATTTTTACCCTGTTGTTGGCGGTTTCATTGTTCTGGGGCACATAGCTGGTGCAGATCATGATCTTGAAACAGAGACATAATGAGAAAACTCATATACAGACAAAAAGTATAGCAGTTTAATTATGAAAAAATACACATTAAGTGGTATTTTGGGGGGGATTTGAGACGACAAAGAGGAGGTAGAATTACCTTTGCAAAGCTATGAAAAAGGCAGACTTCCTCCAATAGGAATAGCATCATTAGGCACAAGCAGATTTTTATACAACTAATCAGTCTAACGTTGTTCCAGGAGCATAGGACACTATACAGTAAAAATAATCATGATTAACAGTAAAAATTTGTAAATGTACCCAGTTCTAGGAAAATTATTCATACACTAAACAGGAAGAAACATAAACACATACAGGGCTGGTTTTTCCCTTTGCTCATCTTTCGATCTGGAGTGACTTTACTGGAATGACTCTGCATTGACAGCAATGATGGGGCGGAATCGGCCTCCAGATATCTAAATATTGAGCAAGTGTGGTAAAGTTAAGTGATGGCTTATGAATTAAAATGGAAAGCAGTACTTGACTAATGTCTCAAAAGTAATAATCTAAAAGTAGTATTGCCTAATAAGTTTAATATTTTAAAAGGGGCTTTTCCTGACTTACCGGGAAAGAAATACCTAACATGGATTAATATGCTCATTGACTAGTCGTATCTCAATTTTTTTGTTTATAAAAGATATAACTTGATGAAGTAGGGGGAAAAAAAAGAATTCCAAACTTGGCCTTCTTGGAAACAGTGATTTATTTTCTGCTGACTTTAATAACTAATCCCTTTAAAATAGCCTGTAGTGGAAAGCAAACCTTACATGTGTACAGGATAGTAGAGATAAAAGGGCAATTTCAGATTCATACTTGCCGAATATAAAATAGGAAATTGATGCACTTTCTGTTGGTTAGCTAGATCTTGAATTCCATCTTGTGCTATTAGAGTATTTTTAAATCATGATGTCACTGCCGTGTTACTTTTTTGTGTGTATGTATCTATTTCCCTTTCTAATCAGGAGATGACAGTGTGCACAGCATCTGGTACCTCAGACAGCTGTTAAAATACAACAGTTATTGATATATCCCCTTTGTTATTCAGTGTCGGGTTATAGTCTCATTTTATACGCAGAGCAGTTCTACTGTTGGTAACAAAATACTTCCCACATGACACTGTCTTGTCATCTTCACTGTTTCTGGAGAGATTTTGAGAAATGACTCATGGTGTGGTGTGCCCTACTTAAGATACTTCAGGTATTGCTTTTTCCAAGGTGCTTTCCCAAGCCTTTGACTTTCAGGTCTTGAAAGAAGAGTGCCCAAAAGTGGAAGTGCCTGAAACGGTTACTTATCTTTAAAAATATGTCTTTCTCTTGTAAAAAATAAATAAGAGGATGCTTTTCCCTCTGCTATTAAAAAAGTTGTTTTAAATTACTTGTAACTGAAAGGAATAAATAAGTATATAGTCCCATTCCTTCCATTAACGCCTATGCTAAAGTGAGCAGATAATTATACTTTAGATCTATCTATCCTGTAAAACTACGCCTATAATAATTAAAAAATTACATTTTATCTAGGTGCACAATAAAAATTTCTTCGATCCCCGCTTACTGTGTTCATTACCATACGGTATTTCTTCTCTGATCCTGAATAGAGTAAGAACATGAACATTTTCAGGCACTAGTCTATATGTATTTATAGCAGTAAGGAGTAGAACTGCCAAAATGCATGAAATACACTTTTCTGTTACTGCTTTCAGAGAAATCAATGAGAGCTATCTGCTTTCAGTGCTGATTTTGTCTGTGCAGTTATATTGTGAAAGGCATAACTGGTCCTCTTCACTTGATTTCACAAACACATTTCAAACAGAATTGAATTTATGTGGTCAGCAAAGCGATTGGCAAGCAAATGCGCTATGTGAACCGATTTCTCCTAGCAGTTTATTAAGACAACGTTCATTCCTTTCAAATAACGTAGCCGGCAGTGTGTGTACGTCTGCCTAAAATTAAAGGAGTTGGATTTCCACAGAATTTTAAGTTGCTATCAAATGTAGAAGGATTTTAGAATGCTATCAAATGTTGAAGTATCATCAGATCAGACAGAAGTGTGAGCATCAGTGCAGAATATCTGCAGCACACAGCAAATCCTAAGTTACAGGTCATCACAAATCTGCAGGATTTCAGGGGAAAAATGTCATAACTATCAGATTCAAGACAACACAGGAACAGGTGAATGAGATTTTTTACTGGTGTAACTAAGCATGGGGCTGAATACAAAATATGTTGTTTCCATACAACTAAATGGGATGAGGTGATTTTTGGTAGAAATCCTGCTAGTCGAGAGAAAGGATAGGAGGGCTTGTATTATGTATAGAAGGTTGCTGTTGTCTTTAACAGCAGTAATTCAGTTTGATCTTCTTTGCTCTTTGTGTATGGAGTATGCTGAGATGCAGATCTTCATTTTGAGTTGTGCTGAGCTGCAGGAGAATTCAGAGGAACCCCATGAAACCCGAGCACTGGGCTAACAGCAGCTTTATGAAGGTCAACAGGGAGAACTGCAGAGATTTGCAAACCGGTGGTTCTGTATGAAATAGGAACCAGATGACCATGAGCTCTGCTGAAAAGGATCTGAGCGTTACTGTGGGGTTCATGTTCACAGTGTGCAACTGTGCAATCAGTGTACTGGGCTGCACAAGGAGAATCATGGCCAACAAATGTAGAGGGGGATAATAATTTTTCCATTTGATGCTGGTGAGGCCATACCTGGGATACTGTGTCCACTCTGGGGCCCCCTGGTCAAGAGAGAGACTGAAAAACTGGAGATTGCCCTGCAGAGGGCTACCAAGGTAATTAGGGGTCTGAAGCAGGAGGAACGGAAGGAGAAATTTAGGGAGATAAGTTTGTTTGGTTTGGAATAGAGAAGTTTAAGGTGGAACTGACAGCAACCTATGGGTACTTGAAAGCCAAACACCATGGAGACAAATTCTTCTCAATGGAGGCAGAGGATAAACCAGGCAGAAATTGTGCCTTGAGAGGCTTGACTTGCACATTAGGAAAATGTTTTGTACTACAAGGGTACAGCATCCTAATACTGAGTAGCCATAGATAGACTCTGATCTTCTTACTGATGTTCAGAAAACAGATCTTGAAGTCCCATGGATGCTTCAGCTCAGCTTTGCCTCAGGCTCAAATGTTAGGTGGTATCAAGGGTGCCTCATCTCCTGCTGGCTTAGCTGCTGAAAGCAGTGTCCCCTGTGCACTGGCATGACTTGTCAGGAAAATTTTGGGGAGTAAGAATTTTGTCCCTTTCTGTACTCCACTTTAACTGCTCAGTTTCTCCATTCTTTTTCAGCTGGTGAATTAGAGGCATCCAGAAATCTCTTGGTTAAGTGATAAGGAACAGCATAACTTCAAACAGAACAAGCTGATCTCCCACTGCTTCCTCAAGCCTTCTCCAGCTGGTGTCACTCCCCTTGTGCTACCTGCTTCCTATGGAAGCCTTTACATATTGTTCCCTTATGGAGGGACAAACAGCTATAGACATTTCCCTTTGAAGAAGAAAAGATAGTTTCATATCTATTCTGTGATGAATTACAGCAAGTTATTGTCACCAGCCTGGAAACAGTAATACTGAAGCTAATCTCTGTGTCTTTTCATGTTTTATAGCTTCTTAACTCTGATGCTTTGGACAACATATTAATAAACTTGGTTAAAAAGCCTATTGGAAATCTTTCACTTAGCTTAATTTTTGATATATTAATCTGTCTGCTTGTCTCTAGCACTCATCTTAGAGCTAAGCAAGCTGGCAAAAGAACTGCTTGCCCTTTGCAGACACAAAAGGGGAACCACAAAGTTGTTGACTCTTGTGCATATGTATACATATATATAGATGTGTGACTTTCTCTCTCTCCATTCTCTTTCTTGTGGCTACAAAGCTTAATTACACTTTAAAAATTTCATATTTGCATTTGCAAGTTACTGACTACATCAAGACCAAAAATGCACCAGGCATTTACAAATCAAGGCAAAAGATGCCTGGGTGATAAAGGCTGGAAATTCATTCTCAGGCATCTGGCTCCTGGAAAGAAAGGGAAATGCAAACTAAGAAAAGCAAAAAATGCTACAGCCAAATGTCGTTGCATCTTACTGCTGAGCTTGCAAGGGCTTTTCAGGCAATGAAAGGGAAGGACAGACTGCCACACCTGTGGGGTGCTGCCAACTGGTCAGCTGGCTCCATAGAAAGAGGGAATGAAGGCTTAGGGTAAACATTGAAAAGGAACTCAAGTTATACTGCAAAGGGCCTCGACCCTTTGGAAAATATTAACCTGCATCAATCAGCATTTTGAAGCTTTATCTTTTCTAGGCAATAAAGGTATATATAGCTATGGTGGAAGGCTTGATGGGGAGAAAAAAAAAAAAGCATGTGCCTTATTCCTCTTGTATCAATGCAGGCCAGGTTAGCCAGCCACAATTTACCAAAGACTTTATCCCCGACTTCCCTCAGGCAGCCTTTTTGTGCTGCCCACAGGGGCACCGGTCACATCTCATACAGCAACTGGGTTTGAATTCGTGAGAACCATTAAACAATAGCTGTCTAAGTGCAAATGGCACGAGCCACCTTCCCCCATCTACTGCTGGAGCTGATGCTTTCTTGCAAAGCTGATAAAATGGCACACTTTATTAAAAATGCTGTCTGATGGCAGCAAAAGTCTTGTTGTCTAGTTTTCCCTGGGCAGCCACAACAAGAACAATTTGCAAAGCACTTATCCTAACACTGGCTCCTCTTTCTTTCCTGGCCAGCGTAGTATTTCTGGTGTATTTCTGGGAACTATGTCCATCAGGGAAACAAACAGTAGCTTTATATTTTCTGTAAGATGTCAACTATTGTAATTCAGCATAGATTTCCACAGAGTACTAATCTCATTTTACAGTCATGGACACCAGAACCTGTGGTACCTAACCCATGATTTTTTTTTTTAAATTCAACAAGTGACTTTTCCCCTGCAGTGAAAGAAGGGCAGAAGTGGATGTAAGGCATGGTGAGGGTAAGGAGACAGGAACACAGGAGGTAAATAGTCGGAATCCTGCAGCTCTCTCCCGAATGATCCGCTTGCTCAGTCAAGTGAATCCAAAAGTTGATCCTGGTTGTACCAGTGTAATCTATTGTAACAAAACATGTGGGAAGACTATAAATGTGAGGAATGCCCTGAGCTTCAGAGTGCTGTCCAGGCTCTTTGGTGCCATGTGTCATGGCAACAATGCTGCCGAAGCCGACTTCTAAAGAATCGCCCTTTGACAGCTTTGTCTTCCAACAACTGCGTAGCTGTCAGCTCATGGGAATTCCTCCTTCTCTGGAGGATGCAAAATGCCAGCTGAGAAAACGCCCAGTGCATTATCCCATAGCAGACAAAACAAATATTGTGTTTCCCCTGAACCAGCTATATTTAGAATTAATCTGGTCCTGGTAAGACTCTCTGAGATAGCTTGGGTTCAACTCAGGCAAGGGAAAATGCTGCTCCCCAAAAGGATTTCTCTACAGGCTGGCAGATGTACCATTGATTTACACCATGCAGAAGAGGTTGGTCTCCTCTTCCATGAGTGATCTGTCACATAAAGAATACATGGGAAACTAAATCTGTTCAGCATTTGGAAAATGAAAAAACACTGGCAGCTTGTCCACACAGTGGGGTGAAGTTAAATGAAGTGACTTGTTGCCTAACAGCTTTAGCACCCCTAAACAAGGAGCCCAGACACTTAATTATTTAGTAAAAATACTGCTTGACTGAATCACTGTGGTTTTTTTGTATTGCAGGACTAGAGCAGAAATTAAAAACTTCTGTCAACCATCTGGGTGAAAACCCCTTTGGGTCATTTTTTCATGTATCTAAAGCATGATTAAAGTAACATTTTTCTCTTCCATGGGTGTGAGTAACACCTAATCCTGTACTGTTACTAAGAGAAAGACCCATTGATTGTAACGGGAGGTTTTCCTGCAGAGCAGTGTTTGCTTCTATTAATAATGTCATTTGGCTGTGCAGTAGTTGCACGGTTTTCTGTTGAGGTGAAGAAATAATTCAAATTTTTATTCATTTTAAAAAGTGAAACTCTGTGTCTCTCGACCTTCTTGTGCAGGGTCCCACCACCACAGCAGGACGTGCTGGTGACTGAATGACTCGGTTGCCATCTTGTCCTGGCTTTTCACTCTCTCAAGTTTCAAGTATCATTTCTTTAATAGCGTGAGAGATGCCCACCAAGAATTTAGAGCCAGTGGTGGTGTTCCGGTGTCTACAAGTGATGGGACGTGTGTGCAAACTTAGCAGACATCTAGCACACCTGAGCAATCAGCCCATGTGGTAGGTGTTTGTGTTTGGCTGCGATCCAAACTGTCCTTTGTCACGGTCACACAAACTGTCCAAAAGCAATGACCAGCCATGACCTTCAGTCACTGAGTGGTGCACATAAAGGATGTGCATTTGTTAGGGGACATCGGACTCATCACTACATACCTTTTTTCACTAAAACTATTGATCATTTTCAGTGCAAAAATGAGAATAGAATTATAGGACTGGAAAGGATCTCTTCTCATCCATCCTTATTCCGCAACTCTGGATTTATGCTCCTGGTGATATTTCTTTTGCAACTTCTTAAAAATACACGTTACGGAGGCTGCCCATTCTGCTCAGGCAATCTTTTTCTCTGCTCTTTATTGTTAAAAAGCTTTCTGTACTTTTCCTTGCAATAATTTAAGTTTGTCGCTTGCCTTCTACCTCATGGAAATTATTCCCTTCATCTTTGTGGCAGCTTTTTCCACAGCTGCAGACTGTTCTCAAGTCATGGCTGTAAATAAAAAGAAAAATAAATACACCATATCAATATGCTACTGGTGATTTTGTCAAATTAATGAAATTTCACTTAGTGTATTGATGACATTTCTGTTGCAACTTTTAAACCCAATCTCCTTTTTCAATGTCTGTTCCTTTCTCCTGAAAGTGAAGGCACTGTTAACATATGCTTCCTCAAGTACATTTTGCAAAGCAATTTTCGTCTCACTGTCACTGCCAGCAGATGACTCTGTGTAGCATCAGCCACAAAACACCTGGATTTCCATCCTTTTCTGTATGAAGCATTTTCTCCTTTCTAAATGCAGCTTTCTGTGATACTGCTCAAGCATTCTGCAGTCCATCTTCTGTTGCAAGCATGGTCTTCATTGTTCTGCCTGAATTCTGTAGTGTGACACAGCTTTTTTCTTTGCTGGGGGGGGAGGAGGATGAGGGGCAGCTTTGCTCTTTTACACTAGTCGCTCCAGCTGGACAAAATTACAAGAAAATACTGGATATAGAGCAAGGTAGACAATAAATACTGTGTCAATAACTGTAACTGACCCATTTTGTAATACCACATATGAATAATTTTAATATCACTCCCGCAACACTGTGTGAACACATTCTATTATGTAATGTTAATTTGTGAGTAAACTGATATTTTGTTAATCTTATTATAAATATTCACAATTTTGCTCTGGCTGCATCTGTTCCTAGATTTGTAATGATGTCTTTCTGTTCAACATAAATAATAGAACAATCACAATCAGCAAACAGATCTTCATTTGTATTTAAACTGCACCATTTTATACATGTATGGGAATACAGATATCTTTTTTTCCTACTGTAGTCATTACTAAATAGCTAATGCTTTGTATTTCCAAAACACATTGTTTTTGTAGCATACCACTATCTCATACCACTGCATCTCATGAAGAGATCCTCCTTCCTCCAGTCTTGTCTCCCAAAACGCAGAAAGGTATTGTGAAGCTGTCAGTGGTGATACCTGGCCAGGTCTCAGAGAGCAGCCGTGGCCACCTGAGGTCAGCCTGTGCCGGTAAAAATGCTGCTGGGCCAAACCTCACTGTCCAAACCTATCATGTTCGTACAAGGTGACTGCGTGTGGCATCACCTCATATCTCATATTCCTGTAATCTCAGTGAGATCTAAAATTTTTCATCACTTATGCAATTGGAAGGTGTTTCAGCATGCAAAAACAAAACAAAAAAAAACAACTGTATTGACTAGAACTTTCTGATCTGTTGGCTGCAAGAACCACTTTTTAGCAATCCCTTTTCAGATAAGAACCCTGGCAATTTTTCAAATTACAGAAGGATAGTAGCACTTTTTCTTCTGGCTAAAAGTCATGCTAACAAAAAGAAAACCAAAGCGTGCCGATGGCCATATCCCAAATCTGTAGTAAGTAAAAATAGGCTTTAATGACTGTGAACAGAGATGGTATAATACCATTCATAGTGGTTACTCAAGAATTTGAAATGTTTTACATGATAGCAATTCAATTATCCATCCCTTTGTTTTAAGGAGAATAATATTTGCTCATTATGAAGTGAATAATAGTTATTCAAATAACTTCTATGCATGCTAAGTAAAGGCAGCCTTCACCAGATACTTGGAGAACACATGGAAAATGCAGATGAAAATCTACTCATCTGCTATTTTGGAGACACATTTTGAAATTTCCTTCATGCTAGTCATTAACCTTATTCCCAACTGCTGAACATGTGCTGATGTCCATGACAGCATGGCCAAGGCGGCTGCCTGGGTTTTGCCTGAGCACCGGAGGAATATGCAGCTGTGGGTTGGTGGGATCCCTTCCATGACCAGAGGGACAGTTGGATGAGCCTTGCCAGTAAAAGAAGAGCTGGAAGGAAAAATCATATTCCTCCTGTCTTCCCTTCTGCTCTGGTGAGGAAGGACCTTGGAGGTCCCCTCACCTGGGAGGGTGGCAGCAGGAGCAGTCAACTTGGGATGGTGCTGGGGATGTCTCCCATGGCGTGAGGTCTGGCCCACAGCCACATTCACCTCCTGCCTGGAGACCAGCGCCAGAAAGGGCTGGCCCTCACCTGGGATAACCTCCGATCAAGGTAAAACTTGGGAAAAAATGAAAAAGTGGGAAGTAAGGGTCTCTTTGAGGGGAAAGGTGGAAAACTCATGTTGTTTCTGTCACTGTGGCAGAGCTGGAACGAATGGCTGATGTCCCTTCTACCCTACAGAGGGGGAAATCTGGCAGCATGAAGAAGTGGAAGAAGGTGGACATGCTCTGCCAGCGAGCGGCCCTGCAAAAAGCCACGATGAGGGGTTTATTTCCTTCAGAGTTGTACTTGGAGCTGCCTCCATCACTGGATGCTCTTCCTTTGCCCGCACAGACAAACTGCTCGGCCTCCGAGCTCGGCCTCCAAACTGCCGGGGTGGCAGCGGGCGGCCTCCGAGGGCAGGCAGGCAGCCGGCCCCGCGGCACCCTCGCCCCCCGCCCGCGTCGCACACACAAACGCAGACGCGGGTGTTTGAGCTCTGCCAGCCCGGCCGAGCGTTTACACATAACTACGTGAAACCGCCGTGTCAAACCACGCCGCCCCTCAAGCCACCCTCTGATACCCGGCGCCCCAAGACGGGCACGGGGAGCCCTAAGGCAGGTACGGGCAGCCCCAACGCCCTACCCAGCGGCACGTCGTCGGTCAAGCGCCCCACGGAGGGTCGAGCCCCCGCGGCACCTGCCCCTCGGGGGACGGGACCTGCCCCTCGGGGGACCGGACCTGCCCCTCGGGGGACGGGACCTGCCCC
>VZRU01020756.1:76103-125462 GCA_013398155.1 Pedionomus torquatus
GTTCTGGGCTGTGGAGGCTCTCGGCCAACGGGCTGGATGGGCACTACAGCAAATGTAGCAAGTGCAGACACCCATCTATTGCATCTATTGCCCCAGCCCCCAACGGGCTGGGGCCTACGGGGTGGATGGGCAGGGGGCTGGGCGGGCTTGTGTCCGTGCTGCAGCCCTGCCTGGTCCAAACCCTGCTTCCAGGACACGTTCCGCCTGAGCCCTGTGCCAGGCAGTGTTGCTGATACCTCAGGAGCTGCAGCCGATGGCCTGTGTGCAGGAGCCGGCGTTGGCTTTGCTGTTAGCCTGGATGCCCTTGAACCTGGTGTCACCTTCCCTGTGTGGCCGCTGCAGGCTGCGTGGGCTGGAGGTGTGTGGCTGTACAGGGGACACAGGCTGGAGTGTGGTGTGAAGGATGCGCAGCCGCAGAAGCCTTACTTTAGATATTCTTAGGACTTCCTAAATATGTTCAGCCCATTCATAAACTAGTTCATCTGGCAGTGCATGCACAGAAGTGCCACCCAGTTAACTCCTCAATGAGTTGTGAGTAGCAAACTAAACAAACCTTACCCTATTTGAAGCTTCAGAATTACTAAACAGGCAACCTGCCTTCCTCTAAGGATGTCTGAACGTAACCTTCTTCCATTTCCCATCTTTGTGGTACCATTGCTTTTTTTTTTGGGATGTAGTGCTGAGTCTGTGGGACAGGGCTGAGCCGCTAGCTGTAGTATACCAGTAGTATACCTCTTGGCCACTTAATGCAATAGATGGGTGTCTGCACTTGCTACATTTGCTGTAGTGCCCCTCTTTTAGCAGTTACAAAGTTTACTTGAATTTTATCCAACAGTGTAGCAGTCTGAGATACTATGCAGATACTGAACATGCGCATTTCCTTATGCGTGCCCATGTGTATTTACTCTTGGAACCACATCTGAATGCTCTTAAAGGTGACAGCATCAGAGTGAAGTGTGTGTGCCACATGGAGCTCTCAGAAGCAGCTGCTTCTCAGAGTCGAAGTGAGTTTTCTCTGGTCCTGCCCATGACTCATTGGTCTGTAGCCATGTGACTTCTATTGTCACTTGCACAGTATCTCAATTAATGCACATTGTGCAAATTCAGTAACTGAGATATTTCTCCTGAAGGGAAAACTGCGCAGATTTGCAAGTGTGTGGGAGAGTAACCAGCTCTGTCTCGATATGTTGGGGCTCTTTTCTGTTTTGAGGTCTCAAGTTGTGCCAATGCACAGCAAATTACAAGAGACAAGATACAGCAGCAGAGCTGAATGTGAAAGCGGCTGTAACTACTTGCTACACCATTTGAGGTACCATAAGGAAATTAAAAAACATGCAATGAGGAAGCAAAGGATGTGGGATATTTTTTTTTTCACTCTCTACAAAAAAAAAAAGCTGATTAATTTCTTCTTCCTCTCCCTCAGTGTGTCTACTTCTGGTTCAGCAAAGGTGGTGGACAAAGGCACCATAACCCAATGTTGCAGGAGTAATGGGGGAGAGTTAGTGATGTGTGAGACAAAGAAAAGATGTTTGTTGGACCCTTGAGCAAAACACTGTTGGGTGTGAGTACCTGACAGCATTAGCCCTCTCCAGGGGATAAAACCAGCAAATTAAGCACCAGATTAGTTGTGGCCTGTCTGCTACAGTACCAGTCAGGTAAAGCAAAGCTTCTCTCTTTTAACAAAAAAAAACACAGGCTGTCACATTTACTCTTGCAATCCTAAATATGTTCAGTTGTTTTAGACCATAATTAAATGTTATTTCCTAGCACTCACAAAAATTAAAAAGAATTGTGCTGCAGGGTATGCATATGGTAGCAATTTAACATTGAATTACACAGTTTATTGTCAGTTTGAGAACAATAAAAAAAAACTCTTCTCTTTGTAGTCTGGGGTTTTTTTGCTTGGCCCGCGCCTGCTGGCCCTGAGACCAGGTTTCTTATTGATTGGCACTCTCTATTTTGCATGAAGTAATAGTTCAGAAGTGACTGACAGTGAAGCCTGGACATGGTAAACTTTTACTAGAAACAGCAAAGTAGATTTACTGCTTTCCGTGGGTGACTTTGAAGCCTAATTTGAACCCTATTTGTTTTCTTGAATGATGGAGTGACACCTCCCCTGAGTTTTCTGTGAAGTAAAAGGAAAATAATTGGACAAACATCCTCTTAAAGCTATAACAATGCATGACACTGCAGTGTAGTGCTTGTCTGAATGTGTAACTCTTAATTATTTACAATTCTTCTTCCTGGGAACATCATTACAGCACTGATTTGTGGAGAGAGGGTAAAGATGAAAATGCTCATTTCAGTGAGATGATGCCTGGGTCCCTCTCCTCTCCGAGGCATCCCCTGGGGCAACCTCCCTTCCCTGGGACAGTGACTGTGAGTCTGTTGTTTAGCTTTGAGTCTTCTTTGAGTAGTTAGGGACCAGGATGTAATCTTGAAAACACAGGATGGTTAAGGCTTTAGAAAGCAGAAGTCTGGTTCCCAGAGCTCTGCCTGCTGTGGTGGATGGTTTGGCACATGGCTTGGACACCTTGGCAAACATTGATTATTAACCTCACTTTCATAAAGAGCCCCCCCAAGAAGCAGCAGTGTTTCTTGTATCTTCCTGAGAAGGTGTTTCTATTGTAGTCAGAGCTTCTCTGCTTTTCCTGCATCCAGCCCTGTTTGTGGAGGTACCAGCTGCAGGTGCTCAGGCAGTTCAGGAACTAAGGTCTGTGGCCACCACAAGCTGAGGGAGTCCAGTGGTTTCTCCTGACCCTCCTGTGTGTGCTGGTCCTTTTCTGAGGTTTATGTTCAGTCTCTGAATTCCTTATTGAGATAATTCCTGGTGGCAAGTGGAGTTGCTACAGAGTCTATCCTAGCATCTGCCTTGTTTGATGTCTTTATCGGTGATCTGGAGGAGACGGGAGCATCTGTATTGAGCTGTGAAGAGCCCCAGCTGGGATTGGGAGAGCAAGGCTGAAAGGCACATGAGACCTGGGCTGCTGTTCAGAGGGACCTCCCTGGGCTGACCTCTGGTGACATGTAGTGGAGTTGAACAAGGTTAAGTGCAAGGTTATGCCTCCAGGAATGAAGGATCCTTAGGTGGGACTAAGTGTGTGTGGGACAGGTCTGCAGGAAAAAACTGGGGGGGGGTTCTGCTGGGCATCACAGTGGCCATGAGTTGACAGTGTCTCCCTGAAGGGAAAGAGGAGGAAGGCCAACAGGATACTGGGTGTGTATTAATAAGAGCAGAACCAGTAGGCAGATGGAGAGGACTTGGGAGTGCTCATGGATGAGAAGCTCAATGCGAGCTGGCAGTGCNTCTGTCAGGAAGCGTAGTGACAGGACAAAGGGTAATGGTTTTAAGTTGGAAGAGGGGAGATTTGGTTTGGATATTAGGAAGGAATTCTTTCCCGTGAGGGTGGTGAGGCACTGGAAGAGGTTGCCCAGGGAAGCTGTGGATGCCCCATGCCTGGAAGTGTTCAAGGCCAGGCAGGATGGGGCTTTGAGCAAGCTGGTCTAGTGGGATGTGTCCATGCTTAGGGCAGGGGGGTTGGAACTCGATCTCTGAGGTCACTTCCAACTCTAACCATTCTATGCTTCTAAGTGATTACCCTCTCTACTTGCTACTTGCAGACAGAATCTTGCAAAGAACACAAAGCCAAGCTGTTCAGTTGTGTGGCAGAAGGGCAAGAGACAGCAGACATAGATGGAGGCATGAGGTTTCAATGGAGTATAAGGAGAAGGCTTTTCAGTGGGGACAGCCTGGAGAAGCTGTGCAGTCATCATTCTTGGAGGAGGTTTTTCAAGACGTAGTAAAGTCCTGAGCAATGTGGTCGGTTCTCATAGCTGGCCTTGCCTTGAGTGGCAGGTTGGCCTAGAAACCTCCTGAGGTCCCTTCCAACCTGAATTATTCTGTGAGTATGAAACGTGTTGTATGTTAGGATACATGGGGTCAGTTATTTGTCAGTTGAACTGCCATGAAAACTTCACTGATGAGACAGTGGGCAGTCATCAAATCTAGATGGCTTCTGATCTGGTCTGATGGCCCACTGCTAGAAGATAAGATGAAGTCCTGTGAAAGCAGCTTCTTTGTGCTGCCTCTGAAAGACTACTTCTGCCTCAGCTGGCTTGGTCAGCCTGGTATGAAAGTGAAGCGAGGCCGCAAAGTGCGTTGTCACTTGTACAGTTAACTGGGTGACAGAGAAGGAAAGAGCCTAGATTCAGTCTGTGTACAGCACTAGCTTTTCAAAGTGTGATCTCTTATTCTTTTTATGTAATGTAATCACAAACCCATGAATGCTTTAGCAGTACAGTTGGCATATGCTTGATTTAACCCAGTTAATGTAAAGTATGACTCCTGAGCATGCACTCCTGACCTGCACCTCCCTGTAAGGTGGGACTCATCCAGGCTTGTCTTGCTGATCTCTTCTTAACCATTTAAGGGAGTTCTGTACAGAGATGGCAGGAGAATCTGAGGAAGGAGGGGATGGGGGAAACGGGATTGTAAGGTGCCTTTTCTGCAAAGAATTAATAGAGGGAGAGCTTGTGTCCAGAAAACCTGCTGAGAGGCATGTGGTAGGTCAGGTTCTGGATTCTGATAAAATCACTGAAAGTTGAAGGGCATGGGGGGCTGCCAAGGTGCATCCCAAAGACAACAGCCTGGTGGAATAGGCAGCTGGAGCAGTGCTGTTTCAGGTGTTGTGCCTCCTGATAAACTGTCTGCCAGATGCGTGAACTGAGCAGCTCTGTCTCTATCTCCCCTGTTTCATGCTACTGAAAACCCATAATGCAATATTGAAGAACTGATGCAGTGTGTTCTTTCACTGACTAGACTCCTTATTAAGAAGGCTTGTCATCAATTACTCTAACACTGCATGCAGCAGGCAAATTTCTGCACTAGTTCGTAATAGCATTGATTGAGCTTTCAGGCTTTATAGATACTATTGCTTACTCCTCCAGCGCTACTGGATTCTTACTGGTTGTCTGTCTGGAACAAAATAAAATCTGAGGTTATGTCTGTTCTTGCTCCAAGTTATTGTAGGGAGAAAAAGAGTTGAATTCAACTTAATCATGTTCAGTCAGTACTGGGAAACAACTCAGTATTATTTTTATTTTTTTTAGTGAAGCAGAAGAATTAGTCATGCATTTAATGATTTGTTTGCAAGTGTCAGGCTTATTTCAAGGCATTATGTTTCTGTGTTATCAACTTCTGAATTTATTTTAAAATTCATAGTTTCTGGGGAGTTCTGTATCTGACAGAAAGGGGGAGGCTTTTGAAGTAATCCAGAGGTAGATAGCCAATGTGGATAAGCTGATGTTTTGTTTAGCTGTGCACAGTCACCAGTGCGCTTGAACATCAAGTTTAATAACTCCAATGGAAATGTTGTGATCGCTGATCAGATTGCCAGTTCTAGCACCTTTTGTTCCAGCAGTATGTTCTCAGTTGTTTATTCCTCTAGTATAAACTCCTCACGTCACCTTCTGAATACATCAGGGTTAGTTACTGAGAAGAGCCCTCATCAGCACATTGCTCTTACGGCCGAAGTTGTCTTAATGTGCTTGGAGTAGCACAAATTTCCACCATTTGTGTGCTTATGCAGACAGATGGAAACCCAAAAGCTCAGCAAAATGCGCCCACAGTGACCTGGCCTCTTCTCAGCTGCTGCATAGGGAGGGGAGAAGAGCTGGTGCTGGGAGAGCTTCAGGAGCTGCTGCAGAAGAGATTGCTGTGGTTCCTTTCTTAGTTGATGAGAGGAAACTTCCACCCAAGAATAATGTTATCACCACCCCACCTCTTCCACCTCCAAGACCCACTGGGGACAACTTGTGGGGCTGTAGGAGGATAGGTAATCTTTCAACAGTGAGAACAGGGGATAAGCAGTGGACAAGTATGTTTGTCAAGTCCCATCCTCTCAAGCATTGGAGAAGCCTTCTAATTGTCTTTTTAGCCTCTCTGGGTACCTCTTGCCTGAATCTTCTTGCTGGGTTATGGGATTTTGTCTACAGCAGTGCTTCTGTAACATGGTCCTTGGTGCTGAGCGCCCTCATCTACTCAGCTGCAACCCCCTTCATACCCTGTACAGCTTCTGTGGGGCTGTGCAGCCCTGTATGATCTAGGGATTGAGCCCTGTGCTGGAGTACCAGCTGCTTGTTTGCAGGAAGGGTTCTCAGGCCAGTTGGTGGGAGCTTATGAGAAAACAGGAGGCAAAAAGTGTAAGTTCTGTATGTATTGCATAAACTCAGGTAATACTAAATAGCTACTGCTAAATGCTAGATACTTCCTCCACTCTGTGGCCCTAGACAGTTCTGTAGGATAATGATATCTATTGCAAAGTAATAAGAGTTAGGCTCAGGAGAAACAGATTCAGGGCTCTGCTAGCTTCTGTGCTTAATTAGGTTATGGGGTTTATATTTTATTTTATAGCACGTGATGTTACAAAAGAACCAATATTCACTGACTAATTGCTTAAAACAACCTCTCTGCAACTGGCAAAGATCCGTCTCACTTCCATGGAGGCTTAGTGCTTGCTGATCACTAAAGAGTCAAGACATTAAGCATTTTGTTATCACTGTAAATAATTCATAGGTCTTTAAACTGTCACAAAAAATTTGGGAGGTCTTGTACATTTGTACTGGCCTCTTTGCATGTCCTTATTGTGCTTTTTCCCTGATGTTGCTGACTGGTGTTCTTCCTAAAAGTTGTGATGGAAAGCACAGAGGTAGCCACTGTGCCATTGCTTAGTGCTTGAAACAGCAGGTGAGTAAACATGGGCAAAAGCTTTACTTGATGGATGACAAAAATTAGGAGTATCACTAGGTACCTTTCTGCTCTCGTAGGAGGTTTTTTTTTTTTTAATACCTTTCCCATTCCTCACTGAGCCTTGTATGTACTCCTTTAGCCTATCCTTTTTACCATCTTCTCAGTCTTGTCTTTTGTAGAGCAAATAGTTGGCAGAATCATGATCTTTTTTGATGACCTTTGACAAAGCATGTGTCACTTGAAGGTTTTCTGCAGGAGCAAACAGATGATGCCTATTATGGTGTGAAGAACATCTTGTCAGAATCTGTATCAATGTTTTCTTAATATATTTTATTAGCTCTCATTTTCAGTGTTTTGGTCTTAGCATATAAATTAGCTGAAAAGCACTCAGTAGAAGATAAAAGCTTCTTTAGTACATATGTTTTCTCTTAAACAATATTCAGAATTTAAAAACATAATCCTTTGGACAGTACCAGGCAGTCCTGTATCAGGAGCCTATTTAATGGCAGTATTGGTAGACATGAGAAGGGATGTTTTAGCTTTCTAAAGCAGGCTATTTCAAAAGCAGTTAGATTTGTTTCTGTTACTGCCCCTTCCATTGGTTTTGCAGTTTCAGTGCTGCCTCTTGGTTTGGTTAGGTGGTTCTTTGGTCTTAAAGTTCATTGCTGATGTAGTGCTGACCCTACATTAATAGTCCTGGCACTTTGGGTAAATTGGCTATGCCAAGAACTATATTTTTTGATTTTCAATTTTGTTTCTGTGATCACAGACTTAATGAAAATGTTAGGAAGTAACTGTAGTCAGATCAATGTAAGTGGACTGTATTCATTGTAATTGGTTTCTATCTATAGAACTGTAAAAAAATAAATAATCTTTAAGGACAGTCTAGGAGCAGCTTGGGTTTCATGCTTTTCTAGCAGAGGCAATATTTAGACCTTGTTATTAAATTGCAATGTCAAGTTTCTCAGGAATATTGAAATTGCTGACCAGAAGATTGAAAAAAGGCAGAACCCAAATTAAATACCTGGTTTCAAATCTCTTGTGTACACTGATTCTTATTGTGCAAGCCTGATGTCAGCTTTTGTACATTATTAACCACTGTTCCTTTAGCTGATAAATAGCCCTTGGTAAGCTTATGGTTCAGTGCAAATGCTAAGTGGTTAAAGGTTCCAAATAACCGTAAGCATTTCCTCAAAAAGGTGAAAAGAGTCTTTTCTGCTGCTCTGACTCATACATATGGTTTGGAGCTATCTTGCTTGTTCCCCAAGAGATTTCTGCTCAGTTTCAAGTTGAACCCAAATCTTTTTATTTGGTAACTGCCTCTTAAACTAGTTTCTACAATGCTTTTATCACAGTAACTGCTGGAATTTTGGTGTTGATATTCAAAGGTGGGTTTGTAACATCCCCAGTGTAGGTTGCCTGATTAGGTTTCTTCTGATCTTATGCTCCATGCAAGCCTGCAGCCCCTTACACCGTCTGTGGAAGAGAGGATTGGTATGTAGATTGCAGTGCTGTCTTGCTCATCGTGGAATCTGACAGTATCTCTGGACAGTGGCGGAACAGTGTGTGATGCAGAAGACCTGCATGCTCTGCTTCTGCCTGTTGGCTTCTGAGATGCTCTGATACAGAGAGTGAAATCCTCAGCTGAGGCTTCCCATGCTGTACCAATGGCACAAGCAGCAGCTGCTCCCAGTGCTGTACCAGGACACACGCACACATATTTCACTCTTCTGCCTTCCACGTGCTTCCACTCAAACACCCACCTCCAGTCCCATGTCTCTCCACCTCTTGCCTTCCAGGTCTCCAGACTGGCTTCTCATAGTCCCCCTGTACTGGTCCCCTGAGCCAGTGTTGTGCCATGCCATGCCCCCACTGCTCCTGTGCAGAGTGTGGGCTGTAGCACTGCTGGGCTGTGCCATACTTTGCATGGGAAGAACAGGAGCTGGAATAGCAGCTCCACTGGCAGGGCGCACCTCTGCAGGGCTGTGCTGTGGCTAAGGGCGGCTGTTTGCTGGCAATACAAAGTGTGGAGGTGCCCGTCTGTCACTTCATTAAACCTCTCAGAACTTGATTAATTTCCCTTTCAACTGAACTCTTCAGTAACAAATGCATTATAGGTTTATATAGCAATCTAGCACTTCTGAGCAGTATGATGCCAGATCTTTTAGCTGATATAGAGCTTTTGCTGTGAAGCATTCTGTCTTAAGAAAAGATTACAATGCTCATTTCAAGGTCCTTTACTCCACTTTCGAGGAAGAGGTGACTCATGTTTTTACACCGCATTATCTGCCTAGCTACATATCCAACTTGGTGGAACAGATACTCCTTAATCTTTTATTTCCATTATCTTTTAAGTGTTTGTGTTTCTTTGCAGGTGCTTCTGGCAGTTGGCTTTTGTTATGGATTGAAGAACCCACAACAAGCTATTGTTATTTTGTTATTTAGACAATTATTCTGTCATCCAGTGAATCCCTCCCTATCTGGGAAGAGGAATTGCGGGGGGAGGGGGGGGGGAAGGAAGGGGAGGGATTGACAGAAACTTGCGTGTTGAAATATAAACAGATTTAATGGAATATTAATACAGAATCACAGAATGATACGGGGTTGGAAGGGACCTCTGGAGATCATCTGGTCCCACCCCTCTGCCAAAGCAGGTCTACCTAGAGCAGGTTGCACAGGAATGTGTCCAGGCAGGTTTTGAACACTTCCAGAGATGGAAATTTCACTTTTCTGGGCAGCCTGTTCCAGTGCTCTGCCACCCTTAAAGAAGTTCTTCCTCATGTTTAGATGGAACTTTTTAGGTTCAAGTTTGTCTGTTACCTCTTGTCCTGTGACTGGGCACCACTGAAAAAAGACTGGCCCTATCTTCTTGACACCCACCATTTAAGTATTTATGGGCATTAGTAATATTACAGAACCAATATTGATACTGCTACCAATATGAAATAGACAAGGTATACAATCAGCTAGTTCTATCAGTAGGAAGCTATGCACTCCCAACAGTGAGCAGCAAATTTTGGACACCGAGCATTGCAGATTTGGGAAGAAGGGAAAAGCTCAGTAGGGCAAGGAGTTCTCAGGGTTGCATCCATCGCAGAGAGGAAAAGCTCCTCAGCAAACTTAATTTATATTGAATGGTATGAAATAATACTATTGGCCAGCTTAGGTCAAGTGTCCAGGTCTCATGGTCTCATTCCTCCGCATCCCTGCACCTGGTGAGCTTGAAGACATTAAGGTATTGAAACCCACATACTGTGGCTGGCTATGAAGTAAATATTGTCACAAACTTGGGCACTAGGGTCTTCTGAAAATGCATTCCCCCCCCAAGAATTAGAAGAGGACTTAGTGAAAAGTAAAGTTACTGAAGGAGAAATTAATCGTATGCCTCTCACACAAGGACAGCTTTATAAGGACAATACTTCCCACATTCTGGTGCTAAGGTCACTGTGCTCAGTTGTTGTCCCAAGGCTACATCTTGCCAAGCTTCTACCAGTTCTAGGGTCGCAATTATTTTATAAAACTTCAAATGCTGCATATAAAATCAGTGTGGTTCCCTGGATGCTAATTCAACAATGTGAGCTTCAGCTCTGACAGTGGACAGGTTGGTTTCTTGTTATGTTCTTCATCAGAACTATGTTTAAATGTGGTACAGGCAAGAATTTCTGGTTTGTTACTATTTCTCCCAAAACCATGCTTGATCAACAAGGCCAGTTGTGTCCTTAAACTCCTTCAGTTGTCTCTTGGTGAGGTGACCAGTGCATGCAAGTCTTCAGCAAACATGACTGCTCTAAACACTGACTTTATAAATAAAAATAAGCACATGCAGACTTTAATTTCTACCAATATTACTGATTGTTCTTTCCTTGCTGGTTTCTTTGGAGTGGCTCTGGAACATGTACTTGGCCTCTGCTGCAGACACAGCATGACTGCTGTGAGGATGCTGTGGGAAGTAAATGGGAAATAAAATGAATGTCAACTTGTGATACTCTACTCAGTATCAGCATTTTGTGAGCTTAGCAGTTTGGATTACACTGAACAAACAGTATCTATGCTTCTGTGCTGCTCAGTTTTCAGAGGATTCATTGTCTTTGTCAAAAATCACAGAATTTTTAGAGTTGGAAGGGACCTTAAAGATTGAGTTCCAGCCCCCCTGCCATGGGCAGGGACATCTCCCAATAGAGCCGGTTGCTCAAAGCCTCATCCTGCCTGGCCTGGAACATCTCCAGGGATGGGGCATCCACAGCTTCCCTGGGCAACCTGTTCCAGTGCCTCACCACCCTCATGGGAAAGAATTTCTTCCTAATATCCAATCTAAATCTCCCTGCTTCTAGTTTAAAACCATTACCCCTTGTCCTATCACTATGCTTCCTGACAAAGAGTCCCTCTCCTGCTCTCCTGTAGGCTCCCTGCAGATACTGGAAGGTTGCTGTAAAGTCTCCTGGTAAATAGTGCTGGTCCAAAAAGGTAGACCTGATTAAATGTTTGATCCAAAATAAAAGTTGCCCATACAAGGTAGAGCCTTCATTGCCTGTGAGTGACCCCAGTATATATAGGTGTCTATGTAGAAGTCATTATTTATGGCAAGCTTAGAGAGGTTGGTGGCTGTGGAGAATGTGTTCCTACTAAGAAAGAAATTACTGTTGGTAATTACTGATCATTAATTACTTTCTCAAAAAAAAAATTTTTTATAGAAGCTTATCTCAAATCAATCAAGTTTATGGTGTAAGGAGCTTCACTCTTGGTATCTGGACTGGACAGTCACAGTTCTAGGGTGAAAATAAATGATGCACTTGCAGCATAAGATGACTATCTTTTTTTGATGCCTCTTCTGTAGCAGTACAAGGAGTTTTTCCTTCAGGAAAAATAAAGTATTTTATGGCTGAGATGCCACCTGGGTCAGGTCTTGCATTCATCCAAGGCCACTGATGGCCTACCAGTCAGCTGACCATGTTGTAATGTGCTGTGTTTCTGTCATTTTTAAGTCAATAGCAAAACCAGACAAGTGTTTCAAAAGTAAACTTGCGGAACTCATTTTCATTTCAGCAGAATTTCAGCATTTAGCACTGTATTGCAAAAATAATTGTGATAATTTGTTTCTAGAAGGTTTGTGTTTGTTAATAGTAAAGGAACTGGCTACCCACGTCAGTCTCTGGATGCCAACTGAAGTTGTCTGGCAAGATGAAATCGTCTGTCTCAGTGCAGTCCCAGCTGGCCACTGAAACAAGGCTGCCACATAATTGGATGCTATTGGCAGGGTTGTGATTGATTTTGCAGTTCTCCTTTCTTTTTCTGAGGCTTAATGTAAGAGCTGTGAGGGAAACTGAATCCCATACCTTGTCGAAAGGGTGGTCTTACAGGATAAGAATCTTGCTTGTGCATACGTTGCTGCACTTCAGTAGGGTTGATGTCCTTTGAGTCACAGGCCAGCAGCCATGGAGATGGTCATCTGTATGCATATCCAAGCTAGAAAAACAAGTATTTTAGAGATGGAGTAAATTTTTTGGCTTGCTCTCCAGAAATAGCAAGCACTGTTTTTTTAAACCAGTAAACTCCAGACTGCCTCTTAAAGAGGCACTTACCAGTGCTACAGAAGTTAGTTTTGCAAACACTACAAGTGATTTGGATAGTTTCACCTACCCAGGTAGCTGAGGGTGCGTGTCACCACTGTGCTTAAAACAGTAAAAGTGGGGAATCTCAAGTATCTCATGTTCTTCCAACACTGTACAGATGAAAGGTGGTATAGCTATTGCTAGTCATTAGGTGTTCACTGAAGTTTAATGCACTAGTTCATGGTTTGGTATCTGTTAGAATTCTCTGATGTTAATACTAGTGCCCCTGCTAGCGAAGCGTGCTAGGAAGAGCTGAAGTGAGCAGTGCTGTTGAGAGGCAAGTAGAAACAGTAGGTACTGGTGGAGGATGATATGAATTGGATACCTGTATATTTTTCCAGTAAACACTGAAGTCTTCTACAAGCTTGCCTGGCTTTTTTGCAAGGTGGCACGGAGTGACTCATTTAGTTATGTATATTCAGAAGATTCCAAATGTGGTGCTTTCCTAGAGCAGAGGATGTTAGAGGAGGAGGCAGCAGCACAGGGTTGTGATAGACCCTTTTCCACTTTCCTCCTGGCTGTGGTCGCTGAAAACTGTGTGCAAAGAACAACTGGTTTTAATGCAGAGTATAGAAGAAATTGGGCAGATACTACTCTGCTGTTGGCTTTACCTGATCTTTGTCCAGCAGTTTCTTGATCCCTTTGATCTGAACTGTTTTAAGGAAAGAAACTGTCTAAAAGGTAAAACTGTACCTATGCAGGAAAAGAAGTCAGGGCAGAAGTTGGGGTAGAAGAGACATGCTGTCAAAGCTGATATAAAGAAAAGGGATCGGGGTGTGTGTGACACAACAGTCTATGTTGGGGAGAGCCCTTGACAGCACTTTATGCATCATGCTGGATGCCACATCTTCACTGGTGCTTGCAAGTCCAGCTGTGAAACTCTGGTCCATATTAAATGGAGCTTCAATAGTGACATACAGTAATCTCTTGTGACCCTTAAAGCACATGTTTATGTTAATCCTTCTTTTGTTCTGGGGTGTGACCTTATTGTCACGCAGTAAAGCAACTAGCTTGTCTTGACTACAGCGATCTGGGTTAGGACAATCCCTTTTAGATGACTGTTTCCAAAACTCTTTTAAATTCTGTATACCTCGGGTATTGCTGAAAAGCCATTTTTTTGACTGGACTTAAATTGATTATTCATCTGAATCTGAAATGCTGGGTGAGGTTCTGGTTACCCATTCTGGAAATGCAGTGTAAGCAGAAAAGGTAGTGCTGGACAAGAAGGCCATGCTGCAGTGTAGGACTGCCTCTGTATGAAGTGACTCTAATTAGATAAATGCCTTAAGCTCAAAGTTATTTGGGGGAGGGGAGAAATAGGAGAGGTCTACAGTATCTCAAATGGAACAGAGAAAATGAACTGGGAGTGATAGTATGAAACTTGATAACATCCAGAGGAATACCCAGGCAGCAGATTCAAGCAGAAAGAAGTACTTTGTCATGCAATGCACAACTTAAACTGTCAGATTCATTGCCAGGATGTTGTGGGGGCCAAGAGTACAGCTGGGTGTCAACTAATGAAAGAGAGATCCATCAATAGCTATTTAACACTTTGATCCAGATGCAATATCTGGCTTTGAAAATATGTACACTGCCTCTTACAATAAGCTGGGGAAAATATACTGGAGACAGCAGCACTCTGTACTTGTCATCTTTCTGTTATTCTTTCCTTAAGCTGCCAGTACCGACCGCTGTTGGAGTCAGGCAACTTGGCTATACAGATCTCTGTGACCCACTTAAGCTGTTCATGTATTATGAATAAGCTGTAATACTGATAGCTGTTTAGCAGACTCATTATGAGTCGCTTGCTGTGATCCTGAAGGTCATGAGTTGTCCAAGGACTGCCCTTTGGGAGGCAGCTGCCCTGCCTTAACCTTGCAGAGATCGTGCCAGTGTTTCCATCCAACCAGGCAAGGGGAATCAGCATTCAGGGTAAATCAGGGTCTTCAGTGGCATAAGATGGGCCATCACTAGCACTGGAAATGGGTGCCCTGAGGTCAGTTGTTGAATTCTTTTTTTTCTTCCCTGCCTCAGTATATCTGTCCTAGAACAGATAGTAGAAAATGGAACAATTCTACCATTAAGACAGTCAGAGGTGTTTTCTGTCAACAGTATAAAAGGATTTCCCCCTCCCCCCCCACCTTAGCAAGTCAGATTAACCCTAAGAAACAGTGTACACTTTGTAAAGCAGAGATTTCTTATTGGGAAATGTTGTTTCTAGCTTTTCCACATCAGCTGTGAAAACATACTGCCATCCAAGCTTTGCAAAATGATTCTTAGAAAGGCCTAGCAATGAATACTTGGCATACAGAGGTTTGATATATTGAGAGCCAGGGTTAATATTATGGAAGACTGTCCTGGAAAAGCCTTTGCGAAAAGGTGCCGGGAAAGTGGGGGAGCAGTCTCCCATGGCCCCTGGGGTCTGACTTGTTCTGGGACAGTTGATGTAGCTGATAACCTGCCAGTTTGTGCTGTGGAGATGATGGACAAGCTTTCCCTGAATAGCTTGATATAAATCAAGTGAGCCTGAAAATGCCAGCACCAGTGATAGAAAATAGTTGTTCAGTTTTGGAAAAGGCAATGTTCTTTTCTGCCTGTGTACCCCTGCTTCACAGCTAATTGAATCACTAAAAATTTGCCAAGCAGAACCACTGATCTTTTTATGCCTGCAAATGGCAGAAGCGGGAGCTGTTTCTAGGTGGGTTTGATGAATGGCAGGCTGCCAGCAGTGGCATCCATCTTATCTGAGATAATGCCACAAGCAGCCTGAAAGCCATTTCTGACAAATCAGCCATATGTCATGCAGGGCTGACTGGGGAGCTTTTACAGGAGCAGGACTATGACCGGTGTGGCAAGCAGTCTTCTGTGGCGTGTTTCCAAAAGCCCTTCCAGCTGTCATCCCTTTGCATGGAAGCCACAGCATCGGTGGTGCCCTGATCAAACAAGGGCTGTGAGAGCCTGGGACCTGTAGGTGTTTTGGCCTGCTGGGTAGGGAAGAAGGGTTCTTGTGCTGTATCTCTCTTCGCTTTAGTGCCAGTTGCTTGGCTGCAATAACATTTCCAATGGGTTTGCCTGACCTAATAGCTGGACCTGTGGCTTCCCTGCAGCTGGGATTGCTGTGGTCCTGTGTCCTGGCCATGGAGGATGACTGGCGAGTAGCAGAAGTCAATGTGAGGGAAGGTAAAGTTAATACAAAGAAGGGTGATGTCTATCTAGGCTCTGACAAGGGCAGCTGGGTTTGCAGTAGTGGTGGGAAAATACTGACTGTCTCCCCTGCTAGCTCTAAGTGTGTCCTGTCCCTCCTGAGGCTTGCTGCTTCATGTCCTGACTTTGATATTTCCCAAGCATGGCTTTATCTTTCTTATTTCTCCATCCTTAGGGGAACCTTGGCACAGATGTCAGCAGCCACCAGAAACCACCAAAAGCTTTTGTGCAGTTGAAATGTGCTTTGCCATGCTTCATCTTAAGGACTAAAGGCACTGCTTGTAATTCTGCACCAGGCTCCACTGGTTTTAACCTAGTTTCCACTTTGCTTACTTTCCCTACTGTCTTTACAAGATTGCTGCACACAACCAGAAGATTAACGGGAGCTCCTGAAGGTCTGCCAGCCCTCCAACGTGCAGCAGTATTCCCAAAACTTTTTAAGAAATGGGTTTGTATTTCTCCAGGATGGAATGTAAACAAAGAGCTGCTAATAAAACAGTGTGTAAGGTCTTATTCAGTTTTATATAAATCCTGAGACCACATCTAAAAATAGTGCCCTGTTTTGCATTCCTCAGAGCAGATTCACAGCATACCTACATCTGCCATGAAATGCTATGCTGGTAACAAACCGAACTGCTCGGGAGTTGTATGAAAAGTACTGAGAACTCAATTTAATTTTATTAGCCTTACAAAATATATATCAACTGTCATGTTAAATATTTAAACACATGGAATGGACCGCAGCCTTGATACTAGCGGGAGGCATCCAGTATGGGAAATGGCCTAGAGGTGTCCATTGGAGAAGTACAAGCTTTGGCTGCCTGCGCTGAAGCTGGTGGGATCTGGAGCAGGCAGGAGTGTGGGGAAGCTGGATGTAGATCTAGCTGATGGGTTTAGTCCAGGAAGGAGTGAAAGCATAAAGACAGGCAATTGCTATGCATTCTGTATATTATGTTAGGATTCAAGGAGAGGAACTTTTAACTCTAAGGCTTGTGCTTGTGACGCAAGTATATAAGTAGATAGGGCTCAATCCTGTAAGGTGCCAGTGCTTAATGCAGAGCCTGTAATCAGTCTTCTTAGTTTAAAGCACTTAAACTCTTTCCTGCCCTGTGTCTGCTTACTTACCATCTCTCTGAGCTGATCTCATTGTCATGTTTTTCGGTAGTGGAAAGTCTGACGTAATGTAACATTTGTCAAAATGATACGGCTTTAGCTTTAAAGTGTTTCTTACCCTTAAATATTGACTAGGAGATTTTAGAATGTAGTGTGGTGTCCGTGAAAGTATGTGGTTAATGGTACAATAGAACTTGCATGCATAGTAATATTAAATACAGTGTGTAGCAATGTTAAATACATCCTGCAATGAGTTTTAAGAACAAGCTAAATCCACGTGGAGCCTGGATCTTTAGAGAACGTTTAATGCTTATGCCTTGCTTTCTGCATGCACCTTCAGGGCTGGGAAAGCTGTTTCTTCACTGGTGACGCCTAAAGCATCTGACATGCCTCCCATACGTATTGACTGCTCTAGTTATGAGGTTTTCTGTAGGTTTGCCCCTTCATACCTAGTAGAAAATAGATGTGCTTGTTTAGCTTTTGGAGAAGGTGCTCCAGAGGAGCTTGGGATGAGGAGGTGGCTGCCATCAACACCAGCTTTCCTTGTCAGGCATGCCCTGTCTGGTACAAGGCATTGACCTCAGTCCTGCGCAGACACCGGCTTAGGTGATGACTCCTGTAGAAGAGATCAGCAGCGGAATCTTTTTAAAGTATTTTAACATGCTTGAATAACTGCTTGCACCGTGGTATGCGTCCTCTGACCCCTGGCCAAAGCTCTGAATGTGAAGTACAGGCTCAGTGTCTCTGAAAGGCAGACTCCTTCCTTCTGAGCCTATGCGCGATTTAGGAGCCCAACCCAACTCATACCGAGAAGTTTGGCCTTCTGTTTCTAAAGTCATCCTTAACTCTTGAGCTTCCTTATGTGCTAGGTGTAGAGTTTTTGTTTTTCATGAAAGGTGCTGCTTCCTCTTTTGCTGCTGTAAGAGGGCTGGAGCATGAGGCAGAGGAGCGTGCCATTGCATGCAAGAGGTAGGAAAAGGGTGTTTGAAAGTATCTTAAGCCGTGACTACTGCTGGTATTAGCACAGGCTGTAGGGAGCTGCATTTCCAGTGAACAATTAGAAGGTTTGAGGATCACCCCTCTTGAAAGGAACCAGGACTCTCCTCAGCATCCAGTGTGGTCTGTCTTTCAAGCACGAGTTCAGGCTCTGCTTTGAGGTGAGACCTGGCATGAGAAGAGGGAGTTTGTCGGAGTGCATCTGTACGTGGCCCAAATTCTGAACTTCCAGTAAGACTTTTTCCCAAGCTGCTCTATCAGCGGGAGTTGCATTGACCTAGCAGGGATGCCTGGAAAGATGCTCCCAGGTGTGAGCTGTTGAGGCCTACAGGTGTCTGAAGTGCTTACTGTGAGACATTAGTCACACTGAGAAATGGCCTTGTCTGGCTGTAGTGCAGACCTGTGTGGTAAGTCAGTAGAAGAGACCAGAAAATGTGGAAACTGACTTCCTCTGTCCATAATGAGTTGCACTTTTAAGAACGTGCATGAAAAACCTGCAGGTCTTGCCTAATGCTCCTAAGCAGAATTTTCACCAGCTAGGTCATCTTGATAGAAACGCTTGCTGGAAGTACCCCAGAGCTTGTGGAAAACCTAATTCAGTGTACTTGGAGGGTCAGACATTTGTTCTTTCCGTAACGCTTCCTTCTCTGGAGTAAACCGCTCCAACACCCTGCTGTGGTGGTGTCTTACCAAGCTGTTTTCTGGGAAGTGAATTTTTTGGTGATACCTTCAGCAATGTAGTTTCCAAATTCAGTTAATCTCGGGGGAAGCAGTCTTTTAGCGTGGAAGCCAACCAGACACCCACAACAGCAGAGGGAAGAGCTGAGTTATTTTAAAATTCTAAAAATTAAAAAGTGTTTTTTTCAATTGCATTCCTGGGTCTTGGCCTGAACAAGGAATGGAGGTGCCAAAATACTGCGAGAGCGTCTGTTGTTGCAGTATGTCTGGCTGAACCAGAAGCAGGAAATTCTTGTGAGAGCCTGTCTCATGAGATTGCCAGCCAGCTCTGAGCCTTGCTGGGCGAGAGCGTGAGGTGGGAATGTGGTCGAGGGAGAAAGAGTTGAAGGTGGGTAAAATGGCTCATTAGAAGCGATAGCAGACTTTGCGTCTGTGGAGGTGGCGGTTTTCTGTTTTGAACATCAAAGCAAGTCATGAATACGCAAAGCAAACTTGGATCATCCTCCTCCTTCCAGTGGTGGAGGAAACAAGGAAAACTCGCTGTATGGGTTGAGTGAGCGGCTCCTCTGCCAGAGCCGCTCTGCCTTTGGGTCTCCCTCTGGCTTGAAGGGGGCCAAACCCAGCCCCCTGGTTCGTAACATCCTTTTTAAAACTTGTAGGTCAGGAATTTTTTCTTACCCTAGGCTAGACTGCTCTAAAACTTTCCATGTTGTTGTGTGCAGGACTTCCTTGACAGAAGCAGGGATGCAGGCACTGCAGTAAGAGCCCTGGTGCTTTAACCCCCCTGGTTCAGTAGACTTATTCCACCTTGGCTCCATTTCAAGACTGTTTAAAAGGCTGTAGCCAGTCTATGCTGCTGCTTTCAGCGTTACTGCTCCTGGTAGAGCTGTAACAGTGGGAAACTTTAAAGAAAAAGGACATAATGGAAACTGATTAGAAAAGTGGAGAAAGGCAATGCTTTATTGCACCCTGAGACTAAAGAAAGGGAGGGGGGAGGGTAAGGTGAGGCCTTAAAAGGCAAGTATTCGATCACAGCAGGGCAGGAAATAGCTTTAGGAGAAATTTTTCTTTGGTCCGTTCATAACCTGGTTTGTACCTCATTAACTTTCTGTTAGGGTGTTTTTTTCTTCTGAAATCCAGGGTAGCTTATTCCCACTGAAGTCAATGTGAAGAGTCATTCAGTACCGAGCAAATGAATCTTCTCGTACAGGTTAAGCAAGAGAAGCTCCCAATGTTGCTCTCATCCTAAAGGGATGAAAAGTTCATTGAGGATGTGCTGATGCTGTGTGCTTTATTTATTCCGTTTCTGTAAAGGTGCAATAAGCTTCTCAGAGGTACCTTTTTGATGGCGCTTGCACCTTTTTTCTGTAATACATTGGATGTGCAAATGACAAGCCCTGTGAAACCACTTGCACTTTTGCTACTGGTTGGATTATGCCTGTTATATTGTTAGAAGCCCATGGCTTTTGAAGAGATTGCCCTAAAAGCTGCATGGCTTAAAATGTGCCTGATTGCTTAAGATCTTGGAATTTTTTCTCTTTTGGCCATATCCTGCTTACCTAACAAATCCTGGTTTGTGGAACTGTTTCTCTGCATTGCTAAAATTGGACTCCAGGTATTCTAAACTGTGCTTCACTATATCCTTTAGGAAAGACAGCTGGGGTTTTGTCTTGCTGATGAAGCCTAATTTGAGTGACTTTTCCTCATCAAGCCCATTTAATTAAAGATTCATTACGTTCTGTATAGTGTAACAGTAAAAATGCAGAAGTGTCCCCTGGGCAGCCAGCTGCCAAAAGGGAGGGATTAGCTGTGACAAATAGGGTCAGAAGCTGTGGGATTAATCTGCAGTGAGCAAGATACGGGTTTGATATAAGGGGGGAATGGGAGGGACAGTGAAGTGTTAGAATACACTGTGTGGATGTCCAGGGTCTTTCCAGTTCTGGAAAGCAGGGTAGGTGTGCATCCATAGGATGCACTTATCCTGCCTGTGGATAGGAGTGTAGATCTCTCACTGGCCTCTGCTGCCCTCTAAGAAGATTAGTGTAGACAGCACAAAAGATTGAGCACGGGCTTTTGCAACCTTCCTCAAAGCCTGTAGGGTTTGCAGTTATATGGGTCTCATCAAGGAATGAGGAAACAGCAACCCAGACAGTGGAAATCCATAAAATGATGCACAAGACTTGAGACAGGAACACTGGTCATACCACCACTGCTTGGCTTGTTTTTCTGTCCTTGTATAACAACTGTGTGTATATATGAGGATAGAAGTGTTTTCTCAAGTAGCTGTTCAGCCACAAATGACCCACTGAAAGCCTTTTGTGCCAGAATCCTAGGTGGCAGTTGCTTCATGCTGGAGAAATGCTTATATGATTCCCCAAAGTGGTGCCATGGAGCATCCACACAGGCCATTAAAATGTAGATCCAACTTCTTCAAGGCAGGAATGAAGAGTTATGTACTGGGTTTTGGGAGGCTTAGGCTTGGGTTTGGGTTTTTTTTTTGCTCGAAGTGAGAGAAAAATTGATGGGTCTTATTTGTAATTTGTATTTGAAAAGAAGAATAAATTAGATGGAGAGGGGCATTTCAATATAAATCTTGTAAGCCTGGGAAAAAAAATCCAGGCTACATTTAAGAAGCTTGTTTGTATTCTTTCTGAAGTGCCCATTATCTTGTTTGCTTTGATTGAGATGGAAAATCTTAAATGGACAAATAAACTATAAGGAAGCCTAGCATCACTGGTCAGACCAGCCATTCTGCAAGGAGCCTGCTGAAAACCAACACTTATTTCTTCTGGTCCAGGTTCTTCCCATCTGCTCCGGTTTGCTTTTTGCTTAATTGGGTAGGATTTTTGATATTAAGGGCAATAAAATAGTAAGTGCAGTTTCTTCTCTAGCATGAGTTTTGTGGCTCTCTTGCTCAGTTCCTTAGCATTTGAAGGCATTTTGGTTCTCTACCTACTGCAGCTACCCATTGATGGCGAGGCTTGCCCTCGCCAGCTGCACTCCAGCAGAGCTGTGCCACCAGGGAGCCCTGCCCTGGCACTGCCATGCCATGTGCCAGGATCCCAGGTGGTGACAAAGCAGCAGTGGGGAGCCAGCAGCTCCCCTGCTTCCAAAGAGACTCTCAGGAGAACCCATAGCTTCCCTTGGCCAAGCTGGCTGGGCAGAGACCGTTTTCTGTCCATCCACAGCAGATAATGAACACCCTGAGCTGCAGAGGTGTTGGAATGAGTAATTAATTTCTGTAAGAGCACTTGAAAGCTGTTGTTTTATGAGCCAAGTGTTTGTTGATGTGACTCTGGATTTCAGCTGCATGCAGGAATGGAGAGACGCAATTACATCTCCATTCTGTAATCTGTGTCTTCCACAGGTGGCTTTATCAGCATTCCGCTCTTCTCAGTATTTCCACATTTTTGGGAGGTGTACCTGCACATGAGATTTATGAGGTTAATTTGTCTGTTTTTGCAATTAATCCAGAGTAGTCCCAAGTCTCTGTGGCTTCCTGCACAACAGGCCTTTGCATGGCATCGTAGAATCATCCAGGCCGGAAGGGACCTCCAAAAGGTCATCTGGTCTGACCTCCCTGCAGTCGCAGGGACACCCCCAACTAGACCAGGTTGCCCAGGACCTCATTGAGCCTCACCTTGAATATCTCTAGGGAAGAGATATTCAAGACCTCAACCACCTCCCTGGGCAATCTGTTATCCCCCTTTGCTGAGCCAGACCGCATCCAAACACATTCATTCACAGACCTGAATACTACAAGTTTCTGCTCTCCTGTTATGTTAGTGAAATTCCTTAGAAATAATCATGTGGAGGGGTGATACAAGTTCTGAGCTCCTATCCTCTGGTAGGTCCGAGTTCCCTATGCAGGACAGCTTGATGCACCAGTGTTATGGTTTGCAGAACCCACAATTTACTGTTGTTCAGACAGTTATTCTATCACTCAATGATGACCCTTCCCCACCTGGGAAGTAGAATTGGGGGGAGGAAACCAAGGAGACGGAGGGGTTGAAATATGGACAGATTTAATATAATGAGACTAAATAATTGACATTAATAATGCTACAGAACCAATATTTATCCTGATACCAATATAAAATATACAAGGATTATACTCAGCCAATTCTGCCTAGGAGGCTGTGCATTTCCAGTAGGGGACAGCAAATGTGGGACGCTGTGAGTGCTACAGCTTTGGGTGGAAGGGAAGGGCTCAAGGGTCCGACACCAGGGCAAGAAGTTCTCAGGATTGCAGCCATCAAGGAAGAGAGCTTTGCAGAAAACTTTCTGATTTATATTGAATGTGACCTTCATGGTATGAAATAATCCTGTTGGCCAGCTCGGGTCAAGTGCCCGGGCCTCGCTCCTCCACATCCTTGTACCTGGCTAACTTGACAGCACTGAGACATTGAAACCTGCATACCTTAGCTGGCTAGAAAGTAATTATTTTCACCAACTCAGACTCTGGAGTCTTTTAAAAACACAATTTTCCCAAGCATTAAAGAGAACTTAGTGAAAAGTAAAATTACTGAAAGAGAAATTAATCCTGTGTCACTCAAACCACGACAACCAGGATTTAAGTATATAAATCCTCTGTGCAATACTTGGAAATAAAAATTTATTGCACATTTGGGTTTGCTTCCTGTTGGATCCAAGGTCTAGAGCAGCTCTGTTGTACCTGGTTTCTCTGGCTGAGCTGAGGGTGTGCACAGGTTCTTCAGGGACCTTAGGATCTTTTGCACCCTGATGTGTAACAGCGTGCAGGGATCTCCACACTACTTTTAATGCTGCAGTAGATCTTACGTGGGGTCTGATTTGCAGCAGTGTGAGCCCCAGTAACCGATGAAGGATGGAAGGTAGAGCACAAGCTTGTTCAAACACAGCAACTTCTTTCCCTCCCCATCTTCACCCAAGGAAAAAACATGTAGTGTTTCATAGCCAACAGTGAAAATACTGTGTTGGAAAGCTTAACCCTCCATATATTTAAACTGAGATTTTCTTCATTTTATTTTTAACCATATGCGTGGAGACCACCAATGTCCCAGGCACAAGCACTGCTCTGGGTGCTGCTCCCTGGAAGAGTGGGCAGAAAATTAGATATGTGAGACTTTGCAGGGAATGATCTGAACTGGTAGGGTCCTGTGGAGCATCCCTGTTATCATGGGGTTGTGTCACTTCTGCTCTGTGCTGGAACATTGCTATATGAAAATGATGAGACATCTCCCTTAGCTTGCAAAAGTTCACTAAGCATTCCCATCCCCAGTTGATAGGTTCTCATACAGATATATGTGTAGATGTGCATATGTGTACATAGTATATGTAATTATATATATGGTTACTTGTTCATTGTGAATGATACTGTAGGTTTTTATCACTGCGGGGAACTGCTCTTACGTGGTAATATCTGCTGAGAGTCAAGTCCATCATTGAGAAATATTTTCAGTCTTGATCTTAGGCAGGTCTTAAACCTGGGACGCAGAGGTAGGAAGAAGTATCCTAAATGATGACCCTTAGCTAACTCTCTGAAATAGCATGGTGTTCTTGCTGCTCACCTTTCCCTTTGATCCTTCTCCCTGACTCTATTCCAGGACATCGTGTGGAAAAAGGAAAAGTCATTTCCTTTAGAACTGGTTGTTTTTCTTCTTCCCATAGATGTTTTTCTTCCCTCCCTCTCAAGTTAAATGGGAAAACAAAGCATGCAGTATTTCTGCTGCAGAGTTAAATATTGATGAAGATTAAGATGCATTAAAAGACTGAGGAAATTCATGGGACAGGAATAAAAATAAACAAAATCCAGAAAATTAAAAAAAATGTTCAAATGTATGAATAGCCCTTTATCTTTCTGCCCCACTGCAATAAAAATGTTTTCAGCATCTTGATGCAAACCTTCCAGTTTCACTGAACTAGGGACAAGGAAGTGCTGTACAGTAACAGTTATGGGGGGAAAATGTTCTGTGCTCTGTTGGTCTTGGACTTCCTCAGAGTATTTTTGTTCCAGATGTTAAACTGTTTTCAGAAGCCTTGTTAAGTTGCCAGAACGTTAGATTTCTTGAAGGATTTTCCGAACCCCAGCTGATTATCACAACACGCAAGAATCCAAACTTGGGCTTGGCTTCGCCGCGCTGCAGCAGCTGCAGAAAATCTGTGCTTGGGTGCAGGTTTGCAGCGCCATCACTGAATGCCCTTATAGGGTAAAACAGGGAGTGAGGGAACTCTGCTCTGCTGCCTCGTACGACGCGGGATTCACGTCAGCCATTGAGTAACACAGAGTTCCCCAAAGGAGAAACACCACCACACATGTGCAGCGGCCCAGGCGGTAGCAGAGCTCCCAAAAGAGCTGCAGCAGAGCAAGTCAGCAATGGAAAAAATGACATCCCATCTGCCTCCATTCAGGCGAAGGATAGCCTGCTTGGAGCAGAGGCAAAATCAGTCCCCGGTGTATTTTGTTTCTAGATATAACAGTGCTTTTTTAAGCTGGTAGTATGTGGTGATGCTGGTAGTACATGGCACTGATCAGACATTGCTGCCTGACTGAAGTCGAATGCTGGATCCCCCTCCCATCCCTGGCTCCCTCCCTGACCAAGATGCCTGTGCCCCTGCTCCCTGTGGCCCCACTGCTCACATTCTTTTCAGGCTTTTGATCTAATCCTTATGGAAATAGACGGAAAAATCTCCTAGGCTCTGGTTTGTCTATTGAGAGCATTGTCGATAGGAAGCTTCTCTTTACAAAAGCAATAAATGCATAAGCACCTTCTACTTTACACCTGCTCCTCTCTTTACCTGCCTAATTTTTGTCCTTGTACATTTACAGAAACTCTCAGCTGTGGTGTTTTTGCATTTTATGCATCTTCCTGACACTCGCTGTACCTCCCCTTCTGCCTGTTTTGCTTTGAAGGGTCATCAGCTCATACAAGCAGAAATCTATGACTATCCTAGTATTAAAGACAGCGTGGAGCTCAATGGGCTCAAATTCCTTTCCCTGACCACAACCCTCTTTTCAGAGGTATATCTGCCAACCAACACGGACGCCCCGCTCTTCTGTGCCAAAGCAAGCTACTTATATAGCCAAACATATCTGCTTTACCTGGAAAAGTGCTGCTGGAAGCTGCTGGAGCGAGGCTCCTGCCTGCAATGGGAGAGATCCCCAGGCTGCTGGTGGCTGGGGCAGCCTGGTGCTGCCAGGGCGTGTTGCCGAAATGGTAAACAGATTTAGCGTGCTGCAGCTTTTCATTGTCTTGGGTCTGCGCCCAGTCTAAGGACCACAGCGTTCTTTCCTGGGAGCGATGAGGGGTCAGGACACTTGTGTGGTGCCTGGATGGAGCTAAGGGTGAATCTCCCACCTGATCGTTCCCTTACCTCAAAAGGGAGTTGGAGGACAAGACGTGCCCAAAAGACAGCAAAGAAAGGTGGATACAGTGTCTGTATTTTTAAATGGGGTTGCATTCAGCTGGATACCAAGTGAGTGGTGGCTTGAGGCAGTTAAAGTAGAAAGGGCAAGAGTGCCAGCTCTCATGCTGTGAATACTAACGTCTGAGGGAAGGGATGATAAAAAACAGAGTCCCAAAATGTAAGATATGAGTGGATGTAATGGATAAATTGCCCAAAAATAGAGTGAAAAGCTTTTTAGACCCTGAAAGTGGAAGTTTGTGCGAGAGATCTAAAGGGACTCTTCGCTGTAATGACATTAAGATGAGGCTAGGATGCTGGGAGAGGGCTGTCCCCATCTCCTGGGACCAGATCCTGTTACTCACGAGGGATTTCACTCTCATGTCCAGTGTGTCACAGGAAAAACTCCCACCATTATTCATCATTGCAGCCAATAGAGAAGGGTTTGTGACTTGCCCTCTGTCGCTTGGTGGCCTTGCTGTGTGGGACTAATCCCAGCAGAGCTTTTCCTGTTGTTTGTTGTTCTTTTGTTATTTTAAGTTTGCAATAGTATTTCATAAAGGATTTGCTTGAATCTGGGTTTATGTAGAAAGATATCCTACGTGGAAAGGATAGAGGAAGCTCTTCCAAAGCAAAATCTGAAGCTTGGAGTAAAACTGGTCAATGAAGACAGAAATTTGGGTGAAGAGATACAAACAATCCTGTCTCTGTTGTGGCAGTCTGGTACTCAACTGGGCTTTGGAGGGTGTTAAAGAGAGTATAGCAATGTGTCAGAATGGATATTTGCACTCTTTTATGCTGCTTCTTCCTATTCCCCTGTGACTCATGGATTGCACAGAGATCTCTAAATATTTTAAATGCCAGTGGGCTCCACAGCAGTACATGTGAGATTAAGCCCATCTTTAAATCAGTGTGACTCTGGATAGACTACCCCCTTTAGTGTCCTCCAGAGTCTTCCTTTTCCCATTTCAGAGCAACGGAAACGGAAGAAGCTGTCCCTTATTTACACAAACTGATGGATTTTAGCAGTTTCTCTTGAAAGGTACCATTATCCTAATTAAGTGAAATAACCACCGAAAAGTCTCAGTTATCATAAAATCGAGATGTCACAGTTCAATTGTATTTCCAGACTCGGGCAAGCTGCTGGAATGCATGCAGTTTAACTTTCCTCTATGATATAATAGTTTAAAAGAGATCAGGGTACATTTTACCATAGTGTCTAGCAATGTGAGTTTATTCAGACTTTTGGCAGGCAGTTCTGCACACTCTTGCTAAAACTGTGAATCATCCATTGTTGGCTGATTGCACTCTAGTTGCTAAGAGATCTGTCAAGTGCATACTGAGGCTTAATTCTACATTTGCTCTAAGAAGGACTAAATGTATTAAATTGGAACATGTCACATCCTTCCTAAACAAGTAATTAAGGCACTGCTATGAGCCTGTCTGATGGAGTGAAGAGAAGGAGCCGGGAACAGCTGGAAGATTTAACTTGGGTCGAGATTGGTCTCCTCTGTCTGGGAACACTAGACTTATTGCATGTTGGATTTTCACAACCTGATACATAGTGGAAATAGAAAGGGGAGGGAGACATTAAAAAAATAGAATTTGCAAAAGGACTTGTTTTTCGGTGTCCTTATATAAACCTCTTAAAATGATCTAATGCTATTTCACAAAGTGTAATTTTTAGTAATGGAAAGACAATACGTCAGTGTTCCCCAGCCCTCCTTGCCCCCCACCCCCTCCCAAGTGAACTCACTCCTGTTCACACTGCTCCTCCCCGGTTATCCCATCGCTCGGACGTGCTGTGTATGTGTTGCAGATGCTGCGTGCTTTCATTCAGGACAGTACCCTTTAATGTTTCTGTTTGCTAAGTACACCAGCAGAAGTGGTAAGTGGTACTGTGAGATATCTTTAACCACCTTGCCTGTCTGAAATAGTTGCAAGTTTTTCCAGGGAGGCCTTTTACTACCCGCAAAAAGAAAATTGATCCATTTGTCAGTAGTAAACCGAGTACGTCATCGGTTTCTGGGAGCAGACTCAAACATGTGTGGGGATGTGTGGCAGCATTTTAAAAGAAGTAAAAAAAAAAGTTCTTCAGGCAGGATTTTCAGACTCATCTGTTCCTAAAATTACATCATTTGCATTGGTATTAGCCACTATCTGAGAAATGCCTTAGTTTCTCACCAGGCTCTCTATCTTCCTCCCCTTCACTGAACAAGGAAGAAAAGTTGTGACATCTGTCAGCATTTTCTGATGCCTGGACTAGTTCTTTGGGGTTTAGCTTTTCACCCATCATCTTCACGTAGACCCGTGCCATCTGTGTTGGTAGGCTGCTCTCTGCCAAGCCATGAATACCCTCTGAAAGGAAGGGAAAGAGTTTAACACAATCCTTGCTGAGTTACTTAAATAATCAATTGTCTTCATTTAAAAATAAAAGCACTATCTCTGCATCAAGAATGGCTCCTGGTTTGGATTCAGCTTCTAGATGCTGTATTTTGTCAGAGCTTATTACTGATTTTCCGTTCCTTGTGAAGGTCTTCACAGACATAATTTTGAAGGCCTTTATAATCTTATCTTTGATCAGTGAAATAGATTGAGCTCCATGAAGGCTGCTTTGATTAAGGTTTTGGAAGTGCTGCTTTCTTCCCGCTGGCTCCTCTCCAAGCCCTTTGTGACTGTTGAACGTTCTCTGTGCGGTGGATGTGGTATTTGGAGTAACTGTGTCATTTGCGTGCTCTGGGATGGTGACTCTCTGCCTGCTGCAAGATGTTCCCCTGCTTATCCATCCAAAGGTCTCTTTGATTGCAGGGTCGTGGTTAAAGCCCGCGTGAGGACAATGATCCTGTGTGGTGGCTCAGTTTACAAAGCTGAACAGATGGCCCGTCCTCTGGCTGTGGCCTGAGGTCCTCACGCCAGCCCCACCGCCTTCATGGTGGCCATATGGCAGTGTGAGTTGGTCACCTGTACCTCTTGTGCCGTACTTCCTGCCGGTGACCTGGTTTGCTCACAGTTTAACACTCCTTTGGTCACTGACCAGCGATGATTGTGTGCCCGCAGGCTGTTTGTGTGAAACTTGAGTGACCTTACACCAATGGGTTTTTGTTTGAAACACACCTATTCAGCAATGATTTCCTTTCTCATCAGGTCTTGCAATGTGTGAGAACAGTCGATTTGCATACCAGCAGCAGTATCCACTTGTACATATTATTAACCTGGTGCTATCACTGCTATTGACTGTAGTTACCCTTTCATCCAAAGCTGTATCACACTATAAAAGATTGATTTTCTGTAAACACATGCTGAGTGGTGTTAATTATTTTATCCTTGAATTTCTCATTAGTCCCCTGTCAGTGATTTTGCACATTTTTCTGGCAGCGCCATTAGGCTGAACCCTCTCTAGGTGGAAATCATCCTGACCTGCTGTTTTAAAAGTACTTTCTAATAACTGCTGTTTAATGTCCTCCTTTGTTATGTTTGGGATGAAAATTACTCTAAATATTTATCTAGATTTTTTCCCTTCCAGAGAAGAAATATGTATGCAGTACTTTTACCTTCTTGGTGTGAATATTGAAAATTTCACCCTTACCAGGTAGTAATGAATCAGCACCACTGTTGCGATTCCTGTTGTTCCTCAGGTAGGGAAGCAAAGGAAGAAAAAAAGAAATCTTGATTCTGCTATCCAGAGATTATGATTAGGTCCTTTTGCTTTTATAAGTTCTCTTAATTTCTGATATATTGCCCTAAAACTTACTTATAATTGTTTTGGCTTCTATATCTGATTTAATTTCCCCTCTACACCAATTAACTTAGCCTTTATCTTTTATCCTTAATCTAGTATAGCATTCTTTCTAACCAGTGGGCTTTCTAGACATTTAATGACATTTTCTTAAAACTGCTCCTGGGCATTACTTATTTTTGGCATGTGAATTAGCTGCTTAATGATTTGGTTCAACGATTTCAGCTTTGTAAAAATAAGGCTTTTAAAAATTATCAATTCTTTGTGTTCATTATATAACTACTTTTACTTATTAGGGACATCCATTTTGTCTATGAAATCTGTTGCTTGTTTGGTGCATTTAAGCTTCACCACTTTACTTGCAAGTGGAAGAACATGAAGTGTTATCCATATTGTGAACAAATTATCATGCCTTTATAAATTAACATCCGCTAACCGTGTGTTAGGTTATTCAGGAGCTCCATCTTTCTGGTCATTGTAGTATGTGGTCACTGAAGGAGAAGCTGTATTTCTTCCTTTAGACCAAGCAAGAATTGAAAAGACTTGGTGTGTTCAAGTGTGTTGGAGACTTGCTTCCTACCTTCGCCCTCTTTTCAACCTCTTACTCTGCTGAAGTGGAAGATGGATCTGGAACAGGCCAAACAAAATACTGTATTCCATCTGCTTTGACCTTGCAGATTGTATTTGTTTCTGCAGCTTCCCTTCACTGTTGTGTAACTATAGTTATTGCTTTCTTTCACCAGCCAGAACCGGTAAGAAGACAGGCTTTCTAGCTTTCCCCTTGAGCACTTACCACTTGTAGGACAGCAAAAGCCTTCAGCAGTATGTAGAGACAATTTTTAAAAATGATGCTAACATCAACAAAGCATATAGCAGTCATTATTTTCACAGGTTTCCACTTTATTGCTTGACCCACAGATCTGTGTGTGCAGTGTAGAGTTACACCAGCCAGCAGAAGTCTCTTCCTATTGAAGAAGCTAAAAGACTTGCTCTGCAGTATGTGTCAGTCTTTGGTCTTCTAAGTGTAACCCAGTGATAATGAGAGCAAATGAGGAATTCTTGAGCTGTCTTCCTTACATGGGGGTATATAACTAGCAAGTTTTAGGACATCTTTGTTTTCTCCAGGATGCTTGCAGTAGATGTGCTGGGCTCCATGCTGCAGTTAAAGGCAGTTGTCCATAGACCAGGTGCTTATGGCAATTCCCCTTACTCTTGCCACACAGTGCAGACATGGTTTCCCTCTTCCCAGGTGGGATGACATGGCACATCCACAGCTGAGCCCTCTTGGTAGAGCTGGGGCTTGCCTCGCTGGGACTGTGGTCCTTGGGGAGGCTCAGTTACCCTAGGCAGCAGTGATGTCCTCCCCGGTAGGGCAGGAGCCTCCAGCAGCCAAAACCAAAAGCATCAGCCTCGGAAATATGCAGTTCAGCTCCTCAGTGTCAGGAGCACATTAAGTGGTTTTCATTTAACTTTTTCATGACTGACTGCTGCTCCAGCTCCAGGCTCATCTGTTGTTTGCAGCAGGTCCTGCAGGTACCGGTGGGCTCTGGCATGGGCTTTGTCTGGGAATGCCACAGTTACAAGCTGTCAGGTTGCTTCCACACCTCTAATGGTGTTGATATTACCTCTGGTGAGGTAATAGTTTCCATATAGTTACAATTTTATAAAGTTCAATATTTCCCTCTATTTCTGTATGGTGGTGAAGTTACATAGTACTGTGTGGAGAAAGGAAAAGCCATTAGGCTGACTATAAAGCAATACTGGAGTCTTCTGTATCATTGGTTCTTGGCTGTTACTCAAGCAGACGTGCTGCCTATTCCCACGCAAGTCTGGAAACAGGCTGCTCTTGCCTTGTGTCCATCAACCCTGCCACTGCTCTGTGCTCTGAGCAGCAGTGGGTTTGGGCTGGGCTCCAAACACGGGACCTGTTGGGAGGATGATGGCATCACCGTATCGCCCCCAGTCGGTGCAGGGTCCATGTGGAGCAGGCAGGAGGGCAGAGCTCGGGTGCTCCAGGGTGTAAGCCCTGGGGAGCATCGCTGCTGCTCTGTGGAGGGCACTGGCTTGGCTGCGGTGAAGCACGGGCATCTGCTGCCTTGGATATGGGAGGTGTAATTAGGAAATGTAGGTCATCAAATTCAATTAGCCCAGTGCACTGTAGCTGGGAAGAGTTCTTATTGGATTTACTCCCCTTTCAGAGTAGCTCTTATTAAATTATACCATAAGTGAAGTCCTAATTTCTAAGGTGCATTTAAAAGCCTGCAGAGAGAGATTTCCCTTCCCAAAGTAGCTGTTTGCAACACGAAAGAGTAAGGTATGGAAGCAGCTGTGTCACCAGCACAGCTGGAGTCCCATGAGGTGAGTAAGTGAGCGAGTAGGGATGGCTCAGTTGGCAAAAGCACACCTCGCCAAAGGAGGACAGTCGAGTTAGGAGCCTCACTGATAAAGTGTCTTTCTACTAGAAGAGCTTTAATTAAATAGAATCTTTTAACAGATTTTTACTTAGTTGTTACTTCATTCCCCTCCTCTCCCCTCTGTCCCTATGGATTACAGGTTTCCCTTTCTTTAAATCCACTTTTATTTTATGCACGTACAAGTGGGAGATGTTTATAGAATAGCAAAGTGCAGAGTAACAGAGTTGAAGACATGTCAAGGAAATATATTTGTTTTGAAAATGTAACACACTCCTGTGCCCCCAATTTCACTGCACTTTTAGCTGAACACCACATTTAGCTCTGTTGAAAGAATATTGTCTTGAGATATATAAAAGTGTGCAGCAGTTTGTTTGGGAGGGAAAAGAGCAAAACAATGAACCACGTTGCACCTGTTAGTGTTGGGGAAGTGTTTTCCTTCCAGGGATGCTGACATTTACATCTCCGCATTTATTGTACAAAATATAAAGGGACATTCTGGTTTCAGAGGGGACAGGATTTCATCTTTTGCCTCCTGCCTACAGCTCAGGTCCTGTGCTCAGGTTTGACCCTCCTAATTCTCACCCACGAGTAAATACTATCCACAAATATGTGTGGAGCTGTGTTGGTGATGCTTGCAGGTGATCAAAGCAACAGCAGTGTCTTCTGAGATTTGAAACGAAGAAGCATTAGACTAAGCAACTAAGCAATTTCTGATTTGGTTGGGTTTTTTTTTTTTTTTTTTTTTTTTTTTTTTGTTTTTTTTTTTTTTTAAGTAATATTCTAATCTGTGTTTTGGTTTTAAACTTGATCAGTACTCATCCATCATTGAGTGCTAAAAGGATGCATGTTGCTGTGCTGCATCTTCACTAAATTGCAGAAATAGTTTGAGGCAGTTGAGTAAACGTCAGTGCACTGAAACTCTTGCAGACTTCAAGGTAATTAAATGCAGAGAGCCCTTAAAGGAGTTCCTTTGGCTTGTACTTCATTAATATTTGTTGCATAGATCAGGGCTTTATAGATCAGAGTTTGTGTATGTGTGCCTTTTTTGTCTGGGTGGAATATCACTGAATGAAGGGCAGATGGCTACTTCTTTTTTTTCCAATCATATCTGTCATAAGCGCATCTGTCATAAATTCACAGTTTTTCAGGACTTTGGTGATGTATCACCAGTATCTGAAGATGGCGCTTGATCATGGGGCAGACAGGTGCCTTTCATGGCAGATCTGATGGCGAGGTTTTGGAGTCGATTTGGGAAAGCTCTCCTGCTCCCTCCTTGGGGCCAAGGGCATGGTTTTGTGTCTGGTGGGTCCTTGTCCCTCTTGGGTAGGAGAACTTAATGCTGTCACACAGGATGTTTAATCATCATAAGCTTCCTGTTCTATAACTCTCTGGTCTTGCAGTTTTATGGAGTAACTGTAGCCTGAGCCCCCTAAAACAGTAGTTGGGGGAGGAGGGGAGGCAGGGGGTGAGCAGGCTGGTTTAAAAGCAGGAGCTGTGTTTTGTTAGTGTCATTTTAATGAAATGTGTATGACAGTGAAGGAAGCCTGCCTACAGATGCTGGTATTTTGAAATTAAATAATATGGCTTAAAAATAAAGGTGAGAGGAGAGCTTGTACTGCAATCCTTCTGTCGCTAGAGGAATGGAAGGACAAGAGATGTCCTGTTGGAGCAGCCCAAAAGAGGCGGCATCCTCCTTCTCTGCCTCTGCAGGGTGTGCAGCAAGTGCCTTGGGTGGGACTAGCTCCCTCAACGATCCGTGAGGAGCTTGTCAGAAGAGGAAGGGCACTGCGTTTACAAGAGATTCTACCTCTTAAAAAATATGTGGTTGTAGAGAGACTGCACCAGCTTTTGTATCGTGCACATCCTCTTCATGTTTTGGCGCTTGCTGCTGCTTTATTCTCGTTTTCTCCCTGGGACTGTCCGCCTCAAATGGAAAGTCAGTGCAGAAGCAGGACTGGGCAAAGCTGGCCCTTTCTTCACCTTTGTCAGTTTGAGTTCAAGGAGCAGTAGCCAGAGAAGGATAATTGCTTATGCTTACTACAGATTTTTCCTTAAAGCTTAAGAATTTATTAAAACTTGTCATTATAATTTTAGATTCCAGATTGCTAAAGGTTATTTTCAGGTTTAATGGCCCACCTCACACTATGATGGGCAATTTGCTCAATATATGACTCTTGGTTTACTTATTTGTATTGAAATGTATTTTTTTACTAAAAACTGTTAGTGTACCTTCAAGGATTTAATCCCATTTCATGTACACCAGCAAAATTCCCTCATCCTACTGGGATGACACAGTTTTTAGCTGGCAGTGGAAATCTTACTGAACTAGCTGGGGGACGGAAAATGGTCAGAATTTACATTTTCTGCAATTATTGGTGTTATATCTGTCTAGACACTTCAGGGCACTCTTGCAGATGTGTTAGTGTAGCTAAAATAAGACAAGTCAACTTCCCTGAAAGCATGACTGAAACCTATTATTAGAGGGGGGAAAAAATGCTGGGTTAGTATAACCTCTGCCCGTGGGGCCCTTGTCATAAAATAACACGAGAGCAACTGGATGCTCCTCAGTGAAAGGCCAGTTATTGAGTGAATTCAATGTGAAGAAAAATACTCTCTTTCTTCCTGTGACTATGGACATTGCTCCTCAGGCTGGGCTGGCTCCAGAAGGCTCTGGGCAGATGCCCACTGGAGTAATTGCTTCTCTTCCCTGCCTGTCGTTGGTACCTGGCAATGGGGACCTAGTGGTGACCACTGGGTCTTGTCCATGGCTCCCCACCAGACAGTCTTGATGAGGCCAAATCATTCTCATGATGATTCTTGGCCATTTCTTTAGGCAGCTGAAATCTGCACGTTGGTTCTCCCATGTCTCAGAGAGGCAATGGGAAGAGTTCAGAGCTAGATGGTAATGATGGTTCCCTGCTGGGATGGAGCTGTGTGGGAGCTGCTTTTCAGCAGTATCGGGTAAGTTAATATAAAATTAAAGCTTCTAAATCTCCTCCTGAGAAGGAGACTGAGATGCTTTCAGTGCTAGAAATTACAAAATTGGGAATCCTCTTGGCACAATGACATGTACACACAGCAAGATCAGAAGGCAACAGCAGGCATGCCAGCAGCTTGACAATTAAGTATGAGGAATCTAAGCAAAATCCATTTTAATGCAAAACAAACACTCAATATTTTTTTTTCCAGAAGTTTTTTATATTTATTTCAGTTGATAAACCCAGGGTTTGGTGGAGGGAGGAGGAAATGAGTTGCTGAACTGCAAACTCAGCTGAAAATTCAGACCAGACCCAAGTTTGACAGGGCGCTAAAGAAGCTGGGAAGTGCTTGTGCCATTTGCCACTGCTTTCACGCTGGGAGCACCTTGTTCAAGAAGTTACAAAACCTCGAATATCCCCGTTGAGGTATAATTATTTTTCACTTCTTTAGCATAGACTTTCCTTTGAAAAGAGTTCCCTACCTTAAAATAAGCGGAGTATTATCCTTGCCAAAGATCTTTCAGCCTCTTTAGAATAGGGCATTTAGATGACTGGGGACAAAGTGAATATCTTGAATGCTCTGTGTCAAGGCATGAACAAACGGCACAGAAACAGTAGTACAGTACAGAGTGAAACCTGACAACTCGGTGTTAAAGGAAAGGAATGCTACTGTATGGTTTGATTGTGATCAACTTATCTTCAAGTGGGTTTATTAGCAATTTAATGGAATATTGGTTATTCAAGAGCCATAATAGCCCTGGTTGAAATGTCCCTTCTGCGCGGTTTTCCCATACCCTGTGGAATGAGCAGAATGTGACAGTCGAGCTTTCAACAGGCTTCATGAATTTTAAATACTTTTCAGCTGTGAAATGGGGCACATGGCGTGTGGTCAAGGGTGGACAAGAAGCTGGCAGTCACTGGGGGTATTATGGGATATTGAGTGTCTGGGAGATAATGAATGCTTGGCTTATCCAGGTGCATTCTTGGCCCGCTGTGCATGTCCAGGCAGAATGGAATATATTTCTCTGTCCAACACTTAACAATTGATCATTTTGTAATTGTAAGCAGAAAGTATTTAGAAGTTACTTTCTCAGCATGCCTGCGTACGACTTAAATTTCATGTCATCGCCTTTATCCAGCAAAATCTTCACTGTTTTTCTGAAACTATGCATTCATGCTGCCTAAACTTTTCCACTAACCTGATTTTATGCTTAGTGGGTCTTAGTGAGCCTTTTCTCCTAGCAACTTTAAATCTCCATCTTTTTAAGCATCTTTTTTTCTTTTTCTCTGCAAAATTTTTGTAGCTGATTGAAATTATCTGCACTTGCTGTGGGTTGGAATTTCAGCCTAACTTTATATAACAACTGAGCGGGTTGCTGGCTCCTGTTTGGTGGGAAATAGTGTCCCTGCATTTTAAAGGCTAAATTGTGGAAGAGAAACCTAGGTGTGGTTTGCTGCTGCTGAGCAGCACAGAGTTGTTCTCCTGCACTTTGGTTCTGCTTAGCTACTAAAACACAGCATGCTCCAAGGACATCCAGTTTAATTGTGTTTTTAACTGTGTGTACCTGGAAGAGGAGGTTGCCAGTTGACCTCCCAAGACCTGCCAAGCTGGAGTTGTGCAGCCAAGAAGCTTTTCTGGGACAAGCCCCAGAGGCCACTTTCTGCTCCTCCTCTGTGTGCCAGTCCCTCTCTGTGCTGCCCCCGATCTAGCTCTTTCTATTTGTCCCCTTCCCTATTAGTCCCTAGTTGTGCTGTACTCGACCTGATCTCAGGTTGCTCTCTAGGGGCAATGGACATTCGGCACCATGTCCATCAGCTCTAGACACAGTTTGTGACTCAGTAGTAGGGCAGTATGCAGGTTTGGATCCACAATCAGCAGTATGTGGACAATAACAAATAGGGTAATTACCTATGTTGCGCTTTCTGAACTTGATGATTCATAAACTACCTGAACTCTGCCAAAAGCTGTGCCTACTTGGTGCGAGCTTTGGGTAAGGGTGAAACTGTCTCAGAGCTGCAACCTGAAAGTGTTGGTGTGGCATCTGTGTATGGGGAGCAACAAACTAGTTGTCTTCTGCTTGAGGATGTGGCTTGGGACTACCTCAGTGTTCCTTCCTGGCCTTCCCATGGTCTTGTTTGATGAAGAAATCATTGAGGGCAAGCCATGCTGCATGCACACTGGATGGCATGCGACTGGATGGTTGAGCAGGGTGGAAGGAGCATGGTGTCTGCCAGCCTGGAGTGGTGCTGGCTCTGTGCTTGTGGGTGCTCCAGCACAGCCACCAAGGCACTACGAGTCTGGCTGATGCTACACTGCAATTGTCCCACCATTTAGGTAGGGACTTGGCCCTGGAGCTCCATGTTGGCAGAGCGCAGCAAGGTAGCAGCAACTGAAACTCGCAAAAAAGGACTTTTTGGGTGTTATGATGTAACACTGTGTTTTCCATGTGTCATGATGTGCAGCCTAGTTTGAATTCATGCTTGGATCACTCTGAACTGAACAGTCTGGATGCAGGGAGCATTTGTCTGGGTGTCTTGGGAGCAGTGTGTCCACCCATGCCATCCAGGAGTGTGCTGTTGAGCAGCAGGCAATTCACTTTGGGGCCAGGCTAGTGCTGATCTTCACCTTATCTCCTTTTCCCAAAAGAGGCAGTGGGATGGACACACAGGCCCTGTGTAGGTGGAAAAGGGGATCGATTGCTGAACAAACTGTGGTCTGTCATCTGGTGGGGTCATGGAATGGCAGGTATGAGGCATCCTTACCCAGCTGTGCTAGCAGCTGTCTGTGGGACAGAGCTAACCTTACTTGTCTTGCACTTAACACACTCTTAGAGTGTGATCTGCATTAAGTAGCAGCGCTGGAGCATCTTGTTCTTCCACAGCTTTCCCATTGACCTCTCAAGAGCCAGAGCCTTTTCTGGTATCAACACTGGGATCCAGAGTGGGAAACTGCCACAACCCACATCCCACTAATTTCTGAGTTAAAGTACACAGGGGCTGTGCATCTGAGCTACTTAAAGCAAGAAAACAGCTAGTAGTGGGTTTTTCTTCTCAAAAAATTCAAAACTACTACAACGTTGCTTTGCTTTTTTTGAAGCTCCTGCAAGTCCAGAAGGGCAATATTTATCAAGAGGAGACAGACCTTCCTCATCTCCAAACAGTAGATTCAGACAGGCAAGAACCTGGATCGTGAACAGAACGGGTATCTGGTTTTGCAGAATTGAAACCTACCCTTTCCTGGCTCCGGATTTGTCCGTCTCTATTTATAGCCTTAACTCGGAGCCTTGCTAAAAAATGCATTATATATTGACAGTGGCACTTTGTGAACTCAGAGCTAATGGCTCCAGAAATAGTCACCTCAGAGATATCGTAGTCTAACTTCTGCATATATTAAGTCTGACATTTCCTTTGCACGGCTATAAGTGACAGTTTAAAACACAATGAAGTGGAGACTGAAATGCAATAATTGTGATTTACCATGCTGGAGAAATTGGTGGAGGATGTAAAATTTCAGGAGACAGTGCAGTAGTGTGTCTTGGGCTGAGAGCCCGTTTTCTTAGGGCTGCAGTCAGTCTCCAGAGAACCGAGCTGTTAGCACTTAGAGCTGAGCTCTGATGGTTTAGAAGCCTCATTTAATCCCTGTCTTCTGCTCTCCGAATCTGTGTCCTTTCATTCGAAACAGGTCTGCAGCCATCTTCCCCTTTCACCGAGAGCCCAGAGGTGAAGGTGAATGGGTAATTGCAGTCATTAGGGGACCATCCACAACTTCTTCGGAGCCCCAGCTGTGCCCCTGCCCATGGGACATCTGGGAGCCTTGGTGGCGCCTTGCCCTGGCACCCTGGGGGAAAAGCTGCCCTGCTCTTGTCAGGAGTTGAGCCCGTGGCTCGCAAAATCATTTCCCTGTTTCCACTGTGTTTTGAAAGATAATTTCCTTCTTACTGTCAATAACGTAAATCCCATAATGTGGTTAGTGCACAGAAGACCAGTAAATAATTTAGGAAGCAGCCTCCATTTAGAGTGCATCAAATACTAATATAGAGAAGGAAAAATCCCCCCACATCAGTTACAGTAATTGGTGGAAGGCACCAGTCCAGAGGGTAATGAGCTCCATTTTTAAAGCACAAGGAAATCAGATTCTTATAAATGTCAAACGCAGTTATTGTCCTCTTTCCTTGAAACAGAGCTGAGCTGGCTGGAGCCCATTGTCTCTCAATCAGCTTTGCTATGGATTAGACACATCCCATCTCACACCAGGAATGTGCTTATTAGAAAAAAACATCACTACACAAAGCATATGAGCTTTGACACTCAACCGATGTACTAATGGGTATATGTACAATAAAAGCCAATATCGTGTTACAAACCTTAAGCGGACCTGAGATAATTTGATACAGAAATCTTAAAGGATACAGGCGAGTGTTTTCTTTGTGTGCTACAACTCTGACTACCTGGGATTTTAGTTTTTAAGTAAAGGACATAAAGTGAGGGAAGGTGACTTCTCTTGGCTGCTTAAGATAAAAGCAAGCAGTAAGTCATCTTCATAGGGAATATGCTTATAATTAGGTCATGTCCAAATACTTTGTGTGTTTTACTGGTGTCTCCTGGGTAACTGTGCCTTCACAGAGGACTTTCTCCATCCGCCTTTTTTTCAGTTCTGTCCTGGAAAAAAACCTCAAGAGACAGTTATTTGTTCATACATCAAAGCCAACTCTGTGAATTAGTCCTGCAATTACTATAAAGTCTCACCAGTATGTATTAAGATTCCACGCGTCAGAAAAACTGATAGCAGTTATTTGGGGAGGGTAAAATGTGAGAAGGATAGGGGATAGTCTTTGTAAAATCAGACTCCTTTGCCACATCCTTATTTTTAACTTTGTACTTTAAGGTAACAGTTATGTGTCCCTCCTTAGCTAGAGGTTGCATCTTGTTTTCTGTCTGGGATAGGAGCCCTGTTGGGAAGTGGCACAATCCTTCACAATGTAGGAAGGCTTAAGGATGGAGCCAAGCTCTCGATTCCCTTTTGCAAGGATGAGATACAGACTCAAAACTACTTCTGTGGACTTTACCACATACTAACCCAAATTTCGAGGGATGAATTGTGCTTTTTTCAAGATGATTGTGTGTCAGACACATACCATGGACATGCTGTGTTGGAGACCCTACTCAGAACTGCTGCAAGATGGCTTTAAAGATGATGTGATGGGGGTAATGCATGTTTGTGCTATTCTTCATTCAGAAAACTCAGCTATATGCAAAAGTAGACAGGCTATTCATTTTTGGTTCTGTATTTACAAGTTCTTTTTTCCCAGATGTGTTTTTAATAATGTCAGGTCTTCCTTCTGATCTTCTCCATCTCGGTTTGTGCTCTGTTTCTCATTTCTGCTTCTGCTAGATGAAGTTCCTGGTGTTGTCCAAACAAAAAGTAACTTGAGACTTCTATTTTACACAACCAATGGATATTGAAAGATATTCCTAGCGTGTGTCACCGGGCATGTGAACAGCACTTTCAGATTAAAACTCTAGGAATTTCTACTGGCTGCTTAAAGCCCCTGCAAAACATTGAACCATAGACTTGAATCCATTAACACCCATCATGGAAAAAAGATCCAGTTACTTATATGGCGGTCATTATATTTATTGAAATTGGGTTTCATCTGCTACAATGAGCTCAACTGTTGGGGAAAAACATCTTGATCATATTATAAATATCTTCAAAGCCTCTAACAATCATGAAGCAAATTAAACTAGTTTTCTGTGATTTGGGACAACTTTTAGTTCTGATAACTTTCCTTAATGCCTGTGCTACAGCTGCATCAAGCCCTGTAAATTAAATAAAGAAACAATTCAAGGCATCTCTGACGTAGCCTGGTAGTTAAATGGTAATCAGCAGCTGGTGATTAAAACATACATATGACTCAAATCACAAATCCAAGTCAGCATTTACCTTCCACTGTTCTCATTAGCTAGGCACTTAACTTAATTGGGACTCTAGCACAAGTGTTATTAATTGGCCATTCTGGCCCAGGGATGTGAAGTGCTGCTGCCTCCCTCCCCTAGGGAGCTGTGCAGCCTTTTGCCATCTCCCTTGGAGCTGCTTCTCAGGATGCTGCAGCATTTTGTATGGTTGCACTGCTCAGGTAAATAGCAGGGAGCTGATGCACACCTCCGTGGCTGGTGGTTGTTTGCTCTGGTCTCAGGAATGTTTTCTCACAGGCAGATCCACTCTCAGGCTTTCGTACCCCATTGTAATAGCCAAGGTGTGTGCTGCTTTTCCTCAGTAATGTCTCCCCCTGACTATTAAGTTTATTAAACCACTAGCAGACATAAATTTTCTAGCCAGCAGGCCTAGCTTGGTTGCAATGAATCTTGCACAGTTCCTGGCCCTGTTAGGTCTGCAGGCAGCCTGGCAACACATGTCTTCCTTGCCCATGTAGGCTCCCCAGGTTTTACACGTTACCCTCTCAGATGGTATTCTGTGGTCCAGAGAAGTTTTTTCTTTTGGTTCTCCCTGCAGAATGCAGGTAGTGTGGTCCTCTGCCAGCGTAACATCCATAGCTCCGCTGATGCTCCGGACGGGTGGGGACATAGTATCAGGGAGGAGGACAGGAGCAGAGTGGGTGCTCGGTGGGAGCATCTGCCAGCTTGGCTGCTTCTGCAAGCCCAGAGAGCTCCCCCTGGGAGCCCCAAGCAGCAGCCCATCTCCTGAAAGGGCTTTCTTGGTGTTTTGGAGGCTGCTGGAGGAGGCGATTCTGTGTTTTCCTGCAATTTGCCCTTCTGCCTTAAATAACCCTATCTGATGGGTATATTTATTTACTCCAATTACGTGTACTCCTGTGTCAGGGTATCCCAGTTGTGAGTTTGCATGTTTGCTTTGTGTCAGCATAAAACAGGGAGTCTGGGTATTCTTGGAATGGGAACCTGCTTATATAATTCTGCAATTCTATTACTCCATACTCAGCAATTGTTTTCTTCTTTGGGGTCTTATGGCTCTTAAGCACGTAGCACCCACACAGTAAAAAACACTGGGCTTCACAGGCAAAAGAAATCATTCTGCTCTCAGCACATGGGTGTTACGAAATACTGCTGTGTTTGTTCAAGAGTCAGTTTTCCAATATAAAGACAGCTGTTTTCCATTTATTTTTCAAATACCGTATTGGTCCAGTCCTCCTTGTAAACGTAAATTTAAAGATCACTGGAGATAGAGCAACAAGACTAAGAAAGATGAAGCCTTACTACTAAGTCTGGAGACTCTTGAATACCACGTTTCAGACTGTAGTCATTTGAGCATCAAGTGAAAGACAGAGGAGCAAAAAGGAAAAGGGGGCTTCAGTGGATCACATCTGCCCCCTTCCCTTATTCCCCGAGGCCAGCACTGCTCTTGGGAAGGTATGACAGTATGACAGCCAAAGCATGTGCTGCTGTTGCTCTGAGGCTGCTGCAGTGATGGTGAAGAACTAATCACCACCACGTCTCCTTTCTCTGCCATGACAGCTATTGTTTGGCAGAGCCTGAAAGTAGGGCTGCTAGAGTTGCTTCTGTTGGAATACTGTGCTGGAAAAAACATACCGGGTCACCTTCTTTAGCTTCCTGTGTTTCTTCTAGAAATGCTTAATTTCTTATGTTAAATAAATAAATGGCCTGTGGGACATGCAAAACTCAGAGCTTTGTAGCAGGTCTACCTTGTATCTTCTGTGTTTATTAATAATTGCTGGGCACCTCTGATTAATCACGGTGAGGAGGTTTCACTGAATGTGAAGATGCTGCTGTGTGGGACCAGGTTCACAGGTTGCCGTGGATCAGGCCATATTTATACTGACATCCTGCAAGCTGTAGTCGTAAGCTTTCGGAGAGTGGTTAGTTGCTGCTTTTGGTTCACAAGACACCAAGATGATGGTGCTTCAACATAGCGATCATCAGCTTCTTCTACAGGTGCTGATGATAGGAGCCTCTATAGAAACAGCTTCTCCTCTAGGCATCCTCAGCAGCCCTCACTGGGAAAGGGGAAACCTGCTGACACTGCACTTGCTGCTCCTGTTAGGAGCGCCTTTCAGTAGGAAATGGGCTCAGCAGCACCAGGCTCCCTGCTACGCGTGTGGCTCTCTAAGTTTTTCAATGATACACACAATATATAGACATGAAAGGTCTTGTAATTCTGTGGCAATTAGATCAAAAGTGCCAGGAGAATTAGTGCTTAGTAAGATTTCATGATTTTAAAGGAAATGAACATTTACTGATTTGAGGATTTTTTTTTTCCGCTGGCTGAAAAGGGGCTTGAGGTAGAGCTACTACCTCGATGGCTGGTAGAACCATGTCTTGTGTCTGAGCACTATGGAAGGAGAGAGCATCGCTCCTCTACTGGTGCTTTTTTCCTGCTCATATCCAAGGGATATGCAGGAGAGGCTATTACTGTGCAGAAGGAATGTGGTTTGGACCCCTCATCTGTCTCCCCTGGATGCTGCATGGTTCTGGTACAAAGGCAAGAGCCTGATCACTGCTGCTTGACACTCCATCCCTTCCAGACCACAGTGGCCTCTGGAGAGAGTTGAGGAACTGCGATGGGCAGGGACACAAAGGACCCTGCCATCCATCTTGCTAAAGGTGTGTTAAAGGACTTTATTTCCTGTTAACAATATATATTTCTGGTATTTTTTTAAGTTTTTCAATGATACAATATATTCTAAGAAACTTTCTTTCAAACAGGTGGAAGCCATGAAGAGAGCACTGGAAAGTCTCAACCTCAATATAGTAGAGATGGTAGATGAAAATGCAACCTTGGATGGTGGAGATGTCTTATTTACAGGTATAGTGGTAGTGAATTTGCTATTTAGATATTCTGACTGCCTCAAAGGCTGCATGTTATCTGTCATCTGCGTAATAACATGTCATTCGTGCGGTTTGTTAAATCAGTTGTTTACTAAATGTCACGAAGGTAGCCGAGAGATGAATTTTCAATGCAACCCTTGATGTCCTGCCTAATGCCTGAATAAATGAAGTAGCAGTACACATAGTACAAAGAGCTGCACTGTGCATACAAATTTTATTTTAGCTTGTAAAATGCCAATAAGAAAAATGCTTTCAGTAGTCAGCTGCCTGCAATGGTCTTATATTTCTTATTACAAGCAGCTACATTCACCAGACTCATTTAAAAGCTTGATGCAGACAATTGTCACTAGTTCAATGAATCAAATGTAAAAACTGCGTTTTTACTTCATGGGGGAAGTGGTGGCGATGCCTGCCAGATGTCATGTGCTTGACAACTTATATGCATGGTTGACTTCAAAAATGAAGATACCGACTGTGGTTTTTATGTCATTAAAGCCATTAGGCATTTTCTCACATTGGCTGCACACACACTTGCTCCCTGCCTGTACTGAATGAGCCTGTTTATTTTGATCAGCATCACAGTAGCCTGGCTGCTTGCCCTAGGTCACCAAGGGGAAGAAGGGTCTCAAAAGAGGCAAACTGGGAAGGGAGGCCTTTTTAATGCAGTGCAGATCCAGCACTGGTTTCCTCTGGAGCCGGAGGATGCTGGTGGCTGCAGAGCTGCCTTCCAAACCAGAAGAAACCTCAGAGGGAGGGGGAAATGGTCAATCAATGCTGTACTAATCCAGCCCAGCTGTTCTCTTTCCTGACTCAATGACCATTGCAGAGCTTTAGAAGAGGAAGCTATTTATGGTTCTGGTGAAATGTCTTCTGGAAGAAGATAATTGCCTTAAATTATCAGCACACAATTGCAGGTTGCATTCTTCTAAGCTGAATTTTCAGTTTCACTATTCAGCTTGAGAAAAGAGAGAAAAATGAGACCTGTAAAAGATTGCTTCAGAGTATCTCTAAAGCTATCCTGTTTATAAAATGTGTATGTTCTGATGAAGTAGCTGATGTGGTGGGGGTTTTTTTGGATGGCTAAAAAACAAAAAAAGCTGTAATTGTTTTGCCCTTCATTTTTTCATTCCAGGCAGAGAATTTTTTGTGGGACTTTCCAGGCGGACAAATCAACGTGGTGCAGAAATTCTGGCTGACACATTTAAGGTTTGTAGATTCGTTCATACCACAGGAAATATAAGCTGTCATCCACTGAACCGATTTAAAAATTATTCTGGCCAAGACGTTTCCATATCATTCTGTGATTGTTTGTCGTACTCAAGTGCAAAGGCTTGATCATCCTGTAAAGTGACAGATGCTGAAGTTGGATCTGAAATGTGAGGTTGCTGCATAAGAGTAACTTGGATAGTGGGAGGCTGTTACTATTTGAGAGCATTTAAACACTCATGTTCTTAATCTTCTCATGTATCGGCAAAATGTTCTTATTGCTGGTCCCTGGAGAGGTTTTATGTACTTACTGTTTAATTTCACATTTTAATGTATTTCTTTACAGTTGCAATGCAGTAGTAATATTTGAAACATGTTCTGGGTTTTATTCCAGTCCACCAGACAAGACAAGCTGGTCCAGAGGACTATGTCATACTTAAACAGTTGACACTGTGTCCTGGGATATATTGCTATTGTTAATTTGTAGAGAGTAAAATTAATTATGTAATGTGTTAATATAATTATGGAACTAGGACAATTTAAAAATATTTATAGCAACCGTTCTTTGTTCCCGTACAGGATTATGCTGTCTCCACAGTCCCTGTTCATGATTCTTTGCATCTGAAGAGCTTTTGCAGCATGGCTGGACCAAACTTGATTGCTATCGGCTCAAGTGAAGCTGCACAGAAAGCCCTTAAGGTAAAGCAAATAAGAAAATTTTCTAAACAACAAACTTGGGCTTTTTGTTTTTAATCTGTGCCCAAGGATGATGGAATTTTAAAATAGATCGAAGGAAGAGGAAATCAGTACATCTCAGGATCTCCTGTACTTGCAAACCATAAAGAATGTTTATATCGGGCATGAGAACAGTGATGTTAATTTAACTTTAGCTATCTTCAGGAAAGAAATGGATTATACAGGTTAAAATGGATTATGGGGGTTATTGCTTATGGCTTTATTGACTAAAAAGGTGATAATTTGGGTGACAGGAAGGAGAAAGGAGATACCATCAGAGCAGTAGATGTTTACTTCAGATGTTGCCATGAGGAAACATGGCTTTTAAAACTGCCAGCGAGGAAGTGAAAGTTTTGGCGTGAAGGAGGAAGAAGAGGGTTTTGATTCCTGTTGCGAGAATGACCTGTGCATGCATTTTGCTGTGTAGACTTTCTGGATAAGATTGATAAGTAACTGAGGCTGCCCAGACCAGAGTCCAGAACTCTCATCCCTCCTCCCTTCGTCACCTGGCTGCAAAGTCAAGTTCCTTCCTGGTCACGCTTTTTCCTCTCTAGTCACATGAGTGTTTTATAGCAGCTGAAAGGAGTGAGAACAGTCTGATCCCAGCCTTGCTGATAATTTGAATCTCCGAACATTGTCCTTTAAAGTGGGAAGTGTGGGTTTGAACCCTCAGGCTAAGAAACCGCGTGGGATCTGGGTCTGTCTTCGCTGGCAGACTTATGAACCAGTAAGCCGTTGTGTAGCAGCACAACACTGTACTACCACCATCATCCTCAATGGGAAATATTTATTGCTCCTGTGGTTTACACCAGGCTCAGTGGCTTTCCTGCCTGCTGGGTGTGTTCAGAGCAAATCTACCAAATTGAGCTTTCTCAGAACTGTAGTCACATAGACACCTGAGGCTATGAATCTCATTACACATGTAGGCAAGGAGACAGCTCACTCGAGAGATCAGCATCTCTGCTGGTGCACAGCTGCAGGCACTGATGCTTTGCAGCAGAAACACCAAAACTGCCAAGTGCAACAGAGACTTTACCTGAAGTGAAGCTTGAGGCAGTTTGTCTCTCTTGATAAATTACGACCTACCATCCTGCATGGTTTGATTTGAGATATAAGTAATCCAGAGCATGTCTGAAAGCGTTACAGCTGAGTATCTTACTTATCAGGACTCACCTTCAAAGGTTAAACCAAAATTTTCTTCTCAGTGAAGTACCAAGGGCAAATCCTGCCTGGCAAATTTGATGGCCTTCTATGATACTGCCACAGACTTGGTGAACAAAGGCAGAGCAACAGACATCATCTATCTGGACTTAAGCAAAGCACTTCACACTGTCCTGCACGTCATCCTGGTCTCCAAATTGGAAAGTCATGGGTTTGATGGATGGACCACTCAGTGGATAAGGAACTGGCTGGATGGCCACAATCAAAGGGGTTGTGGTCAATGGCTCAATGTCCAAGTGGCAACTGGTGATGAGTGGTGTCCCTCAAGGGTTAGTACTGGGACCAATACTATTTAACATCTTTGTTGGAGACATGGAGAGTGGGATAGAATGCACCCTCAGCAAGTTTGCTAATGACACCAAGCTCTAACAACTGTTAGAACGTGTCCAGCGGGGGGCTGTGAAGATGTTTAGAGCGATGGAGCACCTTTCCTATGAGGACAGGCTGAGGGAGCTGGGGCTGTTCAGCCTGGAGGAGAGAAGGCTCCGGGGAGACCTTATTGCAGCCTTCCAGTATCTGAAGGGAGCCTACAGGAGAGCTCCCCGTAGCTCTTCCGTAGAGGAAGTGTAGTGATAGGACAAGGGGTAATGTTTTTAAACTGGAAGAGGGGAGATTTAGATTGGATATTAGGAAGAAATTCTTTCCTGTGAGGGTGGTGAGGCACTGGAACAGGCTGCCCAAAGAAGTTGTGGATGCCTCATCCCTGGGGGTGTTCAAGGCCAGGCTGGATGGGACTCTGAGCAAGCTGCTCTAGTGGGAGATGTCCCTGCCTATGGCAGGGGAGTTGGAATTCAATGATCTTTAATGTCCCTTCCAGCTGTAACCATTCTATGATTCTATGATGGTAATATGTCCCAAATTTTCAGCTGATGATTACACTGATTCTTTCTCCAACAAATAAGAACCTATGTGCAGCCTTTGCTCTTTGGCTTTGCAGAAGCCTCTGTGATGAAACATGATCTTTAATGCACGGAGGAAGGCACCTCTCTGTCCCTTACAGAAAACGAGGAAGGGTGGAGGTAGCTCTACCTAACTAGTGAGAAAGCTGTCTGAAATCTGCTCAGTTTAATGCACCTTACGCGACCTAACTGGTATCTCTTGCCCTGGTTCTAAAGCGTGAATTATTTTAAAGAACTGTTCTGTTACCAGTGCCCAAGGCTGGTGACCTGAATGTGTGCCAGGCAGAACACTTATGGCTGAAATAATATGTAACTCTGAAATCAGCATCCCTGGCCTCCAAAGAGCTTAGGAACTCATCCTGCACATTTTATACACCTCCCTGACTATAGTAAGCTAGTGATATTTATTGCTTTAAAATATCCTAAAGTATTTGCAAGATGGAGGCCCAGGAGACTTCTTGTCCTTACTGTCATGCTACAATACTTCACTGAACATTTGCTTTTCAGATCTTCTACATTTTCCTCATGGGCATAATCCTAGGATTTATCATTTTGCAGCAGCATCATTTTAACTGTCAGAGCTCAGCAGAGATTTGGTGGGTTGTTTTTTTTCTTACCTTGTGACAGATCAAGATTTAAAATGTCTGAGTCCCCAGCTAAGATAAAACCAGCATTTCAAATCTCAGAATCACCCCTGCGGGTTGTGGGTTGAATTATGGAGGCCAGGAAGGTGCAGTCTTGGCTGCCTTAGACTTCAGTCTGGCAGCAATTAAGAGAATAGGATAGCAGCCTGATTGCTCCATGTGAGCTTAGAGGAGCTCTTAAACAAGAGGACAGTCCCTTGGTTTCCCACATAGTTTGGAGTGGCTTTAAGTTTGCTCATTCATTTGAACAAGCTGTTAAAGTTACTGTCTTATTAGAAAACACTATGTGAAGCTCTGGGGACACGTTCCCAGCTTGTCACCCATGTCTTCTCCCCAGAGAAATTTGGTTTTGGTTGCAAAGTTGTGATGTTCTGATGCTATGAGATTGAATTAGTTGGGGATGGAATATGCACAGCATCTTTCCCTGTGAAATATGCGCTATCCCAGATATTCAGGCTCAAACTCGAAATGCATCGTGAGTGGGAGCCTGATGAAGTTTACAGATATGCAGACAGCCCTACACTTGTATAGAGTGTTTATAAACACAAACAAAAGTCAAGTATAATACTGGTTGCTCAGAGCTGCAATTTGAACTTGAGCCAGGACTAATCTGAGAACTCATCAGTTTGATTAAAGCCTTTTACACAGCTTGGCTAATCATGTTGCAGTGCATCAATTTAGCTATTGTAGCCAAAAATATTTTTTGGATAAGCTGATTAAATGTTGCTGGTAAGTAGATGTCAAGTAAATACCAGCATTAATCAAGGTAAGGCACAGTAAAAAAGCAGATACATTTTTAAAAGAAAATAGTAATTGTTAAATGTTGTGGTTTTGACCAATGAAAATGACAGATGATGGCCCCTTCCTCCCCCCTCTAAGAAAAAGAGAGGAGAGAAAGAGATTAGAGATTTCTGAGTTTAGAAAAAACTAAACTACTTTATTGAAGATATAAATAAACAATGAAATATTAAA